>JAHWFO010049455.1:437660-498881 GCA_023313115.1 Rhysida immarginata
CACACACACACACACACACACACACACACACACACACACACACACACCACTTATTACTTACTTACTTACTTTTCAAACCCGCTTATCCGTTAGGGTCGCGGGGGCAGCAGCCCTATGGAGGATCTCCAGCGATCGCGATCTTCCGCCATCAGGCGCATGTCCTCCCTGGTAATATCCAAGCGACTCGAACCCAGATTCTCCAGGTAGTCTAGCCACCTGGTTCTAGGCCGACCCCTTGGTCTCTTACCCACCGGCTTGGAAAATAACAACTGCCTAGGAAGACTAGTTTGCGGCATCCGAATCACGTGGCCATACCAGCGCAACTGAGACCTCTCAATGCGGAGAAGTAGCGGCTCAACACCTAAAGATTCCCTTATTGTATTGCTGTACACTCTATCTAGTAGGGTAACACCTGCAACACCTCTCAGAAATCTCATTTCAGCCGCTTGTACCCGCGATCGCACTCTTTCGGTCATTACCCAAGCCTCATGACCATAGGTGAGAATGGGGACAAAGATGGATTTGAAGACGGAGAGCTTAGCTTTGTTACTCAGCTCGCGTTTCGTTACCACGGATCGCCACAGTTCACGTCTGACACAGCTTGCTGCACCGATCCGAGCATCCAATTCTTTCTCCTGCCGTCCATCACTCGTGAATGCAATCCCGAGATACTTGAATTTCTCCACCTGTCTCAATGAGGCTCCACTAACATGGAGAGCGCACTGAGCAGGCTGTCTTGAAAGGACCAGAACCTCGGTTTTAGCCACACTGATCTTCATCCCAGCTTCTTCACATTTGGCTGCAAGCCGGTCTAGTGCATGCTGAAGGTTCGTGCGAGAAGACCCAAGGAGGACAAGGTCGTCAGCAAAGAGCAACCTCTCCACCAGGCAGTCGCCCACACAAACACGCTCATCGCCTCGGCTGCCCCTGTCTATCCAGTCCATAAAGATAATGAACAAGATGGGCGACAGTACGCACCCTTGGCGGAGTCCAACACCCACGGTGAACGGTCTTGACTTAATGCCATTTATCCGGACACACATCTCAGAGCTTTCGTACAGAGACATGATAGCAACCAGTAATTGCCCATCCACTCCATACTCTTGCAACACTTGCCAGAGCTTCTCCCGAGGAACTCTGTCATATGCTTTTTCGAGGTCCACAAAGCAAGCGTAGACCTCTTTTGCATACTCCCAGGATTTCTCAAAGATTTGCCTTAGAGCAAAGATGTGATCCGTCGTGCTTCGGCCAGGTCGGAAACCACACTGCTCCCCTGACAGTTTGGAGTCGACTATTTCCCGACTTCTCTTCTCCAGACACTTAGCGTACACTTTCCCAGGAATGCTGAGCAAAGAGATGCCTCGATAGTTGTTGCAATCTCTCTGGTCTCCCTTTTTGAAGATAGGGATCACAGTTCCTGTCTGCCATTGCTTAGGGGCCTGTCCAGATATCCAAGCAACCTGACACACTCGAGTCAGCCACAGGATACCATCCTGATTTAAGGCCTTTAACATCTCGGACCGGATTTCATCATCACCTGCAGCTTTGCCAGTCTTCAGGGACTTAATTGCCCATCTGACTTCTGTTTCAGTGATACTACCGTGACTATTCTCCGCTCCAAGGTGCATCTCGTATGTCTCAGTTGTTGTCGTCACCGGATTAAGAAGAGATGCAAAGTATTCCTTCCACCTATGCAATACGCTCTCCTCCGTTTTCAGAAGCCTCCCATCTGAACTCTTAATAGTTTGTGATGAAAGAGACTTCTTTCCACGGAGGCGGCGCACGGTCTGCCAGAACACCTTGTTTGCCGAACAATAGTCTGCCTCCAATTTCTCCCCGAACTTCTCCCAGGTCTTGGCTTTAGCTGTTGATACTGTCTTTGCTGCTGCTTTTCGAGCTTCAGTGTACCGCACTCGGCTCGAAGTTGACTTATTTGCAAGCCATAGCAAATAGGCTTCCTTCTTTGCCTTGACAGCTTCTTGGACTTCACCGTTCCACCACGCAGTCCTTTTCTCACCGCCCTGCGCCACACTCAGCCGCTTACGACCACAGCACAATGCAGCCGAAGTAATTACAGCAGTTTTAAACAACTGCCACTCCTCTTCAACAGTACCACGATCACTGGGAAGTTCTTTGAAACTTGAAGATATGTTATCTGCAAAGGTCTTCCTCACAGCTCTATCCTCCAGTGCCTCCCATTTGATGCGCCAAGTTTGTCTGAACCTAGTATTTCGCTTGGTGTGCATGGATTTAGAGAACCGCAAAGTGCAGACAACAAGGTGGTGATCAGTTGATAGTTCTGCCCCTCTTCTCACACGAGTATCCAACACTGATCGGAATAAGTCGGCTGAAACGATTACAAAGTCAATCAGTGACTTCTGGTCCATTGCATCCCTGTACCAGGTATACTTATGGACATCCCTGTGCTGGAAGAAGGTGTTTGTGATGGAAAGTCCATTGTTGCAACAGAGATCCAACAAGCACCTCCCATTCGCATTTAAATCGGGGTCACCATTCCTCCCAATCACGCCTTTCCACGTTTGGTCATCAGCCCCTACGTGTGCATTGAAGTCGCCCATCAGGATGACAGAATCTGCACTCCCTCTCCTGCTAAGAGCAGCATCAACTTCATCTAGAAAAAGTGGGTACTCTGTGACTGCATTCGGAGCATATGCAACGAATAGAGAGAGAGACCGTTTCCCTATCTGAAGTCTCAGGAGACACAGTCTTCCACCTAAGGGGGTCCAATCTGCAACATAATCTGCCAGCCGGGGACTTGTGAGTATCCCCACTCCCGCCTGGGCAGTCATGTTAGGGTCGACACCAGAGTAGAAAAGCTTCCACCCTCCTTCTAAGTCCACAGTTCCAGAACCCGGACGTTTCGTAGAGGTAATACCTATGATATCCAGTCGATACCGTTTGGCTTCCTCCACTAACTCTGATTCCTTTCCTGTCATGGAGAATACATTCCAAGTGCCAATTGACAGCACCCGATCCCGTTGTCGCTTTACCAGTTTCTCCTCCTGGGTAAAGGCATGCGCTGCCCCCGACCGCTTCCCCAAGCGCATAGCGAGTGCCCTGGTGGGGCTTCTCGGAGGCATTGCTCCGAGATAACAGCCGGGAGACTGTCGCTTATTTTTCGAACGAGAGCCTCTGCCTAACTCCCGAACGCGGGTGACTTTAACCTGCGCCACACCCGATGCAGTATGAATTTTCTTATTCGTAGACATCATGAGATATATATTTGTTTGGATACTCTTCGTCTCACTTCTCAACCATGACCTTTCTGGTAAGGGTGACCCTAAAGTAGCCATGCTACAACCAGCATAGCTCACAGAATCCCTGAAGCACCCAAACCCCTGACCCACGGTAAGGGGGCATCCACACCACTTATTTTTCTGTCAAATGTAATACATTGTTACATCACCATACATAAGGCAATTTTTTGGCTAGAAATTTATTATTAGAAATACGAATAATAGTGCCCTATCTATGATGATGTAACAACAAATTATGTTCATTGCGGAGGCCTTCTCTCTCGGCGGTTACCGCAGACTTCCAAGGTTTTTTTGGTTTTATACTTATCATCAGAGATCTTCAATACAACCAGATATGACATAAGACTAATTTGCCTGCAATTTCGAGATTTTTGTATTTTGCCGTTCTCACCTAGATGGCGCGCTTTGTCATGTCGTCATTAGGGAAACTTGATGAAGTCTCCTTTCATCAAGTTTCCTAGTCGTCATGCTGACGGTTGTTTACTACGTCACAAAGTTTCCATCTTGGATGTTAACAATCAGTGATTGTTGCTAGCACCCCCATGTTCAGCTGAGTTTTCCGCTTCCAGGCCTTGTTATCTCGTTGCGCTTGACAACGTCGGTACATTTGATCATACAGTTGAATTTTCAGTTTCCGTGGGCAACGACCTCAATATGAATCAAAATTGAAAAAAATGCCGAAATTTTGCTTGAATCGAAGAAACAGAGACGACTGCTCATTTTTCAGATTCCCTTCATCGAACTTAATTAGGCGAATGTCGATCTGTATATAAGTTGAAATTAAATTTGTTCTGTATTTTTTATTGTTGTATGTACTTTTTTATTGTTTTATATTAAATATAGTTTTCATATACTGGCGGAAAAAAAATCGCAACACCACGAAGGACTTGTGTTAGATGAATGAAATTTGGACAGTATATTCAGCTATGGTATTTATTCAATTGATTCAAGTTTCAAGGTTACAACTTATAGGGGGCGCCACCAGCACCACCCTGTACATGCAAATGAGACATTCCAATGACAGATATAAAGGAGATCAGACGCGCGTCTGTGTCACTTCAGACACTTGTTTGGTTTGGTTTGGTTTGTTTGGTATTAACGTCCTTTTCAACTGCTGTGGTCATTTCAGGACGGCGTTATAGGGGCCGCAAATTTTGCCTCGCAAGGGTTCTTTAACGTGCAGCCGGAAAACGACTACACGGGACCAACGGCTTTACTTCCCTTCCGAAGGAAGTGCGTGATCTCAGGATTTCCCCCTGAAAAATCCTCGTCGTCCTCGGCCGGGATCGAACCCGCGTACTCGGGCGTCAGAGGCGATCACGCTACCGCTGAGCCACCGAGGCCGATTCAGACACTTGTGGACGTGTGTGATAAGAGTACATAAAACATGCCTCGAAGGCGACTACGATGTGAATATGGGCAGCTAACCCAATTCGAACGAGGACCCAATTCGAGAAGGTGGATTTTCGTTCCGTGCTACTGCAGAACGCATGGGTCGAGACGTTGCCACTGTAGACCTGAACGCAGAACGCATGGGTGATCCTGATCTCCAGGGAAGGCAGGATTACCAGGAGATCAGGATCTGGACGACTCCCGGCCACTGGAGACAGGGTTGACCGGCGCATCTATAGGATGGCTGTGGCAAATCGGACAGCATCTGCAGCGGACATTCGGGCTGCTGTAGCACCCAACGTCACTCCACGCACAATTCGGAACCGTCTCCACTCCAGGCGCCCTGTGGCACGTTTGGCTCTTACCCCTCAACACCGTGCGGCAGGTCTTCAGTGGTGTCAAGCCAGAGCGACTTGGAGGGCAGAATGGAGGTCTGTGGTCTTCACGGATGAAAGTCGTTTCTGTCTGGGTCAGAGTGATGGTCGCACAAGGGTCAGGAGGAGGAGTGGGGAAGTCCTGTTACCGAGCTGTATGCGTCGTCGGCATACTGGCCCCACCCCTGGCGTTATGGTATGGGGAGGGATTTCCTACGATAGCAGGACCCCCTGGTGGTTATCCCAGTCACCATGACAGCAAATGTTTACATTCGGATGGTTGTTGAACCCATTGTGCTGCCATTCATGGCTTGTATGCCAGGGGGGCTGTTCCAACAGGATAACGCTCGACCCCACACTGCCGCTGCAACCCAACGTGCCCTTCAGGGTGTCCACATCCTACCATGGCCAGCACGATCACCAGATCTGTCGCCCATCGAGAACGTCTGGGACATGGTCGGACGCCGTGTCAGGGCTATTCCACAACCAGCAATAGCTATCGCTGCTCTGACCATCCATGTAAAACAGGCATGGAATGCCATATCACAAAATGACATTCGGCATCTCTACGACCGTATGCACACACGTGTGCAGGCCTGCATAAACCAGCGCGGCGACTACAGCGGGTACTAAAGTCCGTGCTTTTCACCTTGTAAGTTGTACCCCTATAAGTTGTAACCTCGAAACTTGAATCGATTGAATAAATACCATAGCTGAATATACTGTCCAAATTTCATTCATCTAGCACAAGTCCTTCGTGGTGTTGGGATTTTTTTTCCGCCAGTGTAACATAAAGCGTCATTTAATAATAAAATTTGAAACGTCATTTAATAATTTTGCTTCATCCCTGATCGCCAGTTGTCAATGTGATCGTTGGTATTACACAAGGTCAATAAACATATTGGTATTACAGAATTGTTATTGACCTTGGTATTACAGAATTAGCATGGGGAAAAGGTGAAATGTCATATCTCGTTGTATTAAAGGTCTCTGGTTATCATATAGAAGCTTATTTTTTTAAAATAAAGACTAAAAAGAATAAAATAAAAACTTTTAAAGCACACATTTTCATCATAAAACACAAGTCTTTCCGCTCTCGAAACCAGCGAGTCGCGGGTTCGAATCCCGCCGAGGGCATGGATGTTCGTTTTTGTACTGTTCTTAATCGTTCTTTCATCATCATTGGGGATAGTACAATAGACCTGAGGTCGCAGTGTTGGTTCTTTGACAACCACCCCTTTAAAATTCATTACTCATTCACCTTAAAAATTGCAGTAAAAGGTAAAAATAAAAAAAAATAAATAAATAAAAAATAAAATAAAAAAAATAAAAAAAAAACTTTAAAAAAAAGGTAAAAGTGTGATGGCGCGTTTAAAATTAAATTTCATGCGCACATTTATTTTTATTATGTAATATTTTCTTATTAAAATTTAATATTAAACGCGCCACCACACTGGTACCGTTTTTAAATTATATTTTTTGCTTTACTGCATTTTTTAAGGTGAAAGTGTGTACTTAAAAAGTTTTTATTTTACATTTTTTATTCTGAATAAAATGGATTTCTTCGTCTGTTGATACTCGTCTTTTTATTTGTGTCAGAATTGGCCAGCAACTAAGAAACAATCCAATTAATTAAAAATCTCAGCCTTCATATTTTGAAGTCAAATTTAAAAGTGAATGGTAATAAGAAATGAAGGCACTTCTGCTAATCAGACAACTTTCTAATTTTTTTTTCAAATGCCGTTTTGTTTATCTATAAGCTTAATAATTTTCAATATTCCGAGAGATTTTTCTGAATAAAATATAGGTTAAATCGAAAAAATTTTGATTGACCTATACTTTATTATCAGAATTACTTTATGATGCAAAACAAAAAGGTCAAATTTTTCCGTAGAATTTACCTTTTAATTTTTATTCATTACTTCCTATCCGAGAAAAACTATTGAGAATTTTCTTAAAATTTTCATAGAAAAGTAAATTTTAAATTCAAATTCTCTTTTCGTACTAAATGTCTATTTTAATAGCTAACAGGAAATGAAAAATTAAATATTTAACAGGAAATGTTCCCATTTATGATGATTTAGATAAAGATCTATAAAGGCCTGTTTTCATTTATCTAATTTTTAATGTTTGCAGATCGAATATTAAATAAAAAGATAAAGACCATAGCAATCTTGGAAAATTAATTAAATTGAGAAAAAATTAAATAGTAATGGGTAAGAATTCTTGAAGTGGGCCTCTCAAAAACAAACATGTCGTGAAATTTAAAACTTTTATTATAATTTGGTAGTACTTAATGGAGTATTAAAATTCCCAAAATATTTTTGAAAAATTTCCATTTGTCAAAAAGTTATATACAAATACATTTTTTGGTACTTTTTCTTTAAAAAGTCTTATCTCAAGCTAATTTTTCCATCTCTTTGAAATTTTAAAGATAACAAATAAAACATATATATTTCAGAACAAAACATAAAAGAATGAGAAAAAAAATTTATGTGTAAAAAAAAAAAAATTTAATAAAGAAATGATTTTTTTTTTTTTTTTTTTTACTGAACGTAAGTGGATACTGAAGTGTTATTGGAAAGTGGAGAATGTTGTTGAGGTTCAACAGCGTTGGAGGGTTGAATTTGGTATACCACTGCCAGCAGGGGTAACAATAACAAAAGTCCGAGACAAAGTTTGAAACCAATCATTTCAACAATTTTGAAAAAACATTGAATCTGTATTTATTAACGATTTAGAATTTGAAAACAAATTTGGTGATCTCTGTTTTTATGCGAATGATATCAATTTTTGTCAGCTATTCAATCGTACCACTGGGCTGTTAACATAGAGAAAGGAAGTAAAAACATAAGAGTTTTTACTTCCTTTCTCTATGGCTGTTAAGCAAGTAACTCAAGTTGCGTTAAACAGTTGCTTTACAGGGAAGCTCCCTATTGTTGTCAATATTGAATGATGAAGAGTTGCTTGCTTAAAAGCTTGACAAAAGTTGATATCATCCGCGTAAAAACAGAGATCACTAATTTTTTTTTTCAAATTCTAAAATTCAATGTGTTTTTTCGAAATTGTTGAAATCGATTGAGAACATTAAAAAAAAATTATTTTTTTTTTACACAAAAGCATATTTTTCTCATTCTATTATGTTTTTTTCTGAAATACATATGTTTTACTTGTTATCTTTAAAATTTCAAAGAGATTGAATAAAATTAGCTTGAGATATGATTTTTAAACAAAAAGTACCAAAAAAGTTTATTTGTTTATAACTTTTTAACAAATGGAAATTTTTCAAAAATATTTTGGGAATTTTAATACTCCATTAGGTACTATCCAATTATAATAAAAATTTTAAATTTCACTACATGTTTGCTTGAGGGGCCCACTTCAGGAATTCTTACTCTAATGGTGAAACATAAGCTCTTTAAAAATATGCATAAATATTTATATTGCTAATCTTTTTTACTCTTTATCTATTTCTTAATACTTTAATGCAAATGGTAACCAGGGTGGATATTTTCTGATGAGGGTAAATAGGAAGTTGATCAGTTCAAAGATCAATCATTCGTTTAAATCTGTGTGGTTTGTCTCTTTGGCTAAATGAATGATTCATCTTCCTGTTTACCCCCATCAGAAAATATTCACCCTGGTTACCATTTACATTAAAGTGTTAAGAAATAGTTTTGGAACGGAATGATGAGATCTATCTTGACTAATAATTGCAATAAATACTAATTTAAAATTTCGATCAACCGTAGATCGAACATCACCATGTGCGAATGGTCAGATCGTCCGTTAGCATTACTCCAACCATCGTCTAGTGGTTTGGAGTTGAACGAAACGACAGCCCGTATGTTGGAAAACATCAACCAACCACTCGTGGTCATTTCGATTGCTGGAAAATATCGCACTGGGAAATCTTATATTCTCAATTTACTTTCTAATCTACCAAGAGGTTCTGGTAAGAAATATAAAATATTCAGAATTGAGTCGTATCTAATTCATTATTTTTGACATTCTCTCCTTCAATGCATCGTTACAATTTAATTTTGAAGTATTGAAAATATTTTCTGTTTATATGAAGGTTTTGAATTAGGGAGCACTGTTCAATCGAAAACGAAAGGCATCTGGGCTTACGCACTGCCTCATCCATCACTTGCAAATACAACCTTATTATTGTTAGATACAGAAGGATTGGGTGATGTCGATAAGGTAAGAAAAAAAATGAAAGAAATAGACAGAGTGATTATAAAAGAACTTCACACATTTAAAAATTTATTACATCAAAGCTATTCAGAATATAGACACACCACATACGGATTCTTAAAGAAAAACTCTTGAAGTTTATTGTGACACAGTTAAAGATGTTCAATATGCCCCCCCCTGTAGTCGAATTCGTCCCAAACCCGCATTAACATATCTCCATCAACCTCACGTATCGCTACCGTAATGCGTTCTTTCAGCTCGTCTAGGTCACGGGGAAGGGGTAGGGTGAAGACCTTGTCCTTTAAAAAGAAATCACAAGGTGTGAGGTCGGGGCTCCGCGGTGGCCACTTTGCAAGTTCCAGGTTATTGTTTGCTCGACCAATCCACCGCTGTGATTACATAGCGGGAACGAAAACGTACAGAATTCCGACCGGCTTCGTCTTTTATTCCTGGCTTTGTCAAGGATATATATACAAATGAAGAGGCAGGGAGAGTTCCTGATATGCAGTAATTTGTGGATACAAAATAATCGACAATCGAACAGTGAAGTGTACATTTTTTCAGATGGGACGAAAGCAGCGCTTTCACAAAGCTCATCAAAATACAAAATAAAGATACAAACGACTAAATTTACAGAACATAGCAGAGTCTCATTGGTCAATGTAATGGACCAATCGGAAAACAATGGAATTAACGAATAAGGATTGAACGTACAAATGAAATTATAACATACCAAAAAAATGAGAAATAAAATAAAATAAAATAAATTAGATGAAATAAAAGGGGTAAAAAATATGTAAACGCCTACAGTAAATCGGTAATGGGCATCAGCATAGAATGGATATCGAAAGTCGTTTGTGTTATGATCTGATCGTCTGGTGACGCAATGCTTCTAACACAGCGGTCTTGAAAGGGTCACTGGAGTTGTGGAACGCAGCGTTTATGTCCCTTGTCCAGGAGGTGAGCAGGGTATTGTGACTTCTCATCTTTTCTCGTTAAAGAGGTAATATGCTCTTTGAATTTGATGTAGAAGACCGATGCGACAAACATCGGCTTGGGCGTACGTGTCAACAGTACAGCTGAAGGTGGTTAAGGGGGTGTTTGCAAAATTGGGGATTACGGAAGGAAACATGTAGGTTGATGGATATGAGGAATTTAGAAAGGCTTAGCGTTGAGGACCGAGGAAAGGGGTAGACAGCCACTTGGCGGAGTTTGGAGCTAATAGGGGAAGTCGTAAGGGACGTATTAGGTTAGAGATAGTGGAGCAGGAGGAACTTTAGTGAAGGCGAGAAAGTGGATGCTTGGGAACGTCGTGGTTCTATTGGAAGGGTTTAGGGTAAGTTTAAGGACACGATCGACGAGGAAACGGAAGGAGATCAGTTTGTAGGAATATGGATGGAGACGTGGATCAGACTGGAGGATGTAGTACGTTTACGGTAGACATGAGGAAAGACGGTTGGAGAGTGGGTTACCGGCAGCTTAAGGTTAAATAGGAATTTGGAGATGGACTTGGCAGCGCCGTGGGCGGGGACAGGTGGTGTAGTTGACAACAGGACGGATGGGCATATAAGGTTTACGACCTTTGACGAGGGTACTGAGAGTGGGAAATATGGGTTGGGAGGGATCAGACGACGGAGGTGTTTGAAGTGGAGGGATTTGTTGATGGTGACGATAATGAATTTTTGGCATTGAAGGTGAAGTTGGAGGATAGGGAAACAAATTTTTTGGAGGAAATGAAGGTGTGTGTATGTGCCTTGTCGACATAGCCTGAGCGGTGGATATGCAATGCCTCTGTAATTTTCTAGTGCTTAGACTACGTCTATAAAGGTACACACCTACATTTCATCCAGCACTAAAGACACCCAACAGAAACGCAACAGAACTTCATTGACAGAATTCCGAGTTTGTGTGTGTGTGAAACTCAGGTTTGTAATAGATGGTCGGGATAAATGGATACAATCTTTCTCATTAGTGAGTTTAACAGAAGGAGCCAGTCAGAATTGACTTAAAAAGATCTCCGGTGCCTATGAGAAACAGTATTGGATTGAAAAATTCAAGAAAGGCATCGCATTCGTTCACGATGCAGACCACCCTGAAAGAAGAAAGACAGTTTACGCCGGGAAGCAATGAATCCATGGGCAATCTTAATTCAGCAAACTCGAATAATCACAAGTAACGAAATAGCGTAACAAGAGTGCATCAACCGTTCAGGACAGATGGCAGCGTGAAGAATGAGATTACGAGTACAAGACAAAACCTTTAATTTTGCTGGAATCTAGGCACTTCCGGGCAGGTCACGCAAGTGCAATGAGAATGACGGAGGCTACATTAAGAAATAACATTATTAGTTTTATTAAAATTTGTTCTATTTTCTAAGAGATCCCATTTTCTAACTTTAGCATGACTCTCCCTTGTAAATGTATTCTCTAATTTGTAATAGAGTATTTTGATAACGAAAGAAATCAAAATGATGAAAGGAATTAAAAATAGGAATTAAGATAATTATCTTTTTACATCTCTTTTAGGGTGATCAACATTATGACACTACTCTTCTTATACTGACTATTCTTCTTAGTAGTACATTCATATATAACGTAGTAGGTAGATTGGATGATGAAGTTATCAACCAGTTGGGGTAAGTATTTAAATTTTCAATTGTATTCAGGTTCAACAATCTGATAGTGTAATATACTGAAGTGCCAAAAGTCATGAGATACCTATTCAGTGTCGTGTAGGACGTCTTTTTGCCCGACGAAGTGCACCAACTCGACATGGCATGGACTCTACCAGTTGGCAGAAGTCCTTTGAAGAGATGTTCAGCCATGCAGTCTCGATAGCCGCTCATAATTGCTTGAGTGTTGCAGGTGCAGGCTCTTTTGCACGAATGAATCGGTCGATAATATCACACATATGATGGATAGGGTTCATGTCTGGCGTTGTAGGAGACCATTTCGTTCGTTGCAATTGTTCAGAATGCTCGTCAAACCAATCACGAGTAATGTTGGCCCAGTGACTTGACGCATTGTCCTTTTAGAACATCTATTGATGGGCTGAAAATTGTCACCAAGCAGCTGGAGAGAACGATTCTAAGGAAACAGTAGGTCCAATGTGATCAGAGGACCAAACCCTGTCGTGTTAACACGCCGCACAACATGGTGTAGTCACCACCAACTTGCACAGTGCCCTTCTGACAACTCATGGGGTCACGCCACATATGAACCCTACCATCAGCTTCAACCAACTTGAATCATGACTCATTGGACCAAGATAAACGTTTTCAGTCATCTAAGGTCCAACGAATATGTTCATGAGCCCAGGAGAGGCGCAGTGCTGTCCGTAAAGGCACTCTTGTCGGTTTTCTGCTGCCATATCCCAACAATGCCAAATTTCGCTGCACTGACTCATAGACACGTTTCTAGTACGTCTCTCATTGAATGTGGCTGTTAATTGACGTAGTGAGGTGTGTCTCTTACAAAGGTTCCTTCTGCTCAGATATCGCTGGTCACGAGCATATAGCAGCCGTGGTCGGCCATGGTTGTCCACGGTGGGAGGTAATGCTTGATATGAGATACTCTCGCTACATCCTTGACACTGTGGATCGAGGAATGTTAACTGACCGTACCACTTCAGAAATGGAATCTCCCATGCGTCTAGCTCCAACTATCATTTTGCGTTCAAACTAATAATTCTCGTCGTGTAGACATATTGACGTTACTAGAAGTTTCAGACGACTGCTAATTGTCGAATTGAGAGCACTTGCAGCGCTCTGCCTATTTACGAGGGTAAGTCAATATATAAGTCGCAAAATGAAATATATTCTAATTGCTGCAATGTGTAACTCTGCTATGAATATCGGTTGCTGCAATGATCTTTTACGCAGTGTCGATATAGGTGGCGCACCACCGTGTAACTTATATGGTGCTCGTAGTCACGTTCTCGTGCGACGGTAAGTCATTGGAGTGTCAAGTGGGTCGTCTGTGTTAGCTGACAATATGTGTCATTCCCGGAAGATGGTATGTGTGTTAGCTGATTGTACCCGGGCCATAATTTGTAACGGGCGCAAGGCAAATCTGCTGAGCAAGTGCACAAGGAAATGTTACCTGTTTACGGTAATAAATGTTTATCCAGGAAAGCCGTTTACAACTGGGTGGAACATTTCAAACTAGCATAGTGGAAGACATGATCCGTGCCAATCGACGTTTGTCTATAGACGAGGTGGTTTTACAGTTGGATTGCTCACCTGGAACAGCTTACAGCATTGTGCATGACAACCTGTTTTCCTAGTGTGTGCACGATGGTTCCTCGTAAGCTTACTGACTAACACAAATACATCTGAAAGGGCTTGTAATTACATCTTATGAAGTACGTCAGAGAGAGTTGAAAGTTCATTAATCGTATGATCACTGGTGACGAATTTATTATTTACCAGTTTTAACCGGAAACAAAACGCGCCAGTATGGAATGGAAACATCCCTTAGTACCCAAAACGAAGAAGCTTTAGGTCATCCAAGCTTAAGGTGATGGCCACTGCGTTTTGGGACAGTAAAGGCATCCTGCTCGTGGAATTTCTGCCCCAGGGTTACACAATCACTGCAGCCACATGTTACCATTCGCAGGAAACGTCCAGGTGCTTTGCGAGATGAAGTTCTTCTATTGGATGACAACGCTCGTCCACACAGTGCTTTTTCACAGTGGCTCACATACAGTCCCTAGGTTGGGAACGACTGGAACATCCGCCCTACAGTCTGGATTTGGCACCATCCGACTTCCACCTTTTCGGCCCACTGAAGGGGCTTCGGCCTACCATCGAAGAATAACCTGGGTGATCATTGGTTTCAGGATGTGGAGGAGGTCTGTGTGGCGGTCACTAGCTGGCTGCGATACCAATGATGAGCTTCCTCGCTGCTGGCTTTGAAGGACTCGTGAAACGCGGTGACATGTGCCTAAATGTCCATGGAGATTGCGTTGAAAATAAACCAAATTTCATCAGCTAACTATTTCAACTTTCATATCTATGTCATTTTGCGACTTCTATATTGACTTATCCTCGCATATACCTTTTACTCGGTGCAAACGACATCTGAAAATTTGCATATGCCGCTCCCATGACTTTTGATGTTTCAGTGTATACAAAAGATATGCCTTCAATTAATTACCTATACAGAACAGCATGTGATTTGCAAATAATACGGAGGGTTGATTTAGATAAAATGAGACGACTTTGCAGTTCTGTTACGATGGTGTAATACCATGGCGCCACCATCGGTTGTGTTCGATGCGAGAACCACGTTGTTGGACTATCGCCCGGTACCGTAATTTCCACTGAAGTAGGCTGAGTTTGAGGGACTCCATGGGAAGTTCGTTCCACACCTGCTGACACACTTTCCATAGCCCATCAACGGCTCTTGGTCGGCGACTTCCGAGCCGTCGTTTCAGGAGACCAAAACCACAGAAATCCATCGGTGACGCGTCAGGAGATTTTACAGGCACATGAGAGAAGGGAATAACTCGTATGCCCGTCTCCTGTTCCATCTTCCTGTAGTAAGCCACAGATGACTTGGCAGTGTGGCTTGATGCTTTGTCCATGTGGATCCAAACTTTTGATTGCTCACCAGGGTATAGACGTGGGATATCCTGCCGATATATGTGGTCCATTACATTACTCTGGAAGTAAGCTGCACTAATTTTACAGTTTCCAGGAACACGACGAATCGTGAGCAGTCCACGTGAGCAATATCCGGCAACCACCACGAAGCCCTTTGAAAACTTTTCCTTGCACCTTCGGACAAAATCGGACCTGGCCTTGCCCCCTCTTTCGCGATAGTAAATTGCCCTGGGTTTATTGGTGTCATCGAGGTACACCCAAGCTTCATCCAAGGAGACAACCCACTTCCATCGGTCACCTGCAAGATGGTTTTCATACAGTTTTCTGGCGTTGGTGAATCGTTCCTGCACGTGCCTGGCCGACAGTCTGCGACCGCTCGCTTTATGACGTCGCTCCAGCCCAAAATTGTCATGAATTATTCTGGAGACTGTTGCCTGTGAAATACCTTTCCTTTGGGCTAGACTTCTCTGTGGGTGGGGGGGGGGGGGTTATTTCAGCATTTCAGACCGGAATTCTCGCACCACCTGAGCTGGGCGTTTTGGCTGGGGCTTGTTTCTGGTCTGCTTCTCTGCTCGTCCACGTTCATTAGATGGTCGCAATTTGTTCTTTTTGATTATTCGACCCACAGTAGCTTTGGATACCACAATACCATTTCGTTTGTATAATTCCACAATGCACGAAAGACTGAAGTTAGCGTCGGAAAGGCCAAACATGTGATTTTGGAAGCCATGTTTGCATAATTCCCCAAAAAGCTGTGATTTTGGAAGCCATGTTTCAGCACGAAATGTCCCAAATAACAGCAACAAGTGTATACAAAGCTAATCCCCATGAATACTGGAGAGTCATGCAAATCACATTTTATCTGAATCAACCGTCCGTAAATACAGCTACATAAAAATATTAAAACGTTTATTACTAGATTACTCTATAAAGAAAACAAAGTTCACGAATATGTGAACTATTTTATATAGATTTGTGAAATTTCACATTGTTTCCATTATTTTATAGAGTGAAACAATTCTTTCTGAAACGTCAGCTGTTGTTCAGAATTGTTCCACTCTGCTTCCACCTGTTATTGTCCAGGGTAATTTTGTCTTTTTACTTTTCTATAGATCATTATTCTTTTTAGGAAAAAATCTGTGTTAAGTGTTTTCGATAAGAATTCTGTTTGATATAGCAGAGAGATTGAATGATATACAGGGTGAATACAAAAGTCTGAATCCCCCTTTTATTTTTTGAACCGAAGCAGATATATCAATTTTGATGAATCCAATGAATAGGAAGTTGTGGGTGGCCTATCCCATGGTGCACTTTTCATCATCCCAAATATGCAAATTAGGACACATTCAAAATTTATCTCAAAAACCGTAAAGGCTAGAGAAAAAAACCCAATTGCAAACTTGTTCAGCATAAAAAAACAAACAAAACAAAAAAAAATCATCCAAATCGGACCAACCAATCTCCCACAGTCACACTGCACAAACAAATTACTTCAAACACTTTAAAAAAAATTTAATCAACAAAATGCTCGATGTGACGACCGTGGGCACCATAACACAATTGGGCACGGAACCTAACTGACGCCAAAACATCGGCAATCATGGCTGGCGTCACTCCTCGGCACAGTGTAGCTTGCCATCCTGGAATTGTTCCGTCTTCTGTGTGCTGAAACATGCCTTTTATTTGCTTTTCCGCATGAAAGTGAATGTGAGTATGGTAATTTATGTTAATTTTTTGATTTGCATGCTTTACATGGTGGAAATATCAACATTCAGTTTTCCTTGTGCGGTGTGACTGTTTGTAAGCTACAAACAGTTCACCACGTGATTGTGGGTGATTGGTTGGTCTGATTTGGATAATTTTTTTTGTTTTGTTTGTTTTTTCATGCTGAACAAGTTTGCAATTGGTTTTTTTCCTCTATCCCTTACGGTTTTTGAGATAAATTTTGAATGTGTCCTAATTTGCATATTTGGGGATGAAAAGTGCACCATGGGATAGGCCACCCACAACTTCCTATTCATTGGATTCATCAAAATTGACATATCTGCTTCGGTTCAAAAAATAAAAGGGGGGTTCAGACTTTTGTATTCACCCTGTATAATTTTATGTTTGAGAGGTAGATGGTAAAGGATGTGTGAATATGCATTATGGGAATCAGATCTTCTCGGAGCATTTGATTGGTTGAGAAATGGTCCCATGTGGAAAAGAAAGTGTTAGGAAAAACATATGACAGAGTGAAGAGTTGCAAGATATGGAGAGTGATAAAGAATATTACAGTGTGTATAGTTAGCGTAATAAAGCGATTAACTGGTGCTATTAGATCAATTTATATGGATAGTACTCTGTCTATGAAAACTGAATACAGTATTCTCATGATGGTTAGATAGTGCTAAACAAAGTGTGATCCATTTGGTTGTATAAATTGTACACGAATGCCAGCACAACCCCAAAGAGTGATATAAATATCGAATCAAAGGAGTGACACCTGTAAAGATTAGACACAAATTCAAAAGAGTGACACATTTAAAAACTACAGGAATTAAAGCTCATCTCGAGGGGTGATCAGTTCATCACACCTTATTTGGTCATAATCACTTTTCGCACATTGAAAAATCATCATATATTTTCCTCTCATTCAAATATAAGACTTCCTTAAGTGGAACGAGTTCAGAGGTTGATACAGATAAGAACAATTTCTACTTTAAATTTTGCAAAAGATTCGTTTACACCTTTTAGATCCTTTTACGCGGCTATCAATATTTTTAATTTTTTTTTTATTTTTAACTTTACTGACGTATCTCACTTCTTTTCAGAATTATTTAAATCGTCACATTCAGTTCGCCCAGAATCATATTTTGCTGAATCAATTTGACACGTTCGATATGTCATATTGAAGTCATCACATTCATTTCGTCCGAAAATCATTGTCACTTAGTCGACTAGATACATTAACTAAGTGACATTCAAGTCGTTCCATTTTCGTCCTAGAATCGCTTTGTCACTCAGTCAGAGTAAATACGCCGAGTTGACTGATTGACAGAACAATTCTAGAATAAAATTAATATGATGATTTAACTGTGACTACTTAAAATCATCCTGACCAAATTCGATTCAGTGACCAAATTATCCTGGAACAAATAAATTAACTAAAAGAATAAGACAAAAAATGAAAATTGAACACAGGATGGTAAGACCCTGAATAAGGCTGACGTTCCGGATAGAGACTATCCTTTGTCAAAACAAATGTCAGTCTTTCAATAGAATAACACTCGTGTCACTTCTTTTGAAACTTTTTCTCTATTTTGTTACTCCTTCGTTATGTCACGCCTTCAAAATGCACTTCTTTGATACGGCAGATCCAGAACGGCAGGTAAAATAATATGTGGAGGGTGCAACTTAAAGGATTACTTGAGGATGTTTATTTTTGAGCATCTGAGAAAAACGAAAATCCTGTTTGGGAAAAAGAATGACTGAGTCTTGCGTTAAAGGAAACGGATATTCCTCGTCAATTAATTGGGGTTATTTACTGAATATGTAACTTCTTTCTAAATGCCGCTTGTCGTCTTAGAATATCATAGCGTGATGTTATTGTCGTATAATACATTTAGTTGACTTCTTCTATGAGGGTCATTATAGAATTCGTGGGAATTAATTTTTTCCTGCCAAACATGTGATAGCACCGCGGTTCCGGAATACATGTTCAAAATCCAGTTATATGTACTGCTGGGTTTTGCCAGTAAATTGGAGGAATGTCAGGGGGATGTTGTAAAATCTTACTAAAATCAATCATCATTTAATAAACAAATATAGTGTTTAATGAACACAGGGATGGAAAACAAACTAACAATTTCAAAGTACTGTTTAAGATCGTCCATGGTACTTTGCCAGCTAAGGAAAAAGCAGTGAACACCATTGACTGCATTTGAGTTATTAACACGCTGATCGATGCCGGCGACAAACTGGTTGGTGAGTGTACGATAACTATAAAATGCCTGTATAGTAATAAATGTTAATTTATTAAGCACTCTATAACTACTGCCCTTGATATTCAGAAGCACATCCAATAGTTTTCAAACGCATCACTGTTCTCGTATCTATAAAATCTAATTTGTGAAAATAAAAGGGATACATATAAGTTTTTAAACTGCTCTTTTCTAATATTGACACTGCCATATAAAAATATTGGCATGTAATTATAAAAGATTACTTAAAAAATTTTTTTTTTATGAAGTATACCAACAACACAAAATTCTTATATGTTCAAATGCATTTCTTATTTAATTTTATTTTATCTACCTAGGTTGGTGTCAACGTTGTCCAAAAGTATGATATCCAAAGAAAGACTCGAGGAAAAGAATGGCATCTCTTGTTATATTCCTCGACTTTTTGTATTAATTAGAGACTTTTATCTTGAACTTTGTAATAAAGAAAGGGAAATAACTGCAGATGAATACTTGAATGACGTTTGTTTAAAAATCAAGGTTTGTATCTTTTTAAACATTTAAAATTTTGTTAGATTAACATCAAGTAAAATTGAGTATAGAGAATTCCATTAAATCGAAATCTGTTACTGCATTGATTTCTGTATAGCGAGAGACATCAGATTTCACATTAAACGGCTATTGAAAGAGAAATATCGTGTTAAAATATTTCACTTCGTTTTTTGTATAATCTGAAAATTTTAGATATGATGATGATGAAGATTTGATTTTTTCAGAATTTGTAAAAAAATAATTGGTGATGGATGCATGTTATTAAAGACGAAAATTGAAAAGAGCAGGAAAGCCGTATTTGAAGAAATTGTTTAACATTGTTATAATTTTTTTCTCTGGTAACAAGTTAGGGATCTGCGGAGCCATAAAAAATGTACCGGTAGGTCGATATATCAATAGCTATCCCACACGATATTTTTATCGATACTTTTCATTATTATCCATATTTATCGGTACATTTGTCATTGATTATTTTCGTTTGATTGTTCTTATACAGGATCTTTTATTATTTTGAGCATAAAGTTTCTAGTTAATTGTGGTGCTTAATAACCTTTGAAGGTTAGCACCCTTACTTTCAATCCTACACCCTGAACATGTATATACATACAAGATTATTAAAAATGATGGACTCTATTTAAATCATCTTTATTTCTTGAAATATAAATTGTATATGAATAATCTACATACCTTCAGAGAGAGGAGGTTCTAAAGTTTCGTATTCCACCGCTAGAAATATGAACGAATCCCTTCCTCATGATGGATAGGTCGCATGGGGAATGAAGACCTGGCTCTTCAGTTCTGGCCCCCCGAGATCTCTTGATCTCACACCATGTGACTTTTTTCCTGTGGGGATATCTAAAAGAAGCAGTTTACGTTCCACCACTACCAACAACACTGGCTGGTCTGCGAAACCGTATCAGAGCTACGGTGAACTCAGTAATACAAGAAATGCAATTATTGGAGATTAATTCAAATTGAGATAACAAGATAAAAAAATTAATTAAATACTTATAAAATAAATAAAAAAATGATGACTGGAAACTCTTGTATGAAACAATATAATTTTTCTATTGGTTTCATTCCGCCAATTTTTTATTTGTTCATTATTTTAGAATGGCGATAATGTAGATAGCACGAGTGATCCTCGGCACCTTATTCGTAAGCATTTTCCCAAGCGGCACTGTACGACTCTCCCTCCTCCAGTATACAGCAAGGAACTTCTTCGACGCTTAGAGTCCGTTCCAGATGAACAACTTGATTCAGAATTTTTAGAAGAAAGTAGTGAATTCGTCCAAACTGTGCTCTCGGTTTCTGAGCCGAAAGCTTTCACTGAAAATACCCCTATGAATGGCAGCAGTAAGTTTCACTTTCATATTATTATTATTTATTCTCTTTGCAAGAAAAAAAAATTTAAAAAAAATAAAAATTTTAAAAACGAACACGTATTTAACTTAAAGAAATAATTATTTATATTTACTTGAAAGATATTTCATGAATAAGTTTTCCTTAATACAACAAGTTCGAAATCAAAAGACATGCACCTTAAAATAAGAAAGGTGTTAAAGAAAATCCTTTTTCTCGAAAGAAACGTTTCAGATAAATACACTGAGTGGCCAAAAGTCACGGGAAGGGTTGTCCCATTTAAAGATGTGCCGCGTATGACTCCCGAAGGTTGCGGCCAGATGCGGCTAGTGTAGACACGATATCTGAGCAGCCTGTTACAGACAGGTGCGTAGTAAACATGGCAGCACGTCACGAGTTAACTGATTTTGAACGTCGGATGATAACCGGTGCGAGAAGCATGGTCATAGCGTATCGGAGATTACACAAGAATTCGGGTTTCCGAAGTCAACAGTGTCTAGAGTGGATCTTCGATATTGCAGAGACATTGTTTTCACATGCGTATATTGCCGCACAGGACGACCACAAGTGTTTGACGAACGGACGTCATGTCACCTCAGCAGAGCCATTGGGGGCGATCACGGGCTACTGTGAGCCAGATCACCGCCAATTTGAATGTGGGGCGTCAGGAACCCATTTCTAGCAGGACTGTACGGAGACAAATGCACCGCATAGGCTTCAGCAGCCAACGCCCAATTCGTGTCCTTTTGCTGACATCCATGACACAGAGCTCATCGACTGGCATGAGCCCGCGAACAACGTCACTGGATCATGGAACAGTGGCTGCGTGTAGCATGTTCAGATGAATTCCGGTTTCAGTTGTATCGAGCTGATGGGCACGTGAAAGTGTGGCATATGCCCCATGAAGCTATGGATCCTGCATGTCAACAAGGTTCCTCCCCTTTTTTGATTGTTCCATTCCACAGTTTTTGCTTAATTAATTTTTTGTAAGATTGTGTCCAGGCAAGAGGTGGCTTAGTTATGGTCTGGGCTGTGTCCATAAGGTCGCACTTAGGCCCCATTCTCTGGCTGCAGGGAACAATGACAGATGCACGTTATGTGGACATTCTTTCAGACCATCTGCATCCCTTTCTGGCATTAGAGTACCCTAATGGAGTGCCATGTTTCATCAGGATAATGCGACATGTCACCGCTCTTTGGTTGCACGCAGGTAGTTTGATGAACACTCCAGTGAATTCATGACCATGGGGTCACCCGATCTTAATACAATTGAGCATTTTTAGGATGCTGTATGTATCAGTGTACGCTCGATGAACCCCCGCACCAACTGCACAACTACACAAGAACAATTGCGAGTAGCATTGCAAGATTTGTGGGTCAATATCTCTTCAGAATGATTCCAACACCTCGTAAAATCCATACCTCGACGTGTTACTGTAGTTTTGAGGGTTCGCGGTTGAGCTACTGGCTATTCACATCGCATCCAGTGCCTTCCCATGACTTTTGGCCACTCAGTTTCGTACGGAAGATTCAAACTAAAGCGTGGTTCCCACATGCGTAAAACAACGGCAGTAACCACAAAGCAGAAAAATTTTTTGACGGTGTTTCTTGCTTTCGTATTTCTGCCCGACAAAAAATTATCTTATCTTTGTAAGCTATGACTCAATCCAACTCGAAAAAAGCAGAAGTTTTCTGTCGGGAAGAAAGACGAAAGCAGGAAGTGACGTCAAAGATTTTCTGCCTTGTGGTTTCTGCCTAGTTTATAATTTTGTTAATTTTTTCTAAACATAATCTATAAAATATCCTATAGCAGCAGCTGAAATTTTTAAACTTATTGAATTTCATATTTTTTATTTTTTCATGAAACGAAAAGGAGTCGCGAGCTACATATCTCGATTTTTTTGTGCGTAAGTCTTAATAGTCAACTTCATATTGCTGTATGCCGTTTACAGAATAAGGCATTATGCGGTTAAAACAATCATTAAACATATATTTAACATATCCCGTTTTCCTAGAGCTTAAAAATTGTTTTCAGCTTGCGTAAACAATTCATATTTGCGACAAAATTAATGTCATGGTTGATAAAAAGACCACGGTAATGTTAAATTTAAATTTTAAATGCTTTATGAATAATGCTGCAACTTAATTGGGGGATAAAATTTGTCACCAAATCACCAGGCTGGAGATTGCAAGGCATTCAGATGATTTTACTTCCAAAATTAATTTGCTATTTCATTAAACTCTTATTGAGTTTGTAAGTAGCAATAAAATATTTAGTTTGTCTATATAGTAAGCACCAGATATACGATTTCATTTCTTGTATTATGATGATTGCCTTAATGGTACATAAGGTTGGTATCCTTTTTGATGAAGATCATATTGTTTTTATTTATCTTAACGTACTTACTGTGAGGTGGTTTGCCTCTTTAATGTTAAGGCACATATTTGTCAAGTTTAAAAATAAACATTTTTTTTTCTTTTGCAGTTCTACTAAATTTACTTCGTAATTATATGCAACAAATTACGAGTGGATCCGTCCCTTCGATTGAATCTTCCCTTCAGTCAACAGCAAACTTCGAAAATTGTAAACTTCTAAAAACATTCACATCCAATTACGATATTCAACTTCGTCAACGATTAGTACTTCCTGTATCGTACGCAGTTCTCAACGACACCCATCAAAATCTTTTTTCAACACTCGTTGAAGACTTTAGACAAAAAATTATATTTGATGATAATAAAAGCGATATGCTGGAAAAATTTAAGGTATGAATAGCAGGATATTAAACTAGCGTAGTATGGTAGTTGTAAGTAAAATTGTATCATAGTTTTTTGTACAAACAGCGGCTTTCGTTTTGATTGGTTTTCATTATGCATATTTTTTCATTAATATTCATTAGGGTTCGGATTTATATGCACTAAAAAGTGCAAATATATTTTATTTATTTATTTTATTATTTTATTTTATTTTATTATTTATTATTTGAAGGAAGGAAATACATAAGATATCCACCCAGGTTCGGTATGGCCATTGGCCGACAAGTTAGGTTCCTGGGTGGAAGCAATCTAATATATAGTTATTAAATTGAGAACAATTGCAAAATTGGTAAGATATTAATAGGTGGATTTAGTAAGAAGAGTCTTCAGTTTGCATTTAAAGGTAGATATGGAAGGGGTAGTGCGTAATTCGGGGGGAAAAGTATCCCATAGCTTGTATCCAGAGATGGAGACACTTGTTATGTTGATAGGTGTATTTAATTGCCAACTTGGGTAAGGAATCTTTGTTACGTAAGTTATATGAGTGGAGAGGTGAGGAATTATAAAAGTTAGGAGGGAGGATTACTGAAAACTTATTATTTAAGACTTTATATATGAAGAGAGCTAAGTGAAATTAGTATAAATGGGAAAGGGGTAATATTCCTATAGAAGGAAATAGATGGGAGACATGGTCGGATTTTTTTAAGTTTAGGTAGATTCTTATGAACCATTTTTGTAAGCGATGTAATCGTAATAGATTTGATTTGGTGGTATAACCCTAGAATTGTATTCCATATATAAGTGGAGATTATATTAGTGTGTAATATAGAAGAAGTAAGATCTTTTTTGGGAGGAAGTGGAGGCGGGAAAACATGCCTAAACGTTAATTTAATGAGGATGAGAGGATATTTACATGGGAATCCCATGAAAGGTTGTGTGAGAGGTTGATGCCTAGAAATTTAACATTTTTAGAAGGTTTAAGGGTCAGATTATTGTAAATTAGAGAGAAGTTCAGGAGATATAATTTTTTGTTACGTTGATGAAAAATGATGTAGGTAGATTTCTCGATATACACAAAAAATTTACATTTATCTCCGGATAGCATAGCACGCCATGTGAGTAACATTCCATTTCAATCATTGAACATGCTATTTTACTCTTACAATTGGTAGCAGACAATGGTGGCCATCATATTTAGCATGATTACTAAAGATGATATCGGTATGAAGTTTAACCATTTAAGACTTAATTAATGAATTGGGTTGGTTTAAAATAATATTCTGGAGGCTAATAATTTGGACTTCGAAAATCTCCTTCTTGGAGTTCTCTGTTTGGGGTAGGTTGAATAGGGCTAGAAGAAAAACCTAATTCTTCGGAAATAATTAGTGATATTGCATGTAAGTGATTTTCAAATTTTATACAACAAAATCCTTTAATTTTTGGCTTTTGATTTAATAGTCGATCGACAACGTACAACATGCGTTGTTATAATAACACTGAGCAACAATGAAATTGCTTCTTAAGTGAAAGTACCCAATTGTAAATGAATTTAACGTGCTGAACACGAATATCACATTGAAAAAAAGTTGACTCTAATTTGGGAACCACTGACGTATTGTCCATTGTATAGGTCAGTGGTTCCCAAACTTTTTCGACTCTCAAACCCCTTTCACAAAATGTTTCGACTCGCGAACCTCTTTCACGTAGCGCGAATCACTAACTTATAAATTTACAACCATACATGCATACAATACAATAATCCGCCATTACAAAAATTTTTTGGCGAACCCCCTGGAAGATGTTGCAAACCCCAGTTTGGCAAACACTAGTTTAGGTGCTATTGGAGAGGATTAACTACAGCAATTATGTCTGGAAGATTTGTTCTGATCTTAAAGGTAGTGTGTCTGTTGACGGTTTACAGTAGAGATATACAAAGTACTGCTATCTTCTTTGTCTGTGGGAAAGCAGAGCAATTGATTTGCTTTACAAGCAAGAAAGACTGGCCTTCGAGAGCATCTTGCCTGGAGAAACGAATGTACAGCACCCCACTATTGGCAGAACCGCACAAACCATCATTCCTCCTCTACACATCAAGCTCGGCTTTATAAAAAACTTGGTAAAAGCCTTGGATAAGAATGGACCACCATTCATGTACCTGGATTCAAATACACATTACTAAGAATGCGTAGCCAATTCAGCTTTTTCTTACAAGGAGAGGCTTCGCCTTTGGAGAAACGGATTCAGGTGAGACTTGGCGTATACATAGAGGGTCCTTGCCTGTGTAAGTGCGCAGAGCCATAGCGCGCGCTATTCAGCCGTTCGCGAGATAATTGACCTGAAATTTGGGCGCCTAAAACGGTGTACCTTATGTACTTTTGTGCGCACGTAATTTCTTAGCAGCAGCGGTAGCGCAACGGTAAAGCGTGCGCTCAGTATTTCGTAACTTTCTGCAGGTTGTTGGTTCAAGTCCCGGCCGGGGAACTTTTTTTTCACAACGGTTCTTTTTTTCTAATAATCCTTACTAATAATCACGATTAAAAATGTACCTTTATTTACTTTGTTTGTCAAGATTCTTTTTTTTTAAGTAAGTTATAAAAAAATGCGCTTTTATACCTTTTTATTAATAATAACAATGAAAAAAATATTTTGATTTGCTTTTTCAAGTTTCTTCTTATACAGTTAATAAAAGTATAAACATAGCGTTTTCTTATAATTCGTTAATAATTTCGATACAGCAGATCATTTTTTATTAGTAAGGAATGAAAAAATAAAACCGTTGTGAAAAAAAGTTCCCCGGCCGGGACTTGAAACAACAACCTGCAAAAAGTTACGAGATGCTGAGCGCACGCTTTAACGTTACGTTACCGCTGCTGCTGACAAATTACGTGCGCACAAAAATACATAAGGTGCGCTGCTCCAGGCGCCCCAATTTCAGGTCAATTATCTCGCGAACGGCTGAATAGCGCGCGCTACAGCTCTGCACACATACACAGGCAAGGACCCTCTACGTATACGCCAAGTCCCACCTGAATCCGTTTCTCCAATGGCGTAGCCTCTCCTTGTAGTCATATTCGTGTTCAGCACATTGAATTCATTAAGGAATAACTGTTTTCATCTCAGAAGTATGAACTTTTTTGAAATTTTGTTGCCCAGAGTAGTTGATCACTTTCAAAAGATCCTAATCAAGGGCATGATTATAATTTTATTTATTTCGGAAATGTCACTTAATCATTTTCGAAGTACGGTGTTGCCATCCACTTTCTTCGACACTAAAGGATACTCTATGACAAAGGAATAAGTTGAGAGTGTGTGTATGAAAAGTGTGTAGTTTCATATATCGGGCAACTGATTCATTGACTTAAGCATTTCGTAAACCGAATACCAGAAACTATGGACAGTGTATCAGTTTGGACGTAAGAATGAAATAAGTGTTTCAGTCCACTTTATGTGAAAATATGCTTCCATTCTTATTTCTAAAGTGACATAAACATTAGTTCCTCTCGGGGAGCTTAAATTTGTCCAGAAAATCTTTTAAGAAGTACCCCAATATCCATAGCGCTTAGAAACCATTTCAGAAGTGGATGCTTATCTAAATAATTTATTAATTTTTAACCAATTCACTAAAACTTAACTTTGTAAGCATAAATTTCACAGAAACTTAACCTTTTGTTATACTAATTGAAAAATTATGATTACAATTAAAAAATTTAATGAAAATTTTTCAGTTTGCAAAAATAACGGGTTATTTAGTTTCGGTTAAATTTAAAATTTCTAAGTGTATGGTATTTTATATGTAATTTAAAGGAATAGAAAAATTTAATTTTAAACTTGTATGAAATTTCATTTTAAAATAGCGTCTTCTTTTTTTTTTGAAAAATCTAGGTTCAAACAGGGGAGTCTTTTAAAAAAATTTCGCTGGAAAACGAAGAAGAGTCGCGGAAAAAGTGTTTGGAGCGTCTTCGAAAACTAAGTGCATGGTTAAATAATGAACTCATTATGAACAGATTTCACCGAAGAGGAGGCCACTCTGATTACAATAATGAATTACAAAACATCATCTCCATGTATAACAATGTTGCAGAAAAAGAAATTAAGGTATTACATGTAATTTTTATGTGTAATTTATTCAAATTAATTGCAAATTTTGAAAATTTTGGATTAGTGCTCTTTATGGCAGTGCTCACCAACTTAATAAACACAGTTTTGTCTCTCCTTCTCATTAAAAAGTTGATTTTAAATGTTTAATCACTGACCAATTCAAGTTACTACATATATTCGATTTTAAATAAATTTTACAAAATAATTAATTTTGTTCTTAAAATTTTTTAGCACGATGAAGTGCTTTCTGAATTTATTTGCAAAAAGGAAAACGAAGGGAAAAGAATTCTGGCGATAGAAGAACAACTGGTAGAAGCGGAACGTAAAGCAGAAGGTAAAGAAATATACAGTAGATGAAACGCCACGTATTTGATTTCAAATAAGTAGACATATTACATACATAGTTTAATGTCTTTAACCATATATCAAAAGTTACATGTTATCTTTGAATACATTACTTGTAAAAAACATAACAAAAACTTTCGGATAATTATGATACTTCGAGTTATAGCAGTTTTGTATTCTATGGCATGTAAGATCTTTTTTATTGGCTCAAAAATCTCTCAAAAATTATCCCAGGGGTCTTAAGTGTGAAGTGAGCTCTCTCATAGGTTATAAGATTTTCTGTTATTAATAATCCAGGTACACATTTCCATAAAGAATAAATGATTAAATATGCTAAAAATGCATAAAATTTTTACGGACTACTAGAGTTTTTGAGTAATATACATGATAAATACACGGCTAAATACTCATTTTAAGAGTAAATATCTCGGGATGGAGATCGATAGAAGAAACAAACGGTATGTTTATTTCGAAAGCCGTAAAAATTTGATATAGTAGTTTCAAAATCAGTTACAAATTACTTATAAATTTGACAGGTGGAGCTGGATCGCTTTAATCTGGATTCCGTTTTAACTTTTGGGATGGATTACGCTTACTAACTGTAGAAACCGTCGCGACATTTTCCCTGTAGAAACCTGGTTCCCACATGCGTAAAAACAACGGCAGAAACCACAAGACAGAAAAAATTTTTGACGTCACTTCCTGCTTTCGTCTTTCTGCCCGACTGTAAACTCCTGCTTTTTGGAGTTAGTTCGAGTCATAGCCTACAAAGATAAGAGTTTTTTGTCGGGCAGGAAGGCAGGAAGTGACGTCATAAAATGTTTCTGCTATATAGTTTCTGCCGTTGTTTTACGCATGTGGGAACCACGCATTACTGCAGATTTCCCGTTAATAGCCACGCTGCCTGTCCGTTAAAATTTGTCAAAAAGCTCGCAGATTGTTTTCGCATCAGGACCTTTACCAATTTTAAACTTTATTGCCATAGTATGCGATTTAAACGGTAGTACTCCAGTACCAGAAAACACGTTCTTTTACAGAATACACGACTTAATCCACTTCCTTCAATAAGCTACGTACAGCCTGTAAGCAATTCGTATAATTTTTAAACTTCCGCATCAAATTTTTACGGCTTCCGAAATAAACATACCACTTGTTTCATTTTTCTATCGATCTCCGTTTCCGAGATATTTACCCTTAAAATCGGGGAATCCTTTGTGGAACGCCCTGTACAAACTTGTTTATGGTAATACAGAGGAAGGTCTAAGCAACGTTCATTGTAGTCCCGCACGTTTGTCTTAACAATCCCGTGGGAAGGTTGTCTGCTTTTCACATATAGAGGCGCTGTTGTGGAACGCTCGATCGTGTATCTCACATTAATATTCTCTGCTGAAATGAAGGGGCAACGGTCTTCCATGATCTTTGGATCGCGTGTCTTAACCCTTATGATTTCCTATCATATTTTTGTGTGAAGTGAAGTTTGAAGGGGGAATTGGTAAATACCAGATTCAAATTGAAACTGGAATTGTTTGTTCCAAAGTATGAAATGAAGATGACAATGAAAAGAGACAAACACAAACATCCATGCCCTCGGCGGGATTCGAACCCACGACTCGCTGGTTTTGAGAGCGGCGAGACTTGCGCCTTAACGCTCTCGGCCATCGAGCCGTTCCAATTTCATTATTTAATCTTATTGATTTTATGACCGAAATACATATAAGATATCCAGACAGTCCAAAGCCTTTTCTCCTTGCGTGCATTATGTCAAGGAGTGCTGTAATGTTATATTTGCCAAAACATGGCCACAGAGTAGAGGAGTAGTTTGTTCACGATCTCATACATTGTACAGGCTTCGAGATTTATTTATAACGACGAATGGACTAAATTTCTTCTACGAGAAAAAACTGAATGTTGTAATAGACTCCGCCATATTTGTTAAAATGTTTATGCAACTGGAGAAAATGTCTCGGGGTTAGAGCACACTAACAAAAGAATTATCCGAACCTGTATCTCACAGTTTCACACGAAATTTAAATAAGTTACTCGCCTAAAGCTACTATTGATTCTTGCATTATTAAGAAATTGCAACATTTTCAAAATAATTCACGAGAACGAAAAATTCTGAACGCACATAGCCATGCAAAGACTCCATTGTTAATAAGGCCACTTTTTAATAAAGGAGTCTTTATATGGCTAGGTGCGCTCAAATTTTTTTCGTTTTCGCAGTTTATTTTGAAAGAAACAAAATGTTGCAATTTCGTATTAACAGAAGCGTCAATATTAGCTTTGGATGAGTAACATTTCAATTTGATGTGAAAGTGTGAGATACAGGTTCAGTTTATCAAAGTTTGATGCATAGAATTCCGGTTATTCAGGCTTTTTTTTTAGAAAAGAGAGTTCTTAGTAATTAACAGTTTCTTGAAAATCTTTAAAACTGATGAGTAACTGGAGATAATGGAGAGTTAGCAGACTATTGAGAAACAGTGGAAAGACGACAAAGGAAGCACTTCTTTAGCTCCGTGCTTAATTGAGCAAATGGTAAGCAAGTAAATAGAAGAATCGGCGATCGCTAGACTACACAAAGAGATGAATGGCCAAGTTTTGCTTCAAGCCATCGAGAGTAGAGTGGGAATTGCAACAACATCAAGTGTACATCTGAAGTAAGATTACGTGAATAAGAAATTATTTAGACTAGCAATGGCATCCTTGGAGAGGTCAATCCATTGTAAGCTTTTAAAAAAAATTTTTTTTCGAATTTTCATTAAGAATTTTATTGTATTAATTCCAAGCGTTTTCATCTGATTATTTTAAAGATATTTCAAAATTTATTCCAAAAAAAAAAGTCCGAGTCACGCCGGGGTTTTCACCTAGCTTATTTGGTAGCACAGCAGATCCAAACATTTCCTAAAAATACATTGTGAATATGTTCTGTGGAAATGTGTATATTTTGGAAACTGAGATGCTGATAAAGCGATGACTGAACGTTCGTTTCCAAGAATTATTGATAATGAGAATCAAGTGACACAACATTAATAAGACAGCGTCTATTGATGAGGCATTGGAGTCACACGTGTCTCCCTTGAGCTCCCTATCAAACGTCCAGACAACTGGCAAAAATTTATGTGTCTGGAAAAAAAAAGAAGAAAGAACTAGTATTGGTCTGCAACTAAAAAAAGAAAAAGCTATACGGGCATTTGAAACATCTGAACAACGGGAGTTTCGAATAGAGCAAGAGGTTATAAGAGCTTTTACGTCCAGGGTAAGAAACTATCTGGTGATGCTCCACAGTGGGGAGGCAAGTCAAGAAGAGTTTTGATAAAGTCCCGATATATCACCTAGACTTCCTGTTTTTCGTATTTTTCGTAGAATGGATAGTCCCTTTGCTCTGTGTTTTATTGATTGAGTTATTATTTAACCAATTGAGAGTTATAATTTAATTTTTTGAGATTGTTCTCTTTACCTACAAGTGTAATTATCCCGAGCAACGCCGGGTGCCTCTGCTAGTATTTCATAAAGATTGGTCAATGAATACAATAATAGTATTAATATAGCTTCTTTGGTGTTTTTTTGGATATTCATGGATAATCATAGATCACCATCGAACTTGATCTAGTAGCCCGAGAAGGCAGATAAACTTGAACAGTGTTTAAGCTTATATAAAAGACACACGATACATAATGACACACGATAAATTTTCGTTATTGTGTGTATATATATATAATACATATATATTATTATTATTATTATTTCACCGAGGCGCAAAAAGGGCTAGATTTTAAAAATAGGCCTAAACATTTAAAACGCCGTTTACATGTCATCTTTTATCGGTTCAAATAAAAAAATATAAAAATATTAACGTTGTTCTGCCCGAAAAAAAAGTTGTGTGCATTCTTTCTATATTCGCTTTAATATACATATAATATTCACAGATTACTAATATGGTACATCAAGAATAGATGAGGGGTGGGTACATGTATGTAAATTAGAGCTTGTTTTCAATGTAAATTAGAGCTTGTTTTCACTCTCGCCGCCGGGCCTGGCCTAGCTTTGAGACTCCCGGGGTTGAAACCATCAGCACCACGTCGTTCACGATCGTACAACGTTTTGTTATTTAAAATAAAAATTTTAACGTAAAACCTCTATTCGAAAATTGCATTATGTGCATTCTTTTTTGCGTTCACTTAAGTATCCACATATATCTAGTGTAATTTACAATAGTTTTATTCTTCTACAACGTTTACGCTGAACCGAATGCCGAAGCTTTCGCTAGGTCTCATCGTAAACATAGAAAAGTTAATGCACTTCTCTTTTACGAAACCAAAAATCGTATATAATATCTATCAATTCCATACAGTCACCGAATATATTTTGATTGATATATTACTTATATGCTGGGAGAAACATCGACACGATCACAAATAAACGTGCCTGAACGGCCGCCATGATTTGTAACATATTTGAGGTATAGTGAAGTGTAGTGCCCATTGCTGCTTACATGGAAACACGCTGTCGATAGAACGCGTGCTGCCAAAACTGCCTCCCTCCCTGCTTTCATACTTCTAGATTCGGCAGTACGCGTTTGTCAACGCTGTTTTTCAGGCAGAAAGCGCGCACATGGAAATCCACCATTACTCTGTCGACCAGGCGACTTCTGCTTCATGACTGATCCAGTTGTGCGAAAAGAGGCAACCCAACGCAATATTGTCTGCGTTGAAGTGTGTACGGAAAAGCCGTTGAACTGTGATCACAGAGTCATTACTTTTGAAGAAATGTTCAACAGCGAAAACGCGGCGATGCTGCACGGTCCATTGCGCCATTGCTACTGAAACTGAAACTACAAAACAACAGGTCCCCCACCCCACCATTCCACTCCCACCAATGATACTACGCTAGTCAATAGATAAAAAAAAAACAAAAAAAAAACTCAGTTCTCTCAGTTTCCTTGAGGTGCTCCTGGGCTGCTGAATGATGGAAGCGATTGCTCCCGAAAAGTACTTCCAGTATCAGGTTGTATATTTTCAATCTATAATCGTTGTGATGAAAGAGTTTTTTATTAGTTTTAAGTTTTGCATTAGTTTTTTTAGCAGGTTTTTGCGCCATCCTTTGTCAAGTTCTCAGCCAGTACCTACTAACAAGGGAACTATCCGAACCTTTTAAGGGAATTCTTCGTTTGCGAGCAAGCATACTTTGGAAACGATAGCGTTACGCGGGACGGTGGCGCTCTCGCTACTGCTCTCGCTTAGTTTCTTTTGCAATCTTCATGAAATTGCAGCTTTAATTTTAAAATCATATTATACAGAAAGGCTTCATATTTTTAAAGCTTTTATTTAATTTGCAATGTTTGTTAGTTTGTTTAGGTCAAATCTTGTAACCAATATTAAACCAAATTCCCGACAAGGTAGAGAGCTGAAATTTGATACACATACGCAGGACCGATGACAATGCATGCTAAAAATTTTTTTTCCAAATCGGTTCACTGGTTCGTGTTCTAATGGTACTAATTTATTACTACGAATTGTCCAATTGCCACAACAAACGATTCGTTATGACTAGGGTTAAATGCGTGCTTTGAAAAAAATAAACCTTTTTTCCCTCTGTTGCCAGTGATTTGAACAAAAAATATATAGTTAAAAATATGTATGGAGGAAAAAGCACATATATGTTTGGAATAAATAATTTTTTTGTATACTGTTATTATGTATACTATTAACCAAACTTTTAGCCCCAAAATTGCGATAGCATTGGGAGTACTGGTGTCCAGAACTTTGTTTATTGACCTTGTCTTTAGGAGGTGTTGGCTATATGCGCTCAAATTTTTTCGTTTTAGTTTATTTTGATAGAAAATTTTACGATTTTTTTATGTTGCATGCTTCAATATATAGCTTTTACGTGAGCGTGAAACTTAATTACATGATTAGATGGTTCCGTTTTAATTGTAATTGTTTGGAAATTGTGATATGTTCCTGGCATCAAGGCATTTGTTTAACGTGGTTTTTGTATCATTTCGCACCTTGAAAAAACGTGCTACCACCAACAATAGCTTTGTAATATTATGGAAGTTACGACTAAGTAAGTCATCTCCATGAATTTTGATATGTGCAATGGATTTTGCCTTATTTTCTTTTTTGTCCCATCTGCAAGAGATCATGCATACTAGCAGCAACCTTCAAGCAACCTTCTTCCAAAAGTGCAGCCCTGATTTCGGCACTTTTCCTTTTAATAAATGCATTCACTAACTTGGCAAATTTCACGTATGAGTTTGCTTGAATGCTGCTTCATTCAGAATTGCGGCATGTTTGGAAGCTACAGATATAATCCTCTGTGAGAAGGAACACATTTGTCTATAATACTGCAATAATTTCTTTATTTCTTCATCTTCATTAAACATGAAAAGCTCATTCCCAAAGCACGCTTGCTTCGAGAAGTTTTAGGTTTTTCTTTTTCTTATTTATTTTTAGTAAAAGAATATTTGTGCATATTTAAATCCCAAGCAACCGATAAAACCCTGCAAAATAAAAACTCTTTATCTGCATTAGCTTATTTAATATTGGCGTTCTTTGTTTTATAGCTGCTCGAATTGAAAAGGAGCAAGCGGAAGAAAGAGCTCGACTGGAACAAGAGTTAGCTGAAAAAGCGAGGAGAGATGCTGAAGAACAACGGAGAATACAAGAGGTATAAAATGTTTATTAATCTATCTATATATATAAAGAAGGATGTTTGTGGGTTTGTCTGTGGGTCTGTTTGTCTGTATGTTTTTTATACAAATCTACAGTCTTATTCCGATCTTGATAAAATTTCGCATACATGACCTTTAAAGCATGAGGAAGGTCACTGTCTACGTCAGATTTCGAAAAAATAATAATTATTGATAAAAAATCGATATTCATGGTTATAGCAGGGCATATTAATGAGAAATATCGCATGACCAACAATGCAAGACAAAGTTTTTGCAACAATGGTATCAACACGCAATTCACAAACACTCTGCACGGACCAACAATATATATCTCATGACCAACAATGCAAATAAAAGTTTGTGCAACAATAGGTATCAACAATGGTTTCAACACGCAATTCACCAATAACAAAGAGCTCAAAATGATGATGCAATGATAAAGCAATCCTTTCCAAGAATTATAACAATGAACATAAAATGATGATGCAATATGGATAAGTTTCAATTTGTAACAATGCATTGAATTCCTGTTATTCAGGCTTTTCTTAGAAAAGAGAGTTCTTAGTACTTAACAATTTCTTGAAAATCTTTGAAAATGATGAGTAACTGGAGATAATGGAGAGTTAGCAGATTATTGAGAAAAAGTGAAAAGACGACAGAGGAAGCACTCCTTTAGCTCCGTGATGTATTGAGCAATTGGGAAGCAAGTAAATAGAAGAATCGGCGACTGCTAGACTGCACAAAGTGATGAATGGCCAAGTTTTGCTTCAACACATCGAGAGAAGAGTGGAAATTGCAACAACACTGAGTATACATCTGAGGTAAGATTACGTGAGTAAGAAATTATTTAGACTAGCAGCGGCATCCTTGGAGAGGTCCAGCACCATTGTGAGCCTTTAAAAAAGATTTTTTTTCGAATTTTCATTAGGAATTTTCATTGTATTAATTCTAAGCATTTTCATGTGTTTATTTTTAAGATATTGCAAAATTTAATTTAATTTTTTGAGATTGTTCTGTTTACATCCAAGTGTAATTATCCCGGGCAACGCCGGGTACCTTTGCTAGTCTATACATATAAAAGGCAATGTAAGGATGTTTGTCCGGTTTTTAAAAGGCAACTTAGAGGTAAGCTATAAAGTTAAAATTTAACACACAGCCGTGTAATACAACCACAATGATGGAAAAAATCTAAAACTGGAGATAAGTCTCTTAAAAACGTAGAAATTAATTATCTTTATATCTATAGACGGAGTGCGTGTTTACAAACATTAGCTTACTTCGTGCCTAGACGTATTTCCGGTTTCGAAATAACTGCACTTTCGTTGTTGGCTGTGACTAAAAGTCGAAATAATTCAGATTGACTGCCGACTGCCGCGATTTACCATTAATTTTTTATCGAGTCGGGGATCATAAAACGGTACACGGAAGTCAATGAAACGTTATTTTACTCAATAAATTTGCGTTTTGCGAATTGATTGAACAAGGAGCAACACAATACGGCATTTTTATTGGTTATTTCGTTCGCTTTTTATTCTTTTCTGCCTCAGACAATTCTATGGTCAGAAGTAAAGGAAGGCACAGAAACTGGTGCATGCGCGTTCCTATTTCCGGCGCACCCGTCTATAGATATGAAATAGACTTGGTTCATGTTCGTTTGCTTACATGTATAAACAATCAGCCCGTGGTGTTTGCGTCAACAATCGGCTGGGTGAACAATGGTTGGTGAATTTAATACATGCCGCCACCAACGAAAAAGACACGCCCTGGCACTGAAAAGTCACCTGGCCATCTTAGTTCAGGCAACAATGTAATATTCATTGTTTCCATGTTGGATTTTAGCAATCAGTATTTTTTCGTTTGTTAGAAACAATGAAGGTTACATTGTTGCTTCGACTAAGAAGATGAGATCAAGGAAGATAAAAGATGAGATGACTTTTATATTCCTTGGATGAGATGACTTTTCCGTGCCAGGGCAATGCCTCCTATAAAGAAAGCCTCCGCACTAAAACGTCATACATTTTTACGATTTCATAATTCGTCTTTTGTTAATCGTATTTCTACCAATAGTAAGCCCTAAATTTGGTCGACTTATGATGATATAACAATGTATGACGTTTCAGTGACGAGGCTTTCTTTATAGGAGGCGTTGGCCAGGGCCTGTCTTTTTCGTCAGGTACGATGCTTGCCTTAATGATTCACGTTTGAAGGAGGATAGTTATAAAAAGTAATAAATAAATAAAAAATCATTATTGGAGAGATGTAAGAAATTATTCTAAAACAAATAAGAGAATACAACTTCTAAGCGTGCAGCTGCTCAAGCTTTTGCAGAAAAGGTGTAGATACAGTCAACCAAAGGAAATAATCCACGCGAGTTTAATACTTAATACTACATTTCATGCTAATGTGTTGTTTTAATAGCTTTTTTAATTATAATTATTTAAATTTAATAATCTTAATAATGTTAGCTCTAAATGTAATATTAAATTATTAAAAATAAATTAATATTGAAACGGTAAAACTTAGTGTAAAATGCAAGTGTGGATTATTTCCCTTTGATGACTGTACTTTTCCTCATGAGCTAATAACTGGAGAAAATTTATTTTTCATATGGCTTTTGCAATTTAGTAAATTCCTTTAGAGAAGTTATAGATGTAGTAACTTTCTTTAGAGTAGTTATAGGATAATGTTCATCTAAACCATATAAGAAAATTCTAAAGATTTCAACTGATTGTGTGAGACGCCAATCCTTGCTGCTAAAGCTGATTCTATCAATATAAACAAACACATTCAGGACACGATTCCACGCTCTATGACTGAATATAACTCTATTGAAACGGTTAAATGTTGACGAGAGATGCTGATGAGGCTCTAAACAGAGTTCCTTAACTTTCTCAATCTATGTATGAAGTATTTTTTATAATTATATAGACAGAAATAAATCAATCCTCATAGCCCTTTTTTGTTATTTTAAAATGTTAAAGATGCATTGTCGAATTTTCCTGGGAGAACCAGTTGGACACAAAATTCCAGTGCGAGCATTTAAAAGAATCTTTTCGAATTTCCAAAGTGATTAATACTTTATTAAGGCTTTTTCGTTTATATTGAAATTCAGATATTGCAAAATTTCATCAAACAAACAGCCCGAACAACGCCGGGCAAATGAGCTAGATTTTAATAATCTAAAAATGAGAAAAAGAATAATAATGATCCACAAACACTAACTAAGGATGTAGTTCTTTCTTTTTTTTCCAATTATAGACGCACTTAGTTAACACATCTAACGTGAATTAAATTTTTGGAAATTCATTTAGGCAAACTAAGTCTCATTACACAATGCACGAATTAAGTTTTGTATGAGAGAAATTAACAACAGTTACAAAGAAATGTTATCCCAGTTGTGTTGCATGCTGCTAAATCTTTGGACGCCATATGTCCATGCTTATAATAATCACCGTAACGAAAAACGGCGACGCAACTTGCGTAAAAGGCAACGCCATGGGAAAGAACTGCAAAATTTCCAAAACAAGAATATAAGCGTCGGTTCAACCACATAACCAGCTCTTAGCATAAGATTAAACTCAGAAACGTGGCGGCAATTCATTTAGCAATGACTAAGTTAACGAAAACGGCAAGAAATGCGAGTTTACTTAAAATTTCAATAGAGACAGCCTAGTCCCTCCACGACGAAGGCTTGTAGGCCCCACGGGGCGATGAAATTTACTTTAAAAAGGGACTGGCCTGCTGCAAAATGCAGGTTTTTCCAGAATAAGGCCTGGAACTCACTTGGGAGGCCCGTAATGGACGTCACCACTGTTCCTGAGTTCAGTCGCCGGCCTCGGTAACCACACCGCTGGTCTCAGGATACGTATTAGAATTTTACGTGAAGCTGGGGCGTGACTATCAATCGTAGCTCGATGAAAGCTTGCTCCGTTCAACGTTCTCCGTCTCCACATGCGGAACGTTGCTAGATATCGTGATTAACACGGCAATGCTCTCTCCGTCGAGCAGTTTTATTATTGTCGGTTTCGAACGTTGTCCATAAATGTTGTCCACATTCACTACAAAAGTCTGAAAACACATTAGTCGATAATAAACGGGGAAGAGACGCGCCAGAAACATCAATTGCGTCGTCAATTAACAGTTTGGAAGCTACAGAACGAACGGAGAACGAATTTCCCTTTAAGATCACGTATCACAGGCTGCTTTCCAATCTCTGCGAGCATGGTATTGTTCGCTCCAGCAACCGAGCAGATTGCCTGACTCTCTCGATACGTCCTTTTGCTTGAAATTCCCACTCATTTCTCTCTCTCTTTATTAGCTTTCCTCTAACACCACTCGCTCGCTCTTATCCCTCACTTGATCACACTCAGGAGATACTAATCATGACAATAATCTTGACTTACTTGCATATTTAACCGCTGGAAGGCAGTCCTAACAAAAACGCAGCTTTCACGGGTGAACACAAAGCTTTCTGCGATATAGCTAAATTCGCAAAAGGTAAGTCGGTTGTGTCGAATATTTCGTTTATGCTTCCCTGTACATCAAAGATCACATGTTCGTGGTTTTTTTTTTGCTATGTGATTTCGCCCAGTGCGAGAGAAGATTACTGGAAATAGGAATCGCCCTGTATATTTCGCCGGTTTTTGACTGCAGTTTCTTACACAGCATAGGAGAATGTTGGTGAATGTTCACAACAGTTTCTTTCTCTGCAACCAAGAATTTAATTCCAGTTCCTTTTTTTTGTTATTTGATTCGATCACGGACATCATTACTATGCTGTCTCTCGGAATGTCATGCAATTCCGTATATAATTCTGGGAAACTTTACCTTAATATCTTAATAAGTGGCTGAAACAATACATCTTTTCCTGTCTTTATTATTTTCTGAGCAACCGTTGTATATAGAATAAAATGCAATCGTGTATCGATTAAAGAATGATTTATTGTTATTTTTACTATTAGGAAACCCAAAGACGACTGCAGCAGGAACTGGAAGAGAGAGAGCGTCAAGACGCCGAGTTTAGAAGAAACCATCCTATAGAGCACACAATCATACATATGCAGAATAATCCAGAGTGCATAATCCTATAGTACACTCCCTTCGATTTTATTTCTATCAACAATGTTTGCGAGTTACGGCTGTAACGTTTTTATAGTCATGTTTATTCTGTTCCAAGTGTCCCCATCAGTCACCCGAGCAACGTGCATGCGATATTCAAACTCCTCCCACACTCATTCCAACATGGCAGTCGTTGCAGCTGTCACTGTTTTAATTCGATTTTCTAACTAGTCCAACTTACTGACTTCTATAAATGGCTCGAAGCGGACTTATAAATTGTGATAGCAACAATTGCTATATGACTACCAGACAGCTCCTCACATCCTTCCGTTTTCCTAAAACTTGCAGTACACCATTTCAAATTGCAGAGAATGATGACTGCATCACAAATATATCATCAAATCTAGTCATGAAACGCAAGCTTAGTATACCGTGCCAAGAAAATGTTTTTGCATGCAACAGTAAAGTCAGATGTTTATTTGAAAACAAGATATTCTTTTAAAACAGTGGTGTTCAACCTATGGCCTGTAGGTCACTTTGGCCCGCCATTAAGTTTGCATTGGTCCTAATCGCCATTCTATTATGGCGGGGGGGGGGGGGGTGCAGAAATTCGACAACATGGTTAACGTCACGTGATAGAATAACGCGGCTCGCGAGTTTCTTCTTAAAGGTGAAAGTGATCCTTCGTGATAAAGATGAACATCACTGGATAATTAAAAGATTATTTATTAAAGAAATATAATTGTTGACCTATTTCTGTCCAAAAATATTATATATGAACTGGCTGTATCTCAAAAAAAAATTCTCACGTATATACCTGAAAGAAACTGTTAATAAACAAAAGAATAAGGTCGCAAGGTTATCTTTCGTAAAAAAAAAATGTACATGTATTTTGCTGATTTTTTGCCTTAATTCTGTTTTTTTTAATCGGAAAACTGTTCAAGACTATCTTTTTTGTCGACGGTTAGTATCTAGTTCAATTACTATATTTCTATTTATTTTTAAATATTTCATTTATTTTTATAAAATGTGAATCATAATAGTAGAGCTATCTTTGCTGTATTAAATTTTTCTTATTTTGCCTTTGTACCGATAACATCTTAATGACTCCAAATATTCAGGGTGTCCGAAAAGACTGGGAACATGGCAGATATCTCGGAAACTAAGCATTGTACGAAAAAATGTCCAAAATTGAATTACTTCGCGGGGGAAATTCATTAGCCAAAAAATAACCCCCCCCCCCTCTTTGTGAGGGAGGTTGGAGGTAACTTTGAAATCTTAAATAGGAACCCCTATTTTTAATGGTATATTCAGATTGTACACACAATTCAAGAAATGTTTTATTCTTGGTGTTTTTTCAATTGATCCAATCGTTTAGGAGATAGAGGCCCTGAAAGTGTGGAACTTTTAAAGCTTTCAACCCAATTTTATCGATGAAGACAAAGAGATAGAGAGTTGGTCTTTCTATTCTATTCCTATTCTATTTTTTGATGATCTTTAAGAATCCGAAGTCAGAATTTCAAAAATTCAAAATTTTTAGGACACAAGCAAAGTCTTGGGGGCAGCAGTCCTATGAAGGCAGAGTCTGTGCGTGTATACTCAAAAATATTGGATTTTTTAAATATTGTGTACAATCTGAATATACCATTAAAAATAACGTAATATTTTGGCTAATGAATTTTCCCCGCGAAATAATAAAGGCTAATGACAAAATGTAAATTTAGAATAACCAAAGCTAGCTAATCGGATAAAAAATTCCAAAAAAATTGTATAGCTGTACGATCAAAATACAAAACGAAGAATTAAGAAGCTATAACACAAACCAATATATTTCTTACATATTGACTACAACGGTAGAAAATAATTAATAACCAAGTAAAATAACCAAAGTTTGTCACCTCACAAATGTATCAGGTAAGATTCGAAATAGTATAATTTTTTAACTGTTTCAGAAACACTGGATACGTAGTAATTTCCAAAGGAAGTCGCGCCTAGCATTCAGTACCGGTGTACGATATACAGAGTCGGTAGCAATTCAACTTTGTGAGCGGTAGACGTAAGTCATTGGCAGACCTCGTTGAATAATAATGTTTATCAGAACTACTTACAAAGGCTATTGGAGTAAATACACCCAATGAAGAATTCAAAACTTTGTAAATAAAGATACAAACCTGTGTAAAAAATAACTGGTATATAGTTGGAATACGCAATAAAGCAAAACAGTGGGACACTGGAACAGATTTAGATAAACCAAAATAAGTACGAAGAAACCACTCCTGTAATTTGTAGATACGAGATAGATTCAAAGAAGTGGCAGATCCCCAGAAATTTACACAGTAACATAGAGAAGAGTGTATCCATGACTGGTAAAGTAACAGGATAATATTTGGAGGCAAATAGCATAGTCTGGATATCATACCTTGTTTACGATTGAGTTTAACTAAAAGAGAATTAATGTGTTAATCCCAAGTGAGATCATGAGTAATAGTAAAAAAATGTGACTGTAGTATACAACGATCTCCATAACAGATCGGTAATATATTAGGGATGTTCCGCTTATTAAGTTGGTGAAACATCATAGCATTGGTTTTCTCTATATTCACAGAGAAGGAATTCTTCATATTCCAGTCTTTTAATTTATCAAGCAAGTTATTAAAATTAGTCAATAACAAAGAGATGTCGGAGTAAGAAGACACAATTACCACATCAACTGTATAAAGAATAATTTTTAAAAAGGGAATAGTAGAAAAGATTAAAGGGAGGTCATTAATAAACAAGTTAAAAAGAAGAGGTGAAAGGATTGAGCCTTGAGGGCCTCCTAAATTACGAACTATTTTGGACGACGATAGACCTGAATAACTTAAGAAGTAAGTTCTGTTCGATAAAAAACTAGTTAGCCATTGTAAAGGTAGACCATTGTTTCTGAATTACTTTTGAAAAACTTAAAACAGGTTCCATTTAATCAAATTCGATAATCTACGAATTTTATAACTATTCTTATATATTTATTCATGGCATATTGTTACTTCTTGTTTGATATGTTACATGCCCTATCTTAGCATTGAAAATGTCCATTTTTGCACAGGTATCCCTGAATAAATACCGACAATCTTTGAACTTTGTAATTACTCTTATACAATACATTCGTTCCTAGCATGTCATATGTTAACATTGAAATTTTTCAATGGTACCGTAATTGTAGCATTTGAACATATACCATTGAATTAAATTCAACCATCTTCGAACTTCATACCTTCGTTCATAACAGGTCGTTCCGAGTCGTTTGATATATTACATGCCATATCTTAGCAGTGAAAATTTTATAGGGTATCATAAGGGATGACGAGAACGATCTACGAATATGAACACGATTGATCATGTAGGGGAGAAAACGTGCATAATAACGTTTTATTCGCTCTTCTTTTAACCTTTTGAGTTGTTTGATGTACAACTTGCTATATCTTATCATTGAAAAATTTTGAGGGTGTCATAAGGATACCATTAGAGCACGTGCCATTATATCGATTACGACCATTTTCAAAATGGTTCATGCGCGGAACCATATTTATCAATTGGCGAAAACAGTAATTAATCCAGCATGCCCCCACAGAGTTCGGACGTATCTTGAACCAATTTGGATTATCATTAATTTTACGTTATATTCATTCATGACACATCATTCCAAGTTTTATTTATTTATTTATTTATTTATTTATTTATTTTATTTTATTAATTAATTGGATCCAATACGTCCATCCAGGGCCTGTATGGCCAGAGGCCGACGAGTTGAGGGTGTCATAAGGGTACCATTAGAGCACGTGCCATCGTATCCATTATGCCAATTTTCATAACAATTCATTCGCGGAACCATATTTATCAATTGACGAAAACAGTAATTAATAACCACTTATAGCTCGTCGTTACGATTGTTTGATGTATTACTTATTATATCTTTCCATTGAATACAGCTTTTTCCGAATGCTTAAATGGATTTCCCAAGATAAAAATTAATTTGCAGAATAAAAAATTCATTCTGTAGAATTAAAAATGCAGCTTTTGAAATTAAATGTGTAAGGTTAGCGAGAAATAAGTCCCATTCAGAGAGCTCTGGAATGCGTTCTACTGCTCCAAATGAGACAAAATTTGTACTACAGATAATTCAAATGTGCGCTTCTCATTTATTATATAAGAAAATACAAAAATCCGTCGATAGTTGGCGCTGTAGCACTAACGGTGTTTATTTGCATTACAGTGGCTAGAAGAAATAGTATGTCCATTGCCGCTGATTTCGTGTCATCATGACTGATGACACCGCCAGATGGCACGACAATCTAATGCGCCGACAATTACTCTATAATGCATGGGATTCAATGTAAGTTTAACAGCACGAAAGCTTTAAAAATACTTGTTTAATAAAATAAAATAAGATTGTAAACTTGAAATAATATCCAGATACACTAATTAAATGAATTTCAAAGCAGTATTCGTTTTATTTATTATTTAATCGAATAGCTGTTGTTATAAAAAAAAGTTAAGCGCCGAAGATAATTATATGGAAAAGTGTAATGGTTTTTAAATTGAAATATTCTTTTTATATTTTACAAATTTCATAATTTATAATTTATTACATGTTATTGTGTACGTCTGAGCTTTAAAAGTTTACTTTTCTCACGTTTTGCACTTCTTTCTTCGTTAGTGTTTTTACTAGAAAGTGCAAACACGTAAGAACGTAGAACTTGATAATGCTATTTGTTATTGCAGGGTTATATTATTATATTTTAAATTTTAATTTAGAGACACATAACGAAACCGTAAAACATATGTAAACCAACTAAGAAATGAGAAAAATGGCTATTCGATTAAATAATAAATAAAACGAATACTGCTTTGAAATTCATTTAATTAGTTTATCTGGATATTATTTCAAGTTTACAAGCTTATTTTATTTTATTAAACAAGTATTTTTAAAGCGTTCGTGCTGTTAAACTTAGATTGAATCTCATGCATTATAGAGTAATTGTCGGCGCATTAGATTGTCATGCCATCTGGCGGTGTCATCAGTCATCATTACACTCTCATAGCTGCATTTTGTATTCAATGGACACTATTTCTTCTAGCCACTGTAATTTGCATATACTGTATTGGATTAGTGAAAGAACACCATTCGCATTACAGCTCATGCCTGAAGGACACCGTCTACCGTAGTAGACCTGAAGGACAGCATTCGGCGCCATGTTCTGGATATTCTGGGAGACTCACTACGTTCAGCTGTGGAAAATGGTTTTGCGTTCAAAATGAAAGGAAACAAATTGAGCAGTTTTAGTGCTACATATTAAACATTTATATGTGTAACCATATTCAATATTTATATGCATGCTCCAGCGGCACCTATCGAAGACTTTTGTACTATATTTTTTTGTTTAATAAATGACAAGCGCATCATTTTAATTATCTGTAGTACAAATTTTGTCTCATTTGGAGCAGTAGAACGCACTCCAGTGCTCTCTGAAATGGGAAACATATTTCCTGCTAACCCTGTATTTTGCGAAATAATAAAAATAAAAGCAGTTTGTGGAATTTTCAAATCCAATTGAAGAGACGTTTAACGTGCTAAAATTGTGTTAAAATACGGAAGATTAAAAGGGGGGGGGGAGAGGGTAAAATAAAAAGTGGATAAAATGTTTGGAGGGGATACCTTTAACCTCATATTTATCCCCAATGGATATCCCAACATTTTGGTCCCACTTTTTATTTTCTAGGTTTAACTCATTTTTTATCACACTCCTTTTATCCATATTTATCCACTCTCTTATTCCAATTTAAAGATCTAATCTCCTTAAATGTGTGGAAATAAGATGGGGAATTAAAATGGGGATAGAAAACGGCAGATAAATGTAAAGATAAAATGTTCGGGGGAGGGAGATTAAATGTGGAAAATAAATGTGATGATAAAAAGTGAGGTTATTTTTAGCATATCCCAAATAGATTTCATTTCATGATACGTATGTGCCTTTCGTATTTGCATTTTCTCTTTACGCCATACATTTAAAAAAACCGCTTTTCCTTCTCTCATTTGGCTTACAAATAATCTTCTCTTTCTGTGAATCAATATAATTTCAATCAGGTCCAGTCTATGTGATTTCTATAATTTTAAAATTAAAAGCTATTCACTTTTAGGGAAATCATTAAATCTGCCCAACAAACCCAGCTTGTCCGTGAGTGGTTCGAGGAGCACAAAGAAGACTTCAAGCTACTAACATGGCAATTAAGAATCCTAGATTTGAACCCAATCGAATATCTGTGTGATCACCTCGATCGACATATCAGACGAACAGATTCACTACCAAGAAACCTAAACCAACTCCCGCAAGCACTGCAGTCTGCATGGTCACAGAAGCAGCTTCGTGAGTCCTTCTCAAGACGGCTGGCTGCGTGCTTTAAAGGAGCATATTCTAGTGTTACTAGCTCGGTGATCATAATAACTTTGCTAGACATTGTATTTTTGGAACCTACCCATTACCTGACAAACAACAAAACAAAAGGAAAAAATAAATGCTACAATAGTATATCATGCGAAAATAAAAGATGGAATCATAGGAATAGGGAAATATCTCATTGATGTAGATTATTATATTTTTAAAACCATAAAAATTCTAATTTATTCATATTTTAATAGGCACAAGTGTATCATAAAATCAGAAACAAACAAGAAAATAAGTCATTTGTCTCGTTCGCCAAGCTGTTTGGAAAATTGTTTTCCTGAAAGTAAAGCATATAACTCACTTTCCCGCGTTACATCCAGTTTCCTGATACGTATTTTCAGTTCAGAGAATTTATTTTTTTTCTGTGAAAACATATTACAGAATAGTGAAATGGGATTTCATTGGTTCTCACTATGCGAAAACAGGAATTGCGATAAAATTAAAATCTTCCGCAATTTCATTTTGATAATATGACATGTAGAATCCCCCCCCCCCTCGCATTTGTGTATGAGAAGAGTAATTTATATTTCTTGTCAAGTACAAGAATATTGGTAAAACCATATCTTATTTTTCGCACCAAGATTTCTCACCATAAAGACTTAAGTAAAGTTGCCGTTTTATTAAAGGACTGTTTCTTTTACAGAAATTTACTGAATATTGCCACAATTTAAACGAAACAACTCATGTCCACTTTATTTATAGAATAAACCTAAATAAAATATTTAATTAAAATAAATTTATGTAAATTAAATGTCAGAGGTAAAAATACAAATTAATAATGAATAACTTTCTGCTGTTAATTTCTCAATGAGAAACATTAATTAATGTGCATCTTTTATTACAACTTTAATAATATCAACATTTGAGGTTTGGCGTGAAAAAAAAATCCTCTTAAGACCTTTCATTTATTAATCTTTAATGATGTTTAATGCTTGATATTACAAATGGTAATACGTTTTAATTTTTCTATCGAAAATACATCATGTTTGGAGGTCACCTCCAGTCTATATTTATTTATTTACTGGTAATACGTTCTCCATTACATTTGCTTTTAGGATAAAATATATTAATGCGACACGACATTGTTAATGCGACCAACCGAATATAAGACCAGATTTTCCCTAAGTTTGGGTTCCTATTTAAATGCCAACAAAAATGATTGGTTGATCGATTATAGCGACACGCCTATAATGACGAATTATATAGCGCAAACTCTTCAATCGAAAATGAGGAGTCCGTATGGGCAATAATGAGAGATTTCCGGTGATAACAGAGGTGCGGGTATCCGTGGGGGGGTTTGGGTCATAATCCCGACAGCCACAATCCCGACAGGCCAAAATTCCGACAGGTTACAATCTATTATCCCGACAAAGCAGAATCCCATTTATTTATATTATGTTTTATGGGAGTGCTCTTGTATGTAAAGTTGGACTGTAACATTTTTTTTCCAGTAATTCTGTCATTTTGATTCTGTATATTATTATTATTATTATTATTATTATTATTATTATTATTATTATATAAGCTTTATTAATATTTTTAGTTTATTTTTCAATAAATTGCGGTTCAATAAAATATTTACTACTTTTAATCAAAATGAGACGTTATGTGCAATACCACGAAGATAGTCCATCAATGGTCGGTTTACTCTGTCTGTAAATACTGCAATAAGTCTTCTCTCTGTCGAGTACAGCTCTCTTCGGAGTAGGACATGGCTGACCATGAAAAATACTTTCTACTTCTAAATCTACTCGTTGTTTTTCTTTTTGAAGCTCTTGTATAATTTTGAAAAGACCAACATGACTGCGGCCAAGCAATGTCTCCCATCTCTTGTGCCAGGCTTCTACGGCATTCTGAGTACGAGGAATGCCGAGCTCAATGGAATCTGCGACACTCCACAGTGCGGGTGGAAATATAGGCGGAGAACTTATAACTTGTCGACGATTTCGGCCTCTTATTCTCCCGTGAACGTAGTTTTCTTCGAACCAGTTCGCTACATCTATAGATTCGGGAGGCATCCCAGCTTTAAGATGTCAAATAATGCTGGAATTTCGTTAGCTAGGACAAACGCCAGCGCAAATAAATGACTGTAGCCTGTCGGGAATACGTGGTTTGTCGGGATTTTGGCTTGTCGGGATTTTGGCCTGTCGGGATTATGGCCCGCACCCATCCGTGGGCATCCCTGGACAAGGCAGTTTAAGGGTTTATTCTGAAGCCCGTCATGTACTCCGCCGCCATTCATGAATCAGTCAGTTTCAGTGTTGCCAACTTATGGATTTTTAGCTCTGTATTGGTGAAGAAAAATTAAACAAATACTGTGGAATGGAACAACCAAAAAGAGGAAACCCTCTAATCCACAAGGAATAAAATTGAAAGGATACGTATTTCGGGTACCCATCTTCAGCGGAAAGACAAAAGTGAAGAGAAAAAAGAAAGATTTCGCGTCGTTTTAGCGGGAAAAAGTTTTTGAGTTAGTCTTCAGCCCGAGCTAGCCGATTACGTGTGGCTTCCGCAGTAGTATTAACAAGAAAAGAAAATCCGTAACTGTGGAAAAAAGTCATAACATTATTTGGCAGCTAGAATTGGTGCCAACAGCCACGACTTGTACAGAAAATTGAATTTATCTCATATATACCATGTCAAGGATCGCGAAAAAAATAAGAATAAGAATGTCTTCGAACACCACAGTTTCAAATCAAATACATACTGACATTTGTATGAAGCGTAAAGACCGGATAAAGAGCAGTATCGGTTATAACGACGACCAGATATAACAATCGATTTTTCATGGTCCCTTGGAGGTCGTTATAAACGATATCGACTATATATTTAAAGCTTTTAAGTGTTTCAGTGATGAAGTTTTTCATTATTGCCAAGTTACCATCTTTTAACAATTCATTTTATCATATTATGCACCAATACTGCCAGTTTATGCCAGTATCGGTATGAACACAGCCTAAATGTTATACCACAGATTACTTGTACGGATAGGACAAATGATGACTTCCTATGGAGAAATATGGAAACAGGTGATTGTGTCTCACTGTATCTTCAGGTGCGCTACAATCGGCGACTATACTGATGTATATTATTTAAGAAAAAAACACGAATCACAAGCTTTCCATCAAATAAATATACAGGGTCTTTATAATTAAAGTTTCATTTTGACATGGCCATAAAAAAACTACTGGACCAAAAGCTATAATACTTGGTAATATTATACAAGAGGGCATGGGAAGTTCATACACACCAAAAAAAAAATTAGTTCAAAAGGTCACTACCAGCATGGAATGGCGCTCTATGCAATATTCGTATACGAAATTAGACACGAAGACACAGGTTAACAAGTCTTTAATCGTTACTAAAATTAGTTACATGTTGAATGTGGCCTCCACCATTTACTGAAAGCAGGTTACACCGGATTACTGTGTCTAATTTCGTGAGAGCACCCAGTATAATCACAGATTACTTATTACACAGATTGGACAATCATAGTTTAAGTAATGGACACAGGAAAGATCATTGTTTTGACGTCATTGATTGTTGCAAAGCCCCCACTGTACTGCTGGGTGCGCTGTTTCGAAACATTATCCTTCACGTGTATTTTGATGTTTAACAAAGAATTCTCTATGTAAATTTCCAAAAGGATATGTTATATAGGGTCTTTGTAATTAAAGTTCCATTTTGACATGGCCATAAAAAAAAATCAGAAGTGTGAACTTCAGCTAGTCGCTCAGTAAAAAAACCAAACGACTCTAAATTGAAATGTATGTACTGTAAATCTTCAGAAAAATAGTTGATTTGAAATAATAAAGGGAATTTTTAATAAACTGAAATGAGCGTTTTACTTACATATGCCATTTAATAATTTATTTTGTATTAGTTTTATAAGATAGTTACTCAAAAACTAAGATTAGCAAAAATAATTATGGATTATTTTTGTTTTATAATAAAGGAATTCTTTAGAGTAACTAGTATGCTCACTTTTTAGCAAAAAACCCTATTAACGATGGCACTATGTATGTAGGAATGTACACTAAACGACCAATTTATTAGACACTCCGCTAATAGTGTTGCGCCTCCTTTAGCTGGCATGGATTCAACAAGATGTTGAAACCGTTGAAGAGGAATAGCAGCCCAGGCTGACATCACAGCGTCCCGTAATTGGTGCAATTGGACGGTAGTGTGGGAAGGCGTTGGATGGTTCTCTCCACTTCATCCCTATAAATGCTCGATTCGGTTGAGATCGGGCGACCGAGCTGGCCACTGAAGCAGGTGGAAGTCCGCGTCATGTTCCTCGAACCAGTCCAAGACCATTCGAGAACGGTGCAGGGAGCATTGTCCTGCTGAAACTGTCCGTCACCACCAGGGAACACAGTCATCAGGAACGGGTGCACCTGATCGGCAACAATGTTCAGGTAGTGTGTCGCAATCAGGGATGTGTCTGTTACCGGCAATGTGTGAAATGCAGGTATTCTATAGAATGCCTAGGAATTATATAGAATGCCTGAAGTTTGTAGGCAAAGTATGAAATGTCTGGTTTTCGTGATAATGTTACACACTTTGCCTAGGCATTTTATACCGGGTGTTTAAAAAATAACCGGTATATTTGAAAAAATCAATAAAAACAACTGGCAGCGATAGAAATACACTGTTTGTAATTTCGAAAGTTTGTCTGCCTGAAAATTTACTGTTGTCCCAAGCATATTGCAACACACGGTGTATTTCTATCGCTGCCCGTTTAGTTTTTATTAGCCGGGTACTGACTGAGCGAGCAGCCTTGCGAGGCAGCCGTATGAGGCAAATGCTCGGCTGGTCAGGACGTGCCTCGCGCGAGGAAAACGCACGTGTTGCCTCGCCCGAGCAATCCGGAGTCGGTTTTTGTCGATGCTCAAAGGCGCCTCAGAACGAATGCCTCGCGCACTCAAGACGGTTCTATCTTGCCTCGCTCGCTCGCGCTGTGAAGAAAGAGAAGGTTTTAAAGCTCATCGATTTATATGGTTTCTTTTAATAGACTTTGGATTCACAATGCGCAGAATATACAGGGTGAATACAAAAATCTGAACCCCCCCCCTTTTATTTTTTGAACCGAAGCAGATATGTCAATTTTGAAGAATCCAATGAATAGGAAATTGTGGGTGGCCTATCCCATGGTGCACTTTTCATCATCCCAAATATGCAAATTAGGACACATTCAAAATTTATCTCAAAAACCGTAAGGGATAGAGAAAAAAAAACCCAATTGCAAACTTGTTCAGCATAAAAAAACAAACAAAACCAAAAAAAATCATCCAAATCGGACCAACCAATCACCCACAATCACGTGGTGAACTGTTTGTAGCTTACAAACACTCACACTGCACAAGGAAAACTGAATGTTGATATTTCCACCATGTAAAGCATGCAAATCTAAAAATTAACAAACTACCATGCTCACATTCACTTTCATGCGGAAAAGCAAATAAAAGGCATGTTTTGGCGTCAGTTAGGTTCCGTGCCCAATTGTGTTATGTCCTGTTAGAGAAACGCAATTTTTAGCAGTATTGGCTCGTACTTGAGAAAGTTCATCATAGAACTGCCGTTGCATGTAATCATGCCGTGATTCCTGCTCGGACACTACGCTCTGATCTTCTGACATCTCAGCAGCCATCTTGAAACAATAGGGGCAAGCGTCTTTGGCGGGTGCACGAAGCACGTATGTCGGTATCGCCACGCCACCGCCGAGCAAAGAATCAAGCATGAATGGCGGGATATTGTATACTTTGCCGGCTCGCTCTTCGGCATTGTATAAAATCCCTAGGAAATGTGTGAAATATAAACCGTTTCATACTTTGCCTACAAACTTCAGGCATTCTATATAATTCCTAGGTATTCTATACAATGCCGGATTTCACACATTGCCGACGGATATCAGAGGACCCAGTGTGTCCCAAGAGAAGACACCCCAGACCAGCACTTCTCCTCCATCCACCAGTACGGTTGTCTTCTGACAGGATGGGTCCATGGGCTCATGCTGTCTGCGCCAGATGCGCAGTCTTCCATCTGCATGATGAAGTAGAAACCGCGATTCGCCGGACCAGGCGACCTTCTTCCATTCATCCAGTGTCCAGTGACGATGCTTGTGTGCCCATAGCAGGCGAGCTTTCCTATTTTGCGATGACAGCGACGGTACCCGTACTGGCCGCCTGTTGTTAAACCCAGCTCGGTGCAGGTGCGCTGCACCGTGTGCTCCGAAATGTGTTGGGATGCTCCCTCTTTTACTGGGCTGTTCCCGCCATGTTGCTGTGGATGATTCGTGCCAGTCACCGTTGGCCTCGTTCATCTACGGCCCTGTTTCGTCCGGAGTTGTGTTTGGTGGAGGTTGTTTTTTGACATAACTGCCATTCACGGAATATCCTTGACACTGTTGCACGGGAAAACCCGAGGAAGTTCGCGGGTTTGCGAAATGCTCAATTGTGCCCGTCGAGCTCCAACCTTCATGCTTCGTTCAAAGTCGGTCAAATCCTTAGATTTACCCATATTCAGTCCACTTCTGCTGCTGACTGCAACTTGTGATCTAATGCATCCCTTTTACACAACGCTTCGGCCTGTTTCATTGTTTGGGTGTCACTGGGAGGCCGATCCATTTTCTGTAAGAGGTGTCTCTAATAAATTGGTCGTTCAGTGTATGTTCGTATGTACGTATTGTAGCGTTCCCGGCGGTATGCCTTTTTTGGTGCCCAGTTGGTACAGGATATAACGCTACTGTGAGGGGTGCTTATTTAATTTAGTTCTCCTTCAGCGGGTTATTTGCCTGGGAAAGACCAAGAAGGGTTAATGTGGCCTCCCTTCCATATTTAAAAGGTTCACTCCACGTGTTCAGGCGTGATAGTAAGTCGATATTGTCTTAGCTTTCCTAGTCAATTTCCTGGTTACGAATTAGTCACGCTGTCCCGCGGGTACGCTAGGTCCTCGGTTGCGACCGGTCGCGCTGCCCTAGTGGCGTCTGCCTCTTCTCCAGCGGATGATGACTCTCCGCCCTTCGAGCACCAATTCACCTTTTCGGCGTGTGAGGCGAGCTAGTTGGTTCAACACGGATTTCTCGCCGTTATTTTGAATAACTGTTCTGGGGAAGGAAGGGGTTCGACAAGCTGTTCGCTACAGCCCCTTCGTCTGTTTAATTGATGTGCCGGAAGCGTTTCTTCGATTGAAAGATAACTGAGACCTGTCTTGGTTGCTATCTCATTGACCTTCGTGCAGAACAGTTGGTCCCACTTCAAGAATTGGAAAAACAAACATAACCTTGTGTTAACTTAGCTTAACTAGGAATTTTAGATTTAATAAAATTAACTTTCCTTTTCTTGTTCAGTATTAAACAGAACCTTTTAATGATTAGTTTTTTATAACTTACTTGAGATATTGTGCTGTCTTATTCTGTTGATATTTTGCAGGCGCCTCCCGCAAAACTAAACGAGGTGTCCTTTTCAGTTTCCAAAAGGCGAGCCGTCTTCTTCCTTTGAGCTCGTTTGCCCTGTATCTGCTTCGATTACCAAACTGTTACTTGCGGAACTATTTATCTTAGTTGTAGCTATCCGGGAAATAAATTGTTTACCTTGCTTTTTCGGAAATAGTGTTGAATTAATCTGTCCTTGCTCACACGCCCCCTTTCCACCTCTCACACTACTTCAAAACCATCTTCGTCGGGGAAAGGGGGAGGGGTCTCCATTCATATTTTCCGTCCATCCTAACCACTTTCTGCGGCTTCGTAGTTCCTCAGATCGCTCACGGTCGCGTCTTAGCACTTTGATCTCGGGGTGTCCAGCCTCGACTACTGCTTGGAATATTCGGTCCTGTTAACCCAGAAACTGACAAGAAAAGGGTTTGATTCCGAATTGGAATTCTCAGTTTAGTTCAAACTGATATCACCATTTTGGATTTTATTTCTCGAACATCTGCAAAGGCTTATTTTTCTCGAAAGAATACGGGTTTTTACGAAACCGCTATAGGTTTCTTTTTGAACTGTTTTTCTCCGAATCGAAGCACACTGTACGGTTTCTCGTTTTGCGGACGAAAACGCTACTGTATGTACGCACTGTAACGCTCTATTTTACCGCAACTAAGCTTAATGGCACCGAAACCCAACCTCTCCTCCCCAAATATATGTTTGGTTGCATTGCCGTTGAAAGGGACTGGGAGCTGTAAGAACAAAAGTGCATTAATGTAGAAGAAAAATATCATACGCTCTCAATTCCGTTTAAAAAACTGTGGCTTTATTCGAAGTAAACCAATTTCTTTTCATCAATCTCTTTCTATTTCATTCACTTCTATTATCTTACATTCAATAGAAAACTCGGGACTCATTATTTAAATTAAATTTCTTAATTATCGTTAAAGTTCATGGTCAATTATATAATCTTCACTTCAATCTATTGTCCCAGAATGCCGTATTTCGCCTACAGCCAACGGAAAAAAAAATAAAAGCTCAATAAAATTATTTCTTCAGTAATCGGCGCTTCTTGGCCATCTCACCAAAACTGAAGCATTGTCGACTTTGGCCCCATGCTTTTCTTTAACCCGGGCGTTCTTATAAACTACAAAGTACAAGTTTCCTTTTACCACAAAAGAGCGGAAAAATGCTTCCGAGGTTTTGTCTTCAATGAAACAGTTCTGCGTCTTGCTTTAAGGTAAGTCTAATTACTCTAGCTTAACTTCTCTGGTTTACTTTACTTTTGGACATTCTCGGATCAAAATACTTTTGAAAGATTCTAGATAATCTGTTTTTGTTTTTAATGTTTATCAGTCCGAATAAGCTTTCTCCTCTTTACATATTTCTTTTTACAGAAGAGTAGCTAAGGTTTCGCGGCCCGACCGATAGGGAAAGGTAAGTGGAGGAGGGGGGGTGAATGGACTTAACGACGGGATTATTAAATGTGTTAGTAGGGGAACGCCGACCTTAAAACTACGGGATACCTCCCTGCTTCAATTTTCTATCTGCTTTCGCCGAAAACATTCCGCTCATGGCTATCCATCGGGTCTTGGGGTATGGCTAGAGCCGCACAACATATAACTCTTCGGGACATTGTTCTTTTCTTTTCGCTAATCCAAACGACTCTTTCAGGCGCAGAGCTGGTGCACCCTCACAGCATTTCTACGGTTTATCCTGTAAAAGAAACAAAGAACAAAGATTGCCTCCGGTAGGTCTCTGTAAACATGGCATCCAATAATTGCCCCGTACCAGAAGAATGCGGTGATCAAGCTATGAACTCCAGGACCGAATTTCCTCTGACATCTGATTTTTAATCACTGCTGCTTGTCGAATCGATCGCTTTGATCATCATTTAAAGTTTCTCCGGACATCGCGATGTAGATTTAACCATCTTGGACTCGGATCCACTGCGGTAATCTCTTGGAATTCTGAAAGCACATCCCATTCCACTGGGCAGACAACGACTCAGTTTCCCTTTAAGACTCCTCGACGAAAAACTTCAGAAACCCATCTCTAAAACTGATTCCAAAATTTTCTAAAGTCCACTACGCATTATTAACGACGACGCGCGCTTAACAATGTCTCCCGGGTTAGATGCTTTTACTCGACGATAACAATGACAAAGTTAACTTGAATCGAAAATATAAATTAAATATTCTGTACACATTATATTGAAACTGTCAGTTTTGCTTGAATAAATACCTTTTCTTATTACTTAAACCAATTCAAACAGTTTATTTGCGTCACATTCTTTTCAAACGCAATCGTAGCGGGACTCTTATCTCAAGCATCGACCTTTTTTACTTTTCTTAGACGAAAATTGTGGAAAAACTTAATAAATTATTTTCACTTTTCATTTGTCAGTTTACAATAATGTCAAAATTCGTTTTTGGCGCTACAGTCCCCCTCCTTCAGACAAAAAGCGGTCTTAACGCGGAATAATTCGTTCCGAAAAGTCACAATTAGTCCTTTGCGCAAACATGACGACGCACCTAGATAGCGTCGTGTGGTCCTTTTATTGAGGAGGGCCACATTAACCTCCTTGGCAACGAATCACTCGCAGGGCTTTACTTCTTGTTATTCGTCTCGTCTTCTTAATTCCACGGTTTTTTGGGGTTTTTTTTTTAAAAACTTCCAGGTTCAAGCTTTAATTTCTTGAGGTTTTCCATATCGGTAACGCGTTTCGGTCCAATTTTTTTCATATCAACATATGCAAAGAAACATTTTTTGCAAATTTTTTTTTTACATGTCCTGTAGGGTCTCTCAAATAGTCTTTACTTTCATTTCATTTCCTCTTTCTGACACCTCACAAATTCTAATGGACGGACAGGCTATCATTATATTTCGAAGAATGACGTTCGAGACTACAGTCGGAGGCTGGTACTCTGACCTCCTACTGAAACTCGTTGGCCCCCTGACCCTGGCAGTCGCAGTTCCGTCTCAGCGTATTCGGCCGCCCGCAGTGGAACACCGAAATTTTACTGGCCCAGAGGTGGCACTACTTGTGTCCATCTTCGTCTTGGCTTCCACTTCAACATTTCTTCTCGTACTTTCTGAATTGCCGGTTCTTTGAGTCATCACCCAAACACGTTCCCATTCGGCACACGATGCCAGCAATTTCTTCTCTGTCTTGACAACTGAAGGCAGGACCTTTTGTTTTAAATAGCCAACCATATTCGCGATGGCCAGTTCAACGAGCTCACGCTCTGGCAGAGGCGTTGGCAAAGTCGCACTCAATCCCTTTAAGTCTGAGTAATATTTAATAAAACTTTCGCTGTCTAACTGTCTCCTTGTATATAATATTCTTTTACGTTCCGCCTCCGTTTTTGATTCCCCGAACCTTTCTTTCAATTGCTTCTTAGCTTCGTTCCAAGTCTCGGTTTCTCTCAGCAACTCTATGATCCATGGAGCTAGATGTGGTTCCACTATCAAAGAAAATATCCGACGCAACATCGGCTTAGGTATTTCGTTGACCAAAGCTTGGCTCTTTAAATTCGCGATGAACACATCTATGTCTGTATATCCGTCAAAGTGAGCTATGTTCAAACGCTGACGGTACTTCCGGGCATCATCTTGGCTCTCTTTTAGTATTGCCTCTAGTACTTCTACTTGTCGCTCTAGAGTTCTATTCATCAAGGCGGCAGCATAGTAATCTGCACACTTCGTGTATCTTTGTAGGTCACGCTTAATGAATTCTTCTATTTCAGCCACTTCCCATCCTGTGGCATCCGGATGTACGATCGCTCCATCTCTGTTCCGCTTCAAATGTCCGTCTAAAGCTTGTTCCGGGTTCGTGGCTGGTACAGAGTAGCTAATAGCTTCCCACGCTGCACTGGATCCATTGTGGTGAGACAAATCAATAATAAATCTCTTCTTACTATTTCTAAATCAAACGATTTTTCATCTTTGGCTTCATCTTACGTCTCTAAACTATCACTAGGCCTCAACCTACATCTTAAATCCCGCCAGCCCTTAAACTTTATCAAAACGGCATGTACAGCTCAGTTTTTTTTAAAAGGAAAAAAAACTTTTGGGGAGAGAGAAGAGTTAGGATGGTGGTAGGGTTGAGCAAAGATTATTAAACGTTGGTGTTAATGTAATGCTCTATTTTACCGCAACTAAGCTTAGTGGCACCGAAACCCAACCTCGCCTCCCCAAATAAATGTTTGGTTGCACTGCCGTTGAAAGGGACTGGGAGCTGTAAGAACAAAAGTGCATTAATGTAGAAGAAAAATATCATACGCTCTCAATTCCGTTTAAAAAACTGTGGCTTTATTCGAAGTAAACCAATTTCTTTTCATCAATCTCTTTCTATTTCATTCACTTCTATTATTTTACATTCAATAGAAAACTCGGGACTCATTATTTAAATTTCTTAATTATCGTTAAAGTTCATGGTCAATTATATAATCTTCACTTAAATCTATTGTCCCAGAATTGCCTCCGGTAGGTCTCTGTAACCATGGCCTCCAATAATTGCGCCGTACCAGAAGAATGCGGTGATCAAGCTATGAACTCCAGGACTGAATTTCCTCTGACATCTGATTTTTAATCACTGCAGCTTGTCGACTCGATCGCTTTGATCATCATTTAAAGTTTCTCCGGACATCGCGATGTAGATTTAACCATCTTGGACTCGGATCCACTGCGGTAGCCTCTTGGAATTCTGAAAGCACATCCCATTCCACTGGGCAGACAACGACTCAGTTTCCTTCTAAGACTCCTCGACGAAAAACTTCAGAACTCCATCTCTAAACCTGATTCCAAAATTTTCTAAAGTCCACTACGCATTGTTAACGACGACGCGCGCTTAACAATGTCTCCCGGGTTAGATGCTTTTACTCGACGATAACAATGACAAAGTTAACTTGAATCGAAAATATAAATTAAATATTCTGTACACATTGTATTGAAACTGTCAATTTTGCTTGAATAAATACCTTTTCTTATTACTTAAATCAATTCAAACAGTTTATTTGCGTCACATTCTTTTCAAACGCAATCGTAGCGGGACTCTTATCTCAAGCATCGACCTTTTTTACTTTTCTTAGACGAAAATTGGGGAAAAACTTAATAAATTATTTTCACTTTTCATTTGTCAGTTTACAATAACGTCAAAATTCGTTTTTGGCGCTACAGCACGTATGTGTGTATTTCACACGCCATAGCTTGAAATTTTGTACACACGGAGGCCCCATACAGAGGACGGTACGAAAAATTTAGAGAGTCCTCTAGGGTGGTCAGGGACCCCTCAGGGGACACTTGTATGAATATCATGGTTCCTTTTTTATCTTTTGATTAAAGAGGCCTAAAATCCTGAAATTTCGTAAATTTATAGTGCATTTCTAAAAAAATAAACCAATATACAAGAAAAGCGATATAAACCTCTACGGCCCTGCCGGACAATTGAAGTTATAACACCTAGCCCCAAATACAATTGAAGCTAATACAATTTGAACGGAACGACCTAGGAACCTGAAATTTTGTATATTTACAGCGTGTTACTTAAAATTTTAGCTATTATACCCTAAAACTTATATAGTCCTCTGGAGCCCTGGCAGGGGCCCTAAACACAGAGCTATAATGTTTGAACGAAAAGGCTTAGAAATATGAAATTTTGTATACTTATAGTAGTTTCCTAAAAATTTTAGCTAATATAACTAAAAACTGATTTAAGCCTCTTAGGTCCCGACAGGGGCCCTGAAGCCCAAATCACAAATCATGGTCAAACATTTTAATAATAAAAAGGCCTAAGAACTTGAAGCTTTGTATTTTTACAGTGAGTAACTAAAAATAAATAGACAATATTCAAGGAAACTGATACAGACCTCTGAAGCCTCCGCAGCAAGGGCCCCTGGACTATAACTTTTGAACAAAAAGGCCCAGGATTTTAGCAGCCATTGTATTTGAAAAATTTGGGCCCTTCCACTTATTATAGTCACGAGCCGCTACTGCTCGTAACATTTTGATGCTAAAACCCTATATCGTTGGAAAACGATGCCTTATTTTTTTTTAAATAATAAAACTCACTTCAACAATCTATATAAGTTGCAAGTGTGATTCTTTCGACAGTTCGTTGGTGAAAACTACTGCATCTATAAACTTCATTTTGGTCTTAAATGAAAGGTCTTGGTCTGTAGATTTGTCAAATTTAGTTTTTGTGTCCAGAATTATTAATAATTAGCGGCAATTTGCAATTCAAAATGCTTAGACAGTCAAATCAAACAATCCTCTCCACAATGATGTCACATTCAACAATTTTGCTACCATTGATGATCAGATCAACAACTATTACATAAACAATTAACAACGATGACAATAAATAAAAATATAGGCAAAAATAGCTGGAGATGGGTTGTTTACCGTCAAATTTTGACGGGATCTATCCAGTTTGTATATAAAATGTGTGTAGTTTTTTTTGTTTAATCCATATATATATTATAAATCAGAGTCCAGTGGAACGTTTGTCCTTTTTTAACTCAGAAAATACTCAAGAAATCTCCACGAAATTGTCACTGTACGTATTTAGTGTCACTGTTCTTTCAGTAGGGTACTTTTTATACCGTGTTTATGTCAATTTTTTTTAGTTATTTTTATTTTTCGAAAAGTTGAATTGTTTTCAAAGTATGTCACTAGATGGCGATACTATCTTCTCGAAAAGTTGAAGACAGTTTTGTTTTTAAAGTATGTAACTAGATGGCAAGGCCAGACGGCGCACAGTCTCTTTATCCCCTGTCTGTGCACACGCGCAAATTCCGTTGTTTTAGTCAACAATTGGATTGCTGTATTTCTGGAAGAAGCGACTTTAGTCTCCCCTATTGCATTAATTTGCCTACATCTCAAACTTAATATAATTTAACGCTCATACAACGTAACAAATCTGTCAGCTCGCAGCCGACTATTATGTGTTTAGCAACAAATACATAACACCCAGCTGACAGTTTTTTTTACTATGTACGAGCGTTAAATTACATTGTTAAGTTTGAGAAGTAGCCAATATTGACCGTTTTATTGTAATTTATGCATGACGTCAGCGCGCCTGCGCGCAGGAGGCTAATAGAGTCAATAATACTTCTGCACGAGTTTCCGCTATCGTTTTCCCACTATAATCTACAAGGTGATTATAATTAAAGTCCCTTTGTAAAAATGCTATAAAAAAACAACCATGAGTCCGAATGACTTCAAATTTGGACTGAGCATTCTTGAAGAAGGGGCATTTGATATGGGATAAGAAAAAAATAGTTCCAAAATTTATCACTAGATGGCGCTGTAAGCGGCATAACGGAAGCGGATTCAGCTAGAAGTGACATTTTGAATTGAAATACGACGGCTTTGGCATGAGTTGTTTATGGCATGATGTTTTTACATTAAAGTTGGTCAAGGAATGCAATTGACACTAAAACAAGTTAAACATGATTTTTTTTTTATTATACAGTACAGTATTAGCAAAAAATCAACTGTACCGGTCAATGAACATGATTGCTTCGGGTTTGATGATGGAAAACATGACTTTCAAGTCATTTAACAGTTGTGGCACTGTTAGTGCAAAGCCCATCCACCAAGGCAAGGTCGTACCACATCGGATGGGAAAAATCGGTTTTTAATTGTCCTTGGGCCAAAAACCGCATAAAAAGCACAT
>JAHWFO010049455.1:498891-529680 GCA_023313115.1 Rhysida immarginata
TGATTCGGTTTTTAATTGTCCTTGGGCCAAAAACCGCATAAAAAGCAACAATGGAAACGCCTATTAATTATCTCGGGACTTGCGCAAGACATGTTCAATATGCTGTCCACCATTTTCCTCCACAAGTTTTAACCGATAAACAGCATGTTCCACAACAGACCGGAGTGTCTCCGGGGTCACGTTGTGAACGTGGTGCGTAATCCGAGCCTTCAATTCCGCTAAATTTGCAACTGGGCCACTGAACACATGATTTTTAAGGTAACCCCAGAGCCAGAAGTCACAAGGATTGAGGTCCGGTGATCTTGCAGGCCAGGCTCTCGGAAAATGACGGCTGATAATTCTATCATCTCCGAAATGTGTCTTCAGCAGTTGCTTCACTGGCTTTGCAATGTGCGGAGGAGCGCCATCTTGCATGAAAATTATTCTATCCACGCATGCATGCTGTTGAAGTGTTGGAATTACCTGGTTGCGTAAAAGACACGCATACCGTTGACCATTGACTGTACAGGTAACGGGACCCGCAGGACCCACTTCCTCGAAAAAAAATGGCCCTATAATCAATGATGCTGTCATCCCGCACCACACAGTTACCTTTGCAGAATGAAGCGGTATTGAAACACATGCGAAAGGATTTTCCGTTGCCCATATCCTGCAATTTTGTGTATTGACAACGCCGTGGAGATAAAAATGGGCTTCGTCTGTCCACAAGATGTTCCATGGCCATTCATTGTCCACTTCCATGCGAGCTAGAAATTCTAAAGCAAACGTGTGTCTAATTGGCAGGTCAGCAGGAAGTAACTCCTGAACATGGGTAATTTTATAGGGATAACAATGCAGGATATTGCGTAAAATTTTATTGACCGTGCTCACAGGCATGTCTAAAGTTCGGGCAATTCCCCGTGCACTGCACGTTTGCACACCACTGTTCGACCCTTCCTCTAATGCTTCAGCCACATCTTCTACTGACGTCAAAGCAACTGCTTTCCTCCCTCTGCCAGATTTCACTGCAAAAGAACCTGTCGCTTCGAATTTTTTAATCATACACCTCAGAGCCTTTGCAGACATCGGACCACATCCTTTTTTCATTCCCTTTAATACCCGAAATTTCTTTAAAGCTGCTATGGCAGAGTCGCCATTCTTGTAAAAGAGCTTCACAAGCAGAGCGCGATCCTTCATTGACAGACCCATGGCAAGCTGCTGAGATACAAATATGACGAGAACGCCATGAGGCCTGCGTTTTTATAACACATGCAATGTCTCATGCGCATGCGTATCTTTCAATTTGCATAGTACAAATCCTCCTAGGCATAATATGCCGCTTACAGCGCCATCTAGTGATAAATTTTGGAACTATTTTTTTTCTTATCCATATCAAATGCCCCTTCTTCAAGAATGCTCAGTCCAAATTTGAAGTCATTCGGACTCATGGTTGTTTTTTTATAGCATTTTTACAAAGGGACTTTAATTATAATCACCTTGTATATCAGGGCTGTCCAAGATTTCTGTCCGCGGCAGCGCCTGTGCACGCGGGTACTTTTCCTTCCCCCGCCCCCCCCCCCATTGCACATTACGTTGCTCAGTTCCTTAAATTCGAGTTGCTATTTATCAATTCGACACTGTAAAAAGAAAAAAAAACGAGGCAGTTTACCATTTGATTTCCTTCCTTTTAATGTGACAATTTTCTCAATGCCAGGTAGAATTGTATTTTCTTTTTCCCGATAGGACACGATTGCATATTAAGCATTTAAAATCCGATCCGTGAACAATGAAAAAAAAAAACAGATTCTCCCACTCCGGTTTAAATACTGGTTCAGTGATTTTATGTTTTTTCGGAATGTGCGCCATGTTATGCGAGACGAAAAACAAGCAAGTATCAGTAACTAAAGAAATAATGCCTCATTTAACGGAATCGCCCTCTAAAGTCTGGCAACACTGCAAAAGAAAAACTATACCCACTCCCCTCCTGAGTTTTGGATTATCTCCTCGGCTTTGCCCGTGAGCTTTGCCTGCCAGCTTTTTATGTTGCACGCGGGCGAAGTGCACGATTTGGACGGCCCTGATCTATATATATAAAGAAAGATGTTTATTTGTGGGTTTGTTTTTTATACAATTCTACAGTTTTATTCCGATCTTGATGAAATTTTGCATACTTGACCTTCAAAGCATGACCTAACCTCAGATTTCGGAAAAATAATAAATATCGATAAAAAAATCAATATTCATGGTTATGGCAAGGCATATTAATGAGAAATATCTCATGACCAACAATGCAAGGCAAAGTTTGTACAACAATAGGTATCAACAATGGTATCAGCACGAAATTCACAATCACTCTGCCTGGACCAAAAATATACAGGGTGATTCAGTCAATTTCTGACCATTTCAGTACTACGATTTATTGACTCATTAATGTTTACAAACTTAGCATTTCAGTATGATATTTTCGGCAGTTCGGAGTTTTTATTCCCGTGGAAAAGTCTTGATGATATGCTCAATGTGGCCACCACGTTTTGAACTGCTCGCAGCCGAATGGTGAAGTTGTTCATAACTCTATCCAGGATTTCTGCATCCACAAGGGTGCAGCAGTCGACGATGCTTTGTCGCAGCTGATCTAGGGTTCTTGGTGCTGTAGTGAACACACTGACTTTAAGGAACCCCCAGAGATAAAAATCACATGGGTTTAGGTCAGGACTCGTAGGAGGCCAAAGAAAGCCACCCCCGAATCGATCTGGAAACCTGTTTGAAATGATACGATTTCCGAATTTCTGATTGAGAAAGCCTAGCACTTCATTAATGGTGTGAGGCCTAGCCCCATCCTGTTGAAACCATTGATGTCGAAGCGGTATACGCCTCCTTCGCAGCTCGGGGATAAAGAAGGTGTCCAACATGTTAAGGTAAGCCTATGACGTTACGGTGACCTCAAAAAAGAACGGACCAATGATGCCTCTTTTGGAAATCGCGCACCAAGCCATAACCTTTCGTGGATGAAGAGGTGACTTATGGATCTCATGAGGGTGCTGGGAACCCCAAAAACGAACGTTGTGTTTATTAACGTCACCTGACAGATGGAAGAAGGCCTCATCTGACACCCACAGGTTGTCCACAATGTCCTGATTGGCTTCCATTTCTGCTCCAAACTCCATCGCAAATTGTTGTCGCTACTGTCTTCCAGTGTCTGTTAACTCCTGATAAACATGGATCTTATACGGGAACAGGTGTAAATCCTTTCTCAAAATTCGCCACGTCGTGGTATACTACAGCCCTTCTTCAATGGATAGGCGGCGAACAGATTTTTTGGTAGGGGGATCGACCAACCTTGTGCGAATATTTTCGACAACTTCGGCCGTTCGAACACGAGCTTCGCTCCTGCCTTTTTTCTTGCCTTTAACAAATCCATTGGCACGAAATTGCTTGACAAAATCCATGATTGCTTGCCTGCCTGGTGCGTCTCGACACTTATACTCCTTCCGGAACTTTCTTTGCACGGTTACAGGTGATTTTGTCTCGAAATACCATTCGACAACCTTGCATTTCTGCTCTGTTGATAAAGCGGGCGCCATTTTTCAACAATACGATTTTCATGCAGCGCCGTTGTAACAATACAAACTCCAACTATTTAGAAATTCGATATGGCGCTCATATTTTTTCAATTGTTTATCCCTAATGCACGTCATTCGAGTGAAATGGTCAGAAATTGTCTGAATCACCCGGTATATCTCATGACCAAAATGCAAGCAAAGTTTGCGCAACAATAGGTATCAACAATGGTATCAACACGCAATGCACCAACACTCCCTTTGAGGAGTCCCCCCAAAGCTCAAAGGGCCCCTGTACTATAAGAAACCAGATAGCGACCTCAGGCGATATATTTGTACTAGTCATCGGCTATATGTGACTAAGTCCTTTCCTTGCCATGAAGGGTAACTGTCCTCTGTGGTCTTATTTAGTATGAGTGCGCATTTAATGATCGAACTTACGATGACCCAAGTGAGGAAATTGCTATCCAGCAGCCCAGGAATGTAATTAAACTTAGGATCAGCAGTATACACTGAGTTAGCAAAACTCATGGGATAGTTACTTAATATCTGGTCGGGCCACCTCTGGCCCTGTGGAGTGCAGCAATACGGCGTGGTAGTGAGTCTGCAAGTCCCTGGTACACTTCTGGAGGCAGTTGACACAAGATAGTCTGCAGAGCCGAAGATAGTTGCTGCCCGTTCGTGGGCGGATGATCCAATGCCCGGAGCCTGACTTCAACAGCATCCCAGATATGCCGATGGGATTCATGTCAGGGCTCCGGGCTGGCCAGCTCAGTCGTTGGACCTCTCCTGCATGCTCCTCGAACCATTCGCGGACGACATTGGAGCATTGTCATCTTGAAAGACTGCTACGTCGTCAGGGTGTTGAAATGTCAAAAACGGGTGCAGATGGTCTCCGATGAGTTGACGATACCGTGGACCATTCAACGTTTGGTCCAGGATAACCAGAGGGCCCATTCCAAACCAGAAAAATGCACCCCAGACCATCACTGACGCCCCACCACCCTGCACCACCACCTGTTGGCATGCGGGATCCATCGTTTCGTGAGGTCTTCGCCACACACGGTGCCTCCCATCAGCGTGGTACAGTTGATATCGTAACTCATCTGACCATTTGACGTTACGCCACTGTTGAGAGTCCAGCCAAGATGGTTGGTGGCAAATGCACGCCGGAGTGTCCGATGACGCTGGGTAAGCATTGGCACCCGTGTAGGGTGACGGCTGCCAAACCCGAGAGCATGCAGATTCCGACGGATTGTCCACCGAGAGACGTTTTAGTGCGGCCAGTATTGAACTGGTCTGTGATTTGCTGCACTGTTGCGCTCCTGTCTCTCTGAATCATTCGTCCCAGGTGTCGCCGGTCACGATCATTCAGGGCAGCTGGACGCCCGGTATGGTGCCTGCTGTGGACTGTGATGCCTTCATCCAGCCATTCCCGATACACCCTGGAGACAGTTGAGCGGGGAAAGCCAAATTCCTGCACCACTGCCGAAATGGAACATCCCATGCGTCGGGCACCTACTATCATACCCCGTTCAAAAGACGTCAACTCGCGACGACGTGCCATTTCTGATTAATCACTTATCCAAGCTCTTCCCACAACGTCTAATGGTCCATTCCCAGAATCCGTTACCCCTGTGAATTCGTGAGCCATGCCCATCAATCAATGTGCTTGCTATCCCATGAGTTTTGCTAACTCAGTGTATATCTCATGACCAACAATGAAAGGCAAAGTTTGTGCAACAATAGGCCCGTCGTGTTCGCATCAACAATGGTATCAACGCGCAATTCACCAATAACAATGAGCACAAAATGATGATGCTATGATAAAGCAATGCTTTCCAAGAATTATAACAATGAACATAAAATGATGATGCCATATGGATAAGTTTCATTTTGTAACAATGCATAGAATTCCTGTTATTCAGGTTTTTCTTAGAAAAGAGAGTTCTTAGTAGTTAACAATTTCTTGAAAATCTTTAAAAATGATCAGTAACTGGAGATAATGAAGAGTTAGCAGACTATTGAGAAAGAGTGGAAAGACGACAGAGGAAGCACTCCTTTAGCTCCACGCTGTATTGAGCAAATGGGAGGCAAGTAAATAGAAAAATCGGCGACCGCTAGCCTACACAAAGTGATGAATGGCCAAGTTTTGCTTCATCACATCGAGAGAAGAGTGGGGAAATTGCAACAACATCAAGTGTACATCTGAAGTGAGATTACGTGAGTAAGAAATTATTGTGAGCTTTTAAAAATTTTTTTCGAATTTTCATTAAGAATTTTTACTGTATTAATTCTAAGCATATTCATTTGTTTATTTTTAAAATATCACAAAATTTAATTTAATTTTTTGAGGTTGTTTTGTTTACCTGAAAGTGTAATTATCCCGGGCAACGCCGGGTACCTTTGCTAGTTTACTAATAAAATAACCTTTCATCATTTAAAATACTATATGAATATACTGTATTAGAGTAAGTGCAATTGGCAAATAAACTTTAATGAGTTTTAGTAAGATTTTTAGTAACCCCCACTTTACCATGCTAATTCTGTAATTCCTTTATCATGGTATATCTATAATTCCTAAATTTTGATGTTACGTTACTTCAATGTTTCTCTACGGATAGTATATAAGCGTGTTGCGTTTTTTGCTCTATTTGCCGAGTAAGCCCATCGGATGACGCCCTTCCGTTGTGAGAGTTTTGCCATCTCTTAATGTTCCAGCTCCTCGAGTTGCCCTCTTTCACCTTAAAAATATCCTTTTTCATTCTTTGGCTCATCGTTTTGATGAAAATGTCCAATTAGACAACCAGGGACAAACGAAGACGGCATTTTGGTCTTTCAAAGTATACTCAAGGTTGCTGCTTTCATGCTTTGCAGTGGTCTGCTTTATTTACTGAAACACAATCTGGCATTTGCGCCCTCTACAATCCAACTTTTACACTAATATGAACCACTCCTTTGAAATAATGGCTGTGCACATACATTGAATATTAACATATCATCGTGAACTGTTCAAATGCTTACTGCCAAAACTAAGCGCATTCGGTGGGAAAAAGGGTTTCCATGAAAGCACCACAACATTGGCGGCGAACTTGGTAGAAAATGATGTTTTCGCAGCGAATGATGTCATTTGTTGCGAAAACGTTCATACGAAAACTAAGATTTGAAAGAACAAATATTAATATTTGCGTGACCTTGAATTTTTTCGAACAGTTTCAAGATTTTTTTTTTCTTTTCCTGTTTCAAAGCATTTGAAATTTATAAAAATGCCAAAAGTGAATAAATCTCTCATCATTTTTAATGATAATAAATCTCGTAAGTCGTATTCATGTATTCCTAATATATTTAAAAAAAACTTTTAAATACGCAGTGTTTTTATCGGTATTATGAATATAGAGTGATCTCAATAAATTTAAATCCATGTGTAATTCTTTTTCCCAAAAAAGGTTTCAACAAAAGTAGGAAATCTGAGAAATCATGATTCACTATCAGTTGTTGAGGAACTTGATAAAACGGAATGAAGTGTTTCGATATGACATCATCCTGTTCTTTGAAAGGGAATTTTATTCACCATCATTATTTAACTTTTTTTTTTAATTTTCCACTTCTTCTAAATATATATTTCTGAATATTTATTTTCAAATATTCTGGGAATTCTGAGCACCCGTGCCAGACTTTTTTTCGGAAACTCGACGTCCAAGAAGTTTGGGGGAAAATTTACATGACTAAAGACTACATAAAGTATTTAATGGTTATAGTAAATGAAAGAAAACTCTTTAACCACAACGAATAACAGAAAAATACAACCTGGATACGCGCATTTCGAAAGCACTGCTTTCATCTTCGGCAGGAATCCTTGACTCCGTGAATCCACTCAGGTAGCTATTCCATTTTCTGGAATTGGCTAGAAATGAGCGCACCCGGGGTCGGCCCTAAAACTTAAAATGGAAACATAGTTCGAGTAGGGTGCCTTTGGATAGGTCTTGGAAAAAGGGTTAAATTTTATTTAGTGTCCACAGCTTGCGAAACAAAAATTGCAAAGTCGACAAAAACCGCAAAACGCCATGAAAAAAGCTGCGGAAACAGTAAAATTTTCAATCAATTTAAAAATACTATATACAGGGTGTGCCAAAAGAAGCGGAACGGTCGAATATTTCGCAAAATTTACATCGAATCGAAAAACTGAAAAACACGTTTTCAATATTTTTCAAAAAATCTATCGAATGACACCAAACACGACCCCCCCCCCCCCCCCCCCCCCCCGGGGGGGGGGGGGGGGGGGGGGGGCAACTTTGAAAGCTTAAATGGAAACCCCCCCATTTTTTATTGCAGATCCAGATTCTACGTGTAAAATTTAATTCAGTACCATAAAAATTTCCACCCCCACCCACCCCCCGGGAATCAATTTTTTGAAAAGTAATAAATTGCATCCTTACAAAATTACACTTGTTCATGAGATAAATGAAGATGATCCCGACAGACGGTTAGAATTTTGTGAGGACATGATGCTTAGAATAGATCAAGATCCAGACTTTCTTTACAACATTGTATTCTCAGATGAAGCAACATTTCAATTGAATGGTACTTGTAATCGGCAGAATTGCAGGTATTGGGCAGACGAGAATCCTCATTGGATGCGAAAGAGCAAAACCCAATATCCACAGAAATTAAACGTTTGGGCTGGAATAATAAATAATCATTTGATTGAGCCATTCTTTATCGATGGTAATCTTACTGCTCAAAGGTATGAAAACATGCTTCGAAATGAAATAATTCCAGCAATAAGGGAGATTGCTGGCGGTAACTTGGAGCACGTTTGGTTTCAGCAAGATGGTGCTGCACCTCATTACGGACGGAACGTTCGTAATTATTTAGATGAACATTTTCCTGATAGTTGGATTGGACGAAGAGGTCCGATCGAATGGCCTGCCAGATCACCAGATTTAACTCCACTTGATTTTTTCTTGTGGGGTTATTTAAAAAATCGGGTTTACGAAACGAAACCTCAAAATTTACAACCCTAGCGTCAATGAACTTCGGACACCTACAGAATTTTGGATAAGTACAACGAAACTAATTGTAAACAATTGAAAATTACTTTATTGAGTGCACAGAGCTTTAGTACAACTGTGATATAGCATTTTAACATTAAAAAAAACACGAGAAAATTAAATAAGCGACTTTTTGTAATGTTCCGTTTTCAACACGTTGCAATGAACTTCGTACACCGTACCGTTTATTGCACATTACCACTGAGTGGCGTCACCTTTCCGACGAATGACGCTCCGAAGTCGTTGAGGCATGCTGGACACTAACTTTTGCGTTGTTTTTACTGGAATTTTGTCCCACTCTTCGGAAATACACGCCCGCAACTGCTGCAGTGTTCGAGGCTTCCGCTGTCTGACTTTTCGCTTTAAAATGTGCCATACATTTTCAATGGGTGACAGATCTGGGCTGCAGGCAGGCCAGTCAAGCACCCTGAAACGCTGCTATTGTAGCCAAGCCTTGGTGTTCCGAGCAGCATGAGGCTTCGCGTTGTCCTGCTGAAAGATGCTTGGTCTTCTATTGAACAACTTTTGGCGGGATGGACGCAGATGCTGTTGAAGAATGTTTATACAGGCAGCAGAGTTAATAGTGCCCTCGCAAAAGTGAAGCGATCCTGTCCCGGCTGCACTCAAGCAGCCCCACACCATCAGCGATGCAGGCTTCTGAACTTTCCTCTGGTAACAGTCGGGATGATTACTTTCGTGCTTGGTCCTTAGCACCTTGCGACCGTTGTTGCCATACATCACTGCAAAGGTGGACTCGTCGGACCACAGAACACTATTCCACTCGGCAAGGGTCCACTTTAGATGGCTTCTGGCCCATGCTACCCGGCGACGCTTAGCTACAGTGCTCATAAATGGCTTCCTCTTTGTAGCGTATAAGTAATAGTTGCATCCTCTGATGTAACGGCGGACTGTGCTTTCGGATATGGGTATATGAAAATATTCTCGAGCCCAAACAGTCATTTCACTTATCGGAGCATGCCTGTTTTTCACAATGTAACGTCGAAATACTCGTAGGTCCCTAACATTCAATAATCGCTGCTTACCTGGTGCAGTCCCTGGTTCTGTTTTCCCGATTTCTCTGAAACGCTTGGTGATCCCATTAACAGTAGAGAGTGGAACTGATAATTCATGGGCAATAGCTCGCTGGGATTTGTTATTCTGGAACTGCTGTATAATTGTTTGCCGTATACACGTTTCTACTGGCTTACCATGTCCCATGGCTCAAAACAACACGAATACTGTGTCCTGTCGCGTGGACGGTGCTTTTAAAGCCTGATGCAAAGCATTCTGGGCGTTTCTACAGCCTTCAGGAAAGTTCTATATGCTGGCGAACCCTTGTGTACGAAGTTCTTTGAAACCTGTTGACAACGCAATTTTACATAAATTTGAATAAATTATTTCACACCATTAAATCGATTCTAAATCGATGTTGACATTGTTACATATACTTGGTAAATCTATTTTCATTAACCTGCAATCCTCTATATGCACTTTTCACTGTGTTTTTAGCCAAATTACTTGGTGTCCGAAGTTTATTGACGCTAGGGTTGTAGATGAATTGCGTTAGAGAATAATTGATGTAGCTGCCCAAATACCTGCAGAATACTTAAACAATTCCATCGAATCTGTTTACCATCGATTAGCTTACTGCCAGGAAGTAAACGGTGCACAATTTGAGCATTTATTACAATAAAGTTATTGGCGCCAATCGTGAGAGGCAAGGGGACTCACCTGAAACAAGCACCCCGATAAGTGAGAGGCAAGGGGACTCACTAAAAACAAGAGCACCCCGAAGGGAACAAAAAACTACTACGTCCACGTCGTTGTTCCTGGGTTATGCTAAACGTAGTTTTTTACTAAAGTCAGATACAAAATCAACGAAAGACGTTAACCTCATATTAGCTGTAGAAATACTTTCACTTGCGAGAAAGAATTGTTTTTGCAATTAGAGCGCCATCAATCGGTCGACTGTCACAGTGTATCATTAGATAGCCTTTTCAAAAATACTAATTTTGTGTTCCGAAGCGTATGTCCCGAGAAATTTGACCGTTTGCAGACTTCTGATCTCTATTTGTTTTACTGCAATTACAGCGCCATTTATCGCGAATCAAAAAAAATTTTCAGCTAAAACTTGTTCACTTTTTCACGTAGAATCCGAATCTGCAATAAAAAATGGGGGTTTCCATTTAAGATTTCAAAGTTGCCCCCCGCTCCACCCCCGGGGGTGGGGGTGGGGGGTCGTGTTTGGTGTCATTCGATAGATTTTTGAAAAATATTGAACACGTGTTTTTCAGTTTTTGGATCCGATGTAAATTTCGCGAAATATTCGACCGCCCCGCTTCTTTTGGCACACCCTGTATAGAAAAATAAACACATTTTAAAAACGTAAAGGTATTCGCCAATAGTAATATTATAAAACTTCAAAAGGTGTTTCTACATTGAGCACACTCTAAAACAGCAGACAATGGGCACATTCTAAAAATCTAACCTGAATTTGACGATGGACACAATGTAAAATTTCACATCTCAAGTTGCTGGTAGGCACATTCTAAAATTCAGACTCTAAATGTGAATGGGCACGTATTAAAAATTCACACTGTACTCCGAGAGTGCACACGTTCTAAAAATTTTAAATGTGGTTCGAGAGTAAAAACGTCTAAGAGAAACAATTCTAACGTTGAGAGTATCACGCGAAATCGCAGAACCAAAACTCGTGAAAAAACGCAAAACGTCATGGAAAAACGCAAAACGTGAGAAAAAACCAAATTAACAAACTAAAATTTCACCGAAAAGGGAAACAACATTTGTAGGAAACTTCTTCTTTTCAATTGGCTTCCTCCAATAAATAAACAATATAAACATTTTCATGGGGGTTGCAGGTTTCATCACGTTATTATTGTTCAAAATGCGTCCATTTTGCTGCTGGCATTTGTGCAGTCTCCTCCTCACGTCATTACAAACCAAGAGGACCTCTTCCTACGTTAGCCTTGTAAATGTTCTTGCAAATGCTCCGCGTTGTCGACTGTTCATGGGACACAATTTTTTTAGCCGTCGGAAGAAATTAAGGGAGTAAGGTCTGGAGAGCGAAGAGCCATGCTAATACAGCCCTACCAATCCAAGGGAAAGATGGGATCAACGACTTTTGATTGGAGGGGGAATCAAAAGTAATTGAGTACATTTTTCACAGCAAAATCGTCAGATCTTTGCAAAAATCATTATATACATTTTGAAGATCATGTAATTATACACCACCCCGGGAGATGGCAGGCATGTTCGCTTTCTACTAGAGTCCCTGTAAGTAAAGCGAGTAATGACACATCGCCATTTTGGGGGTATATGGCAGCCATGTATAATGTTATCCTATGGGGAAAATGGCAAATTTGATTGAATTTTTGTAATTACGAGGAAAAATAATTCGCTTTTTAAAGATTTATGGAAATTCATTACCAGATGAAAATTGTTAAAAAAATAATTTATTTAAGTGTGAGATGGATTTTCTTCGGAAAATTCCATGAGAAAAACTGCTACTTTTCGAACATCATTTTGCTTAGTTACATAATACATTAATTTCATACGAATGCTTAGCCTGTTATTTTTTAAGTTTTGAAAGCAATAACCATTATAAATTGTTAAATTTGCACTTCTGTTAAATATTTTCTTCTTATTCGATTTTAGCAGTTAGGGACCAAATGAGTTAACACTGTTAACTGATATTTGAAAGGGGGGAATCGGTATAAACCTGATTCAAATTTGAAACTGGAATTGTTAGTTTTAGAGTATGATGAAAATTAAGAAAGGATGATAATGAAAAAAGACAAACACAAACATCCATGCCCTCGGCAGGATTTGAACCCGCGACTCACTGATTTCGAGAGCGGCAAGAATGCGCCTTATCGCTCTCGGCCACCGAACCGGTTCGTTAAGTATTTTATTAAAAATTTATTTTAAAAATTCAATTCAACTAAAAATAAGAACTTATGAAGTGATATATTTTTAATATCACTGTTTTTATTAATTCATAACATAAAAATTCATTCTTAACGATGTTCATGAATACCTGCAAATACTGAGAGCATCAATTTTGTGAGTTGTCACGTGATTTAATAAAAGGCTTTAATTGGCTGAATTCGCTTTCCATAGAAAAGAATGGGAGTCTCATTACTCATTTTACTTACAGAGACTCTACTTTCTACATGCAAAGCTACAGCTTCCGAAATGGTGGAGACGTTCGAGACTGTGGAGATCCGGACTGTGGTCAGGTTTCTGTGGTTAAAGGGACAAAAGCCTTCTGAAATCCATTCCGAGATGTGTGCAACGTACGGGACACATGCATGGCATTGACAAATGTGTGCAACTGGTGTGCAAGTTCACAGCGGGGCACGAAAGCGTCCTCGATGAACCACGTTCTGGATGGCCGTGCACATCCCATACACAGGAGAAAATTGATTCAGCGAGACCGGCGGGTAACGATCCAGGCAGTGGCACTGGGTGTGAACATTCCACACGGAACTGCACACCACATCATCCACGAAGATCTTAAGTTTCGGAAAGAGTCAGTAAGATGGGTGCCTAGGCAGCTCACACAAGTGCACATGGAGAACCGCATGGCATACAGTTTGAAGCATTTGCTTCGGTACCACAAGGATGGACACTCATTCCTTGAGCACACTGTCACCGGAGATGAAGAGTTACACCCCCGAAACGAAGCGACAGAGTATGGTATTGAAATATACGGAGCTCCTCCCTCTAAAAAATTCAGGACAGCACTTTCCGTAGGAAAGTTCATGGTTACTGTTTTCCGGGACAGGTAGGGTTTTCTTCTTGCTGATTTTCTGGCCAAAGGAGAAATGGTGAACGCTGCTGCATATTCTGCAATACTGGATCGGTACGAGCTGTTCTGCGCCGAAAGCGTCCGCATAAGGGTATGGACGAGATCATCATTCTGCATGACAATGCGCGTCCCTATGTTGCTGAATCAGTGTCGCAAAAATTAGAGTCCTGGAAGTGGAAAGTCTTACGCCATCCAGCCTACAGTCCAGACCTGGCGCCCTCGGACTTTCACCTTTAACTTAGCATCTTGCTGTACACGCTTAGAACCTCTAACGCAACATCTTGCTGGTACACGCTTTCAGAGCGACAATGAGGTGAAAAAAGGTGTGCGGCATGGTTTCGCTTCCAGTCGAAAGAATTCTACACTATGGTCATAGAAATGTTGGGACAAATGCTTAAATGTATATGGTTATTATATTGAGAAGTACACTCACATGCCAAAAGTCATAGGATAGCACCTAATAACGTGTAGGACCTCTTCTAACCCGGCGAAGTGCCACAGTGCGACGTGGCATTGATTAAAAGTCGATGGAAGACATCTGAAGACATTGCCAACCATTCCGGCAAGAGCTCACAATTGCCCATTACGGAGCCACCATGAGCTCATATCAGCTGGAATCGAGACTTATCAGACCAGGTAACAAGTTTCCAGTTGTCAAGTGTCCAGTCGATGTGTTCATGGGCCCAGGAGAGACGTTGCTGACGATGTCTTGTGGTTAGCAAGGGCACCCTTGTGGGTGTCACGGAAATCAAATTCCAGCTTGATTTCCGTTGACACGGGTGTTCGCTTTCGCTCTTGGTTCTTCTACAACTCGAAGAGGAGGGCGGAGCAACGTCAGTCCTGTCGTCAAACGCATCAACACGCCCCAGACAATTGGAGAACAGATCGGGAACAACGGGCGAATTTTGAAATTTTCAAATGGGAGAGAACAGAGAGGACACGGAGGAGAAAAAGGAAGGAGCGTATGAGGAACCCAAGGAGTGATGATGGCAGGAAACCGGGCCAAGAACTATGTGCTATATAAGCAATTTCGATAGCAGGACTCAGCACGGGGAATGCGTGGAACCCCCGCCGGATTCAGCGACAGCGAGGACGGCCGCGAGCGAGCCATGCCGGCAAGCTTTTAAGGCGGCGTTTTCAGCGCAGCCACGCCGAGACAATATCGACGCCAGCCGGGAATCGAACTCGAGTGCCCATGAGACGCCTGTATCCCTGGGACGGACCCTTTCAGTGTACGCATCAAATCTCGTGAGTACATTCTTTACTATTGACAATAACGGCCAGCTACTCCAAGCCTGCTTCGGGGAGTTGTACTGGAGAGAACTTCGCTCTAATGAGGCTATTAGAGGAATATGGCCAGCGGGTTTATCTGCGTACGTGCAGGAAGCGCTAGGGTTTACATTAATCCAGCCCGCCGTGAAAAACGGCCTTAGGTGGTTGTAGTCGTTCCCATCTCCTGTTTAGTCAGCCCGCTAAGTTATCCAGTCCATTGGAAATTAATCGTTGTGTCTTGTTTAATGTTATTTGCAGATAACGTGTGCGGGAAGTACCTTCTATGTACACGTATTTGTCATTAAGTAGTTTGACTATAAGGACTCTATATGAACTGTGACTTTATCTATGCATTATGTGCTACGTTGATTAAAAATAGTTTTAAGGAATATTCATTAGTAGTGGACATTAAACTCGTGTAAACAATTTATTGTGTAAAGGACATTGAACTCTGACTAGTTCTGTAATAGAAACTTGTGTCTTTTTCAATTTGTTTCGTGTTGTTACGCATATGTCCTAAATATTTACTCACGACAATAATCCTAGCTCTCGCCTTGCAAATGCGAGAATATGTTAATTGATTTGGAATTGATGTAACCAATTGTGATTTTCTGTAATGTAGTGTAAGTACAATTATTAGTTGTATTCAGCTTTTGATATCGCTTGGGCGAATAAGTTTATTTGAAGGTTTATTAATGGTATCTGTATATCATTACATGGTATTTAGCCAGTGGTATAGCACCTAAACCGCTGCAGTCATATATAATATTGACGTAGGCATATTGCACTGGAGAATTTTGCACACTTCAATTTATGTCAACAGCAATTTCTGCATAACTGCGAGCAGAACTACGTGCAAATATATACGACACGACCCTGGCCTGATATACCACAGATAGACTGTAAGGGGGGCAGTGAATAAGAAACTTCGACAATGAATGTAATAATTAATGTTATAAACTGGAGATAAGCCTCTCAAGCATCAGGTAAAGATTTTTCTATTGAAAAATGGAAGGAAAACTTCTGCGACCTGGATTCGAACCAGGAACCTCGGCTGTCATGGCCGACGCCTCTACCAGTTAGGCTATCGCAGAATTTTTCCTTCCATGCCTCTGTCCGGGTGTCTGCGATAGCTAACCTAACCTAACCTAACCTTACACGCTTGATGTTATTGGATGCTGCATCACGACAACGATCCAGCACACACAGCGCACAACGTGGAGCAATTCTTGACAAAACACCAAATCGCTCAGGTCAGGCAGCCTCCATACTCAACTGACCTAGCTCCGTGCGACTTCTTCGCATTTCCGAAGATCAAGAAAGCACTCAAAGGACGGAGATTGAGGATGTGAACGTGACAAAACAAAATGCGACGGCGGAGCTCTTGGCTATCCCATAGGAGGAATTCCGTACTTGTTTTGACCAATGGCAGCAACGCTGGGCTAAATGCGTTGCTGCAGACGGTGCTTATTTGAAGGTAACTAAGATGACTACAGATGTTGCATTACTATTTCCTCTCATAAGCATAATATCGATCACTAGTGATGGGGTAATTACATTCTGCTCGTGAATATTTGGTGTTTGTGGGCACGGGCTTTGGAAGATGGTAATTGTGTTCTGCAGTCACTTTTGATTCTAGATACAATCAAAATTTCAATGAATAAATAATGAACCAAATTTATAAACAAGAATTAATAATAAACTGCCATTTCTTGAATAAACTGCCCCGACAAGGAACTCTAAAAAGTTCAGCTCGACTGTAATAATATAAATAATAATTCTGGGTACAGTCTTTCTCAAAAGGTCAATGACCATTTTATCTCTCAGTCTGTTGACACTCAGTCAGGTTGGAACTTAACAAGCAATGACTCAGAATTCTACGCAGTAAATATCTAATCACATAGAGGAACCAAAAGAAAATATTACATCACTTCTGCTTTCAACTCGAAATATGTAGTGTTTTTCAATTTCATACCTGCTAATGATGCAGTATTTCCATATTTGCACCCAACTTCAGTATATTAGTCTAATACCAAAATCCCGCTCGAATCTGCACTTGAATGTAATGAAAATATGCTCTTTCTTTACTTTTCTCTTTCAAATTATTTTCTCTAAACTTACTAACGACAAAACAACGGGGTTCTTAACGAATAGCCGAGTTAATACCATATAAAAAAGATCACCACACAATTCGGAGAAATATTTTTGTTTTCTATCCGGGTACTGTTATAAAGCCAGTACTCTAAAGTAATAAAATTAAAATAATAATCTTCCATTTAACAACCAAATGTCTTTTTTAAATGTCTCAAGTTTACTTTTAATAGTTTTTAGCCGTTAGTAGTGCTAAACAAGGTGAGACTGGAAAGTTCGGTGAATGACTCGGAAAAACAAGCCGGGACAGGTATTTCAGAGATGATACTTCACTGAACTTTAAAGTAAAACGCATGGGCACAACACACTTTTGACGTCGTTGTACAACTGCTGCATGGCGTGTGAAAAATCCTCTTTCGGTACTGCTTGAAGTTTCTTCATCACAACCGTTTGAATTTCCGCATTGTCCAGAAATTTGTGTCTTTTCATTGTTGATTTCAAACGAGGAAACAGGAGGAAGTCCAGCGGTGACAGGTCTGGATTCCTATATTCAAGAGACAGAGTATTGGGATTTACTTAAAATCAGTTTATTCCATGTAGAAGATTTCCTTCTTTTTAAAAAGCTTTTCTTCCGTATCATAACAGGAACATACAGAATATACTTAATGTAAAAAATTGAAAACAAAACAAACATGCATTATGCAAAATTTTGAAATTCGTAAATCCGCCAAAAAATATTTAGCGCCGCACATCTCACCCACTCTTCGACCATGCGTGGGTGAATGCGTGGTCACCAGGGGAAACAAAAACTTATTGTAGGTGTTCCACACCTATTCACAAAACTCTATCAGGCATTTATTATCATTCCTTTGATTTTCTTTTTCGTCATCGTTACGTTCAGTATTTTTTACACGTCATCATATTAAACATTATAATAAACTACGCAGTTTTGAATCTCCCCGTAACCCTTTGGAATAGATAATTTATGAACAGGATTCTTATACATTTTTAAGGCAGATAGCACTTGGTCAATGCTACATACAACTTCATTATTCACGTTAGCAAAATATATGCGCCACTTCTCAATATAATCACCGAGCTCTTCAACAAGTTACTGACTCCATCTGCAAAGAAAGGTTTAGATATCCGCGAAGCTACGTATGCCCCTCTTCTTTGTCGCCACTTGGTAAACATTTATCCACCTACATGTAAACATTTTTCTGTGCCATGTAACTTTCTCCGTACTATCCTATCATTCGCTAGAAGATTTTCTACGTTGTCACGCCTTTTGATCTCAGAAATTGGATCACAGCTCAATTTGCCAATGGGGTGGCAATGTTATTCACTTGATTGTAAATGAGCGCAAGATGATAAGAGAACTACGTTTCATTGTGTTTATTGGCGCCTCTTTCGGCAAATTTAATTTTTGCTACTAAAATATAATTCGGTAAATTAATGACTTGGATCGAGTGTCTTTTTAAATACTACTTAGTAGAAGAAAACTAAGTCCAAAAGGATTTTCAACAAAATGACATATTCGTCGGTAAATGTTTTACAATGGCTTATTTTATTTATTACTACGATGCATCAAAATGAAGGGCTGGAGCTTAATGACAGTAAGTAAACTATTTGCTTTCAGCTTTAATTTAGCATTATCCTAAAATAATTCCGTATATTTTTTGGCAACCGTTCATGATATTCACCGAAAGTCACCAAAATGTGTGGATTTACAGTTTTGTGCACACTTTTGCCAAACTTTTATGAATTTCACCGAAAGTCACTCAAATTGGTAAAAGAGTAAATATGATAAATTAGTAAATGTATTTATTTATTTATTCAATTATCATAAAAAACTATAATGTCATCAATCTAACTGTCAGTTTGCCTATATTTGTATTTTACGGTGGAAGACGGAAATTGGGTGAATATCAACATTCACTGGTCAATGTCCGTTAACAAAGCCACTTGGTGTGTGTCCAAAATCTCTTCAAAATAACATCATTACAGACTTACACCGGCGAATTTTGACATTCGACATGCATATGTGGTGAATGTTGAAAAAATAAAACAAAGACTTTTTTCTGATTTACTATTATTAAACATATTATTAGGTTAAAAAGCAAACTGGAGGAGAGTTTTAACAAATTCAAAAACAAATATCCCAAACTATAAAAAATTCTTAAAATGACAGAAAAAAATAAATATTTTTAAAAATTTATTAAGTAGCGGAAGAATGGAGTTACTTATTGTTTTCACAATGTCCGTCTGTCTGTCCGTCCGTCCCCTTCATAATTTCCGCATTTTTTTGAAGTAGAAGGTTGAAATTCGGAATGTATCTTACTATGAGCATGTGCACCTTCACTATTTAGTTTGGGTTTGGTTGGCCCACTGGAGTCGGAGTTTCGAGGGCGGAAATTAGAGGGGACGCGTATTTACGCATATAAAGGAGTGAAATTCGGTATGCATATTTCTCTAAGCAAGATCAACATTACTATGAAGTTTGGGTCAAATTGTCCCAATGGGATCGGAATTGCGGGGCTGGCAGTTACTTGCAACATATGGTATGTCATATATCATTCGATCGTAGATGATGAGAAACGAAAGAAAATACTACGTTCGAGAAAATCAAATTTTCGATTTAAAATATTGGGGAGGGGGGTTAAAAAGTGAGATAAAAGGGTAAAAATAGATGATCTCAGGGCTTCCGCTACTTTCCTCTACCTTCCTCGGGAGGATTAATTTCTTGTTTGTTACAACAACTAAACCCGTTACGGCATTTCGAATTGCACAATAAGTCTTTTGCTTTTACAACTGCATTTGCTTGTAGAACACTTCTCTTGTGCAATTACCGTAGCGCTGTCCTCCACTTTTTAAATTAGCTGAAGCTGCTTTTCTCAGTGACATTTCTTGCGAAGAAATTTCATCAACGGGAAATATCTTTTCTTTACAAATCACAAACTGGTTTCGTGTAAAAAGCTTGTTTAGGGTACTATATTTGTTTGTCGGTTTATAAAAGTCGGAATCTTCTATTCCAACGGCTAACATGGTCGGATCTGTGGCGGCCAGGCGACATTTGGGACTTGTATCCGCATGGTATCACCAATTTGAGCAGAAGGAAAGATGATGTTTAAGAGGCCCGAGGTAATGAAAGTCTCTTAGAGCAAGATCAACGTTACATATAGGTAGGGGACACCAAATCAAACAGTTTTTACCGGAACCTTACCATTATCCGGCTATGATCACACTAATAAATTATGATAATGAATGCACATGACAAAAAGGTGTGCATGCATTAAAAATTCCTGGTAAAAGGGATATTCAAACAACATTAATTGCAATCATTAACAAGAGTTGCAATCTTCTGATGTGTATCCCTCCATGATCAAGTTTATAGTGAAACTCCGCCTATGTCAGTAGACATAACCACCTTCACTTTATCGTTGATATCCTGCCTGAGCTCCTGGAGGATGTACCGTTGGATATTCTGAGACGGATTTGATTCCAACATGATGGGGCACCCGCACACTTCACACGCGTTGTGCGTGACCATCTTAATGACACATTCGGTAATTGTTGGATGGGTAGAGGTGGGCCAATTGCACGGCCTCCCAGGTCACTGGATTTTATTCCCCTTGACTTCTTCTTGTGGGGTCACTTGAAGGCACTCCTGTCGCTACCATTGAAGAGCTGGTTGCCCGTATTGCGAGCGAAGAAGTCCGTGAAATGCCAGGATTCTTTAGCAACATACGGGGATCAATGTTGCGACAATGCAATACATGTATTCAAATGCCTAGTGGACACTTTGAGCAGTTTTTGTAAGCTTTGTTTTCACACGTGTGTCAATAAACTAACTGACATTACGTTGTGTTTTTCTCATTTGCACGTTACATCACTGCCCTCTCCCATAGCTGGACAATGGCAGGGTTCCGACCCCCCCCTCCCATGCTATGTAAAAACTGTTTGTTTTGGCGTAACATTTGGTAACTATCTTTAGAAACACCTGACTTTTGGATCACCCTGTATAATTACAGAATTTGTGTTCACAGAAGTAGAAGTCTCATTTTCTATCTTTTATTAACTGATTTTATTAACTATTCTATTTGTCTTTAATGCAGAAACGTAATTAAAAATATTATCATCAGATGAAAAATAAATAGATATGCTGTGTTTTTAGAGTTCGTATTAAAACAAATCCATCAAACTGGCGAGTTTCAAAATACCGTTGGAAACTACCATTAATCATCACATTTATATCATTCTTCATTGGCCGAGGAACATTCACCTTATGATGATTTTTATATTGGTGAATAAATGTTGATAATGATTTCATAATCATTTCCTGAAGCACACTTCCCCCTGTAGGGCCTTCAACTTTTATGATGATTGAGAGCTCATCAGGTGTTTAAACGGAACATATCAGCGTCAAGGAAACTTAAAAGATTATGTAAAGACAAGAATCTCTTTGGTTCCGTGAGAATAAAAAATGACGTTCAATACTGTAAAAATATTATAAGGTGGTTTCTTTTATCAAAATCTCATCATTTTTTTATTACATTAGTAAACTATTTCATTTTTAAGTATTTAATATTTTAGACTTAAAAACACATTTACAAACAATAAAATTAATAAGAAATCATATTTAAGAAATGAAATTAACTACACATAACTTGTTTCTAATAATTCTCCATCTCAGGTTTACGGGATAGATCCATCTGACTCTTCTAACTGCAACGAAGAGTGATATTAAATTTTACTTCTTCGTAAATGCGAACTTTTGAATTCCGAATGTTTGTATCTCGAGATCCATTGTGAATTTTTCGCATGGGAACGAACCTAAAGAAAGAAAAAATAACGTAACCTAATATGAACTTCCATAATTGACTTTTTATACTGAGTTCCATTTGATTATTCCATATGATCATTATATCTTCTGTCTAATGCAGAAATAAGGTGTGTGTAAAGATTTAAAACTTTCATTGGAGACTGAAGGTTAATATTTAATTTGATCGTATTCCAACAAGTAGTTTCCGAGTTACACATTCAAAATCGTAACAGTGCTCACATGCGAGTACCAACCAGCACGTGTTACGATGTTGAGTGGTTAACTCGGAAACTACTCGTTGGAATTCGATCAAACTTTAACGGTATACAGAGTTTTATGTACCCTATTGTTCCTCTAAAATTCATTACTCTAGGCGTTGCAGAATCTGACTTATTACCATGTTGAGCTTAGTGGCGGCATTTATATTTCTGTTCTTATCTCAGTTAGCGTTCAAATTCGCACCCATGTTCATATGAACTTTTTGCTTAGAATCACTCATACTACGTCTCCTAAAAGTTTTTTACATTCAATTTGAATCACCCTGTATAGTCCAAAAGGGCTAGTACCTTTAGATTTCTTAATAAAGCCTCATAGAAAAATCCGAAGAAGTATCTTTAGCGTTAAGAAGCAGTCATAGAATTCCCATAAAGATCACACAGTTTCTCAACATAAATGATAAAGTTTTAATTGCAAAATTGTTTTGATTAATCAAATTGAAACATTGAGATGGAATTTGTTATAGATATTAGTAGTATAAAGCATTTAAATAACCTCAAGTAAAAAAACAAAAAAACAAAAACAAAACAAGGAGAATTAAAACTTACTAGCAATTTAAGTTATATTAAATTATTGAAAAATGCTTTTTATGAAGTATTAAAAATAAAGTCTTATATGCACTGAGTGAGCATATAATTAAACCACCTGATATGTTTATTCAAATACGCGCACGGACGTCGCCACAATGTTGCTAGCGGGCCGGACCAATATAAAAAGGGAATTTGAGTGTCGTCGACAACAGTAGACGTGTTCCATTCTTCAACTATGGGTAAACAACAGCATTCGTGGGGTGCTCAAGAGCAGCCGTCGTTAAAGTATTTAAAGACTGGGCGGTTAGCCGGAAGACGGGGATGGTTGATGATTGAACAGAACGGAGACTGTCACGACTGGTAAAGGATTGAAGGGCAACTGTGCATTAAATCACTGCTGACCTTAATCAGGGGTCCTCCAAAACGGTCTCTGAATGCACTGTCCGCCGCACGCTGCATCGCATGGGATACGGAAGCCGAAGACCTGTCCGCACACCTTTGCTGTCTGCAGCCAACAAGCGGAAACGACTCTAATTCGCTCAGGAGCACAAGGACTAGACTATCGAGCAGTGGAAACAAATCATGTGGTCTGACGAGTCACGATTCCAGTTACATCTTGCAGACGGCCGCGTGAGAATCTGGCGGAAACAGCACGAAAACATGGACCCCGCATGCATGAGTACAACCCTTCATGCCGGTGCGGGAAGTGTTATGGTCTGGGAAATGCATTCCTGGCATGCGTTGGGTCCGTTAATACGTGTTGAACAACATCTGGATGGCACAGCATACCTCCGTATCGTCGCCGGTCCAGTCCACCCTGTCATGTTGATATAGTAACCCAATGGAGATAGCTACTTCCAGCAAGACAATGCGCCATGCCACAGAGCTCGTATTGTGCAGGAGTGGTTCCAGGGACATGAGGGGGGACTTTACCTTACTTCGGTGGCCCCCACAAATCCCAGATCTCACTCCAATTGAGTATTTGTGGGACGAAGTCGAACGAACCATCAGACGGCTGGATTCACCACCGTCCAATCTAGCACAACTAGACAGTGCTATCCATCAGGCATGGTGTCAGAGTTCTCCCACCACCTTCCAACATCTCGTGGAATCAATGCCACGAATAATCACCGCAGTATTAAAGGCAAAAGGTAGCCCAAAGAGATACTGACAGGGTGGTCATAATAATATGCTCACTCGGTGTATGTACATATGAATTTTAATCTTTTTCTTAATTTCACTTGAAAGTTTTTGAAATATTCGAATGATGTTCCTTGAAGTTTTTTGGACCAACTTAATCGTGACTTTTATTGTTGAGGTAATAGTTTAATCTTTTTGGGAATTGTAATCTGGTCACAACGTATGGCATTTTATCTTTAAAGCAGTCATGGAGTTGTCATAATGCGAAAATCTTTCCGTTGGAAAGTTACTGTAGGCACGGAGGGACGGAAGCGGGAACAGAATGAATCATGTGTTCTTAGAAAGCAGTTGAAGTTACTTCATAAACTATTGATTTAAAAAACCAAACAATTTAGATTCTCTAGAACTGGTTTTTGAAACTAAACTGGAGCTACCAAAAATCAAATAGCATATGACATTAAATTTTATTTTAGCCGGCTTGATGGCCGAGAACGCTAAGGCGCAGGTCTTGTCGCTCTCGACATAAGTGAGTCGCATGTTCGAATCCCACTGAGAGTATGGATTTGCGTTTATTCCTTTACTAACAAGCTTGGAAGACCAAGCAAAGTTTCTGTTCAGTGATCCCCTGCTATGTTAAATTTATAGACCCATTAGAATTTAGCGTGAAGTTTCTTTGAGCACCGAGAGATGGCATGACATATATTTTGGTAGAACTTTATGACACAATTTTGAGTGTACATAATCACCGCTCGAATTTAGTGCGTCGTAATAAATTTTCGTTTGGTCCCTTGATTTTTTTTTCACCGATAAATATACGTGTTGTATAATAGCTTTTAACTCTTATCAAAATGAATTATTCAAAAATATATAAATCACAACTTCAAAGGAAGAAACTAAAAATAAACAAGAATGATTTTACCGCCAAAGCGGATAAAGGGAGCACATTTTCGTGATATAGCATCATACAAGGAAACATAGAATTAACGTACATTTTAAAACACTTTAGAGAAAATATATAAATATGAAAACTAAATTGTAAAGTACTGTTTAAGTAAACTAATGTAAAGAGAGAATTTAAATGAATAAAGATGAAGAACTGAAAGGTGAAATGGAGAGTGAAGTTATTCTTTTTATATTTGAAAAAATAAAAGTTCTTTAATTTGTAGGCATACCCACATAATGTTAAAAGAAGTGAGCCACAATTGCTGAAGCGTTATGTGTAAGCATCTATTATATTTTCATATTCAATTACTAAAGTATTTCTACGTTATCATCTACTATTAAAGCAAGCGATTAACTACTACCAATTAGCAATATATCTCACAGTAATTAGTTTTCAATTCTATCAAGCAGCAATATACTCTTGATAACAATAAGCTATGGATAACGACAGGTCTAACAATGCGTAAGGAGTTGGATGATATATTACACGCCATATCTTAGCATTGAAAGTTTCCAAAGGTAACATATAGTACCATTAAAACATGCACTATTAAATAATTCCGACTACCATTAATTACTCGTTATATTTAATCATGACACTTTGATATATATTACATGCCATACCTTAGCATGAAAGTTACAACAGTACCATAGGATACCATATGGTTCCATTAGGGCACGTGCTACTAAACCAATTCCCACTATCATTATTTACTCATTATATTCATTTATGAGACATCCTTACACGTACACGTGTCACTAGATCAATATCTGCTATCATTTGTTACTCTTATATATTCGTTCATGAGACGTTGTCACGATTTGTTTGATATATTACATGCCATATTTGGTTATACGAAATTTTTAATGGGATATCATAATTTTACCATTAGAGCACGTGCTATTACTGCACGTACCTATTCACGCTATCTCACGTTCGAACTTGTTCGTGCTCTGTCCCAATTAATGGATTGGTGAAAACAGAGTGTTAAAAAGTTAATTCGTTTTCAAGTTATCGTAATAAATAATAAATTCCCTACGAATATAAATATTCTTTTGATTTAGAGACCGATCTCCCCTTTCAATAATCGTCAATCACGTGTATCCTGCACACGCACCATCTCATTAACGTTTACAGCACGCACAGAGCCGGACCTATGTGCTCAACACCGCGTATTCCCCAATGCAAGGATAATTCGTGTCTTCCAGCAATTCAATACTTGCACTCTCTCTATTGCAACGCAATGCATTGTTGGAATTGCGTCTATAGACGGACGGACAGCTGGACGAACCGATCACATAAGCACAATTCAACGAAAATGTGCTAAAACCAGCATCCGGTAAACATCTAAGACAAGGGCATCCTTAAATAACATTTATTGATTTAACACATAGGCTATCAAAATATTTATTTAGTAATGTTTAGGCGCATTCGCTCATGATAATCATCAGCGTGGACGTCGTCGGTGGTTACGCTCCCCTGAATTAGAGGATGAAGTTTTGGAAAGGTTTAACCGAAATCCATCGACAAGTACTCGTGCGGTCGGAGCTGCTCTGAATACTAGCCATACCACTGTATGGAACATTTTACATGACAACCTGCAACAACCGTTCAAGCTTCGAAAGGTGCAGGAATTATGTCCCAATGATCATGGTCCCCGGCGTGCTTTCGCGGAATGGTTTATGCAGCAACAGAATAGGATTCCAGACTTTCCTTCCATGGTTTTGTGGACAGATGAGGCAACGTTTACGCGAGAGGGAATGTTCAATAGCTACAATAGTAATCTGTGGTCTCATGTCAACCCATGTGCAACACATGTTAACAGTTTTCAACATCGTTTTTCGTTGAATATTTGGGCTGGCATGATTCACAATGTCCTGATTGGGCCATATCTCCTACCATACCGTCTTAACGGGCAAACATACCTTGGTTTCCTGAAGGAGGAGCTCCCTGGTCTTCTTGAAGATGTTCCACTAATGACCAGACATTTGATGTGGTTTCAACAGGACGGCGCACCTTCGCATTACACAAGAGCAGTTAGAAATTACCAAAATGAGACATATCCTGGTCGTTGGATTGGTCGTGGCGGACCAGTTGCTTGGCCACCGAGATCGCCAGATCTCACACCGATGGATTGTTTTTATGGGGAAGCATAAAATCAATGGTGTACTCCGAACCCGTAGATACCGAAGAAGAATTGGCGGCTCGTGTTGTCGCAGCAGCAGGTGACATCAGCGACCGTGCTAATCAACTGTTTCCACGCGTACATCAATCCATCATAAGGCGTTGCGAATTGTGCTATGAAACAAATGGCGGTCATTTCGAACAATTACTGTAAAAAGTCATACAGTAGATTGCTTGTGTTAAATGTTGAAAATAAAATAATGTAGGCCTACCAACGCACACGGCGTCCCGGCGTCATTTGATTGTTCAATGCAGTATTGTAAGTAAACGGAGCTGCGGGGACCCCATGTTCATATGACAAAAAATACTTCTAAGGACCTCTTCTATCATCTCCCAAAAAACCTGTACTCAATTCAAAAACACCTTGTATATAAATTTGTTTGCTTGCTATGGTAGCTGTCTGTAGACAATGGAGAGCGTGCGCTAGTGGATTGTTGGAAGAGTTATTTCATTGTTGTCCACAAAGTGAACGATAATCACAAAGTTTTCTTCAATTATATAATTAACTGCAATTTTTTAATGAAAAACGTGCTTTAACGAAATGTAAGTGTGCTATGTCAGAAGCCTGTTCAAAAACCTTTCGTTTGATACCTCAATCATCGTTGTGCGTTTTGTATGAGCTGAGAAATAGGGATCTATATTACAGAAATAATAATATAGGTGATTGTTGTAACCAAGTTTTCCTCATTTCAACAATACAGGTCCATTGTTGCCGAAGACTCAGTTGAGAAGACTCACTTGAGAAAGCAGATAATGAACTGACCCTAAGTGTTCGAACTGCGCACCTTGTTGGATCTGATAATGTCCAATTCCATGGTAAAATCCGGCTATAGCGATTCTCATGAAGTTGGGATCATTGAGTGCAGTTTTGTCAATGATCCATTGTCGAAGATCATCTAGTGAGGTTGGCATCGTTTTGTAGAAACAGCTTTTTGGTGAGCCCAGAGAAAGTAGTCCAATGGCGACAGGTGAGGGGAACGAGGTGGCCATTCAATTTCGCATCTTTTTCCAATCCATCGTTCAGAGAATTGCATGTCCACAAAATTTCGAACAATTAAAGCAAAGTGCGGTCCTGCACCATCTTTCTGAAATCATTTATCGTCAAGGTTATCCTCTGTAGTCTCTCTAATTGCTGGAACTATACTTGATTGCGCAGCATAAATTTCTGTCGATGAAAAATGGACCATTATAGCGTTGTTCAGCATTCCCGCCCAGACGTTCACTTTTTTAGGATACTGCGTATGAGCTTCAAGCGGCTAGTGGAGACAGCTATCAGATAAAAATCTGCAGTTATGTCCGTTGACGTGACCGGATAGCTCAAAAGTGGCTTCTTCGGGAAAAAACATGCTGATGACAAAGATGGGATCGTCATACATTCGTTTCATCATTTGTTCACAAAAATCCATACGGGGATCAAAGTCATCTTCATTCAACTCGTGAATAAGATGAATTTTTTTAAGAGTGGAACTTTATTTTCTTCAAATTTCTGATGTCATGTGTTTGAGCTACTTTACAGGTATTGAGGTGAGGATCTTCATGAACGACAATGCAGCATTCAAGCTATTTTTCCTCAGAAGTCGATGATTTTGATCGACCCGGCACTTCACGATGCTTGACACTTTCAGTTTCCTGGAAGCGCCTCACGGTGCGCTCGACAGTGGACCTTGTAACTTCATAAACATGTCATTAGAACGCTTTACTAATCTCCATCACTTTCAGGCTTTCCAGAGTTTGACTGAGTATCGTACAACTGTTACGACTGACTGCGCTAGCTAATTTGATCTTTCATTCTCAACTCCACAATAGCCCACGGTCATGTTACTCATTATTATTGTATTCTCAGCATTATTTTGTATTCAACCCTTGTATATTAATATGCGCATATAAAGGCATAATTTAGAAACATTTGAGATGAACCTTAACGGACATTTAAAATAGCGGATATAAACGAGACCTGTCTAAAATTATCCGACATTGAATTTTACTGCATAAAGTAATGTCGCTATAGCTGCGCCACTTTCCACGGTCGAGTAGGATACCTTCATGCGCACGTGTGAATTTTTGTGCCTTCGCTGAGCGCAACAGTAGCTGTGAGGTAGCCATTGTACGAGATGGTCTATTACGTGTTCATCGCATTCTCGTTTTGTCCAACATGACGGAATGCATAGAACAGAGATACCCCATCAAATTTTCCCAGAAGCTTGGTGATTCCCAAGTCGAAACAATTCACAAAATTCGTCAGGGTTTTGAAGATGAAGGAGGAAACCTCCACCCCCCCCCAAAAAAAAGTGGTTCAAATGATTCGAAAATGGCCGCCGTTCTGCGAGCTGAATGTGGAGAGTGAGTGACCGGCGTTCTGGAAGGCCACAATTAGCTCGCAGTGCAGCTGTCATTGAGAAGGTGCGTAATTTGATAATGGAAGATCGTCGTTTGACGATACGTGAAATGCAGACGAGGTTGGGATAAGCAAAGCTTCCGTACATGCATTTTACGGGACGATTGGAGATGACAGAGTGGCTGCAAAATTTGTATCCAAGCCACTCCGTCTTGACGTCTACATGTTTCCATTGCCAACACTGTTCGGAGTTTCTGAACACCTGTGATAACTGACATATGAGTCATGGGTATACGAGTAGGACCGGGAAACTAAAGCACAGTCATCACAATAGAAGCATTTCTCGTCCTCAAGGCCGAAATAAAGCCCGATAGGCGCGGGACAAAATCATGCTGTTGTAACAGTTTACAAAGGAGTATTACCAACAAGTTCTCATCCGTCTCCGTGATGCAATTCGGCGACAAGACCTTTGGAAGTTACACCACGACAACGCTCCGGCTCACTCGTTGCACATCATCCTGGCTTTCTCGGCAAAACGTGAAATTTCGACATGCTTCCTATTCACCAGACATGGCTTCGTCCCACTTGTGGTTGTTTCTGAAGAGAAAGACGCCACTGAAAGGTTCCCGATTTGACAGTAGAGAGGAGATAATGTATAACGCGAAGGCGGAACTGCAGACCATTACAAAAGATGCCTTCCATAAGTATTTCCAGCAGTGAAAGGGTCTGTGGGCTCTGTGTGTTAAGGCACAAGTGGATCTATTTTGAAGGGGATTAGGGTCCCAACCCTATTGGTAAGCAACATTCTTTCCCGGTAAAAGGTCGGATATGTTTTTGACAGGGAAAGAAAGGGGGGATATGTTTTTGACATGTCTCCAGACGAAAAGCGGGAGAACCACCGTCGTGCTGTCCGTTCATTGGTCACATCCTGACCTTCCACCCTGCAAAGTTCGGCGGCTGCTGCTCGCGCAATGGTCCCTGAGACCTTTTTCCAATACTCGGTGAAATATAAATTTAACGGAAATTTGTATTTTAAATTATTTATACAAATTTAATTTATGAAAACTTTTCTATGGACTCAATTATCCAAAATTTTTTTTGTAATTTTCTAGCAATCTCGAAAAACGACACACATTCAGATGAACTCCATTGCAAAACAACAGAAAGTATCCACTATTACTGCCAAGAAAGGTATATTCTTGACGGACGTGACAGATATAACTGCACTTCCAATGGTACTTGGCTCCACGAAACTCCCAAATGCAGTTAAGTGGTTCTTAATTATGTTTGTTAAGCATTTTAATACATTTCATTTATAAGCATGAAATGAGATAATAACTCAACATGTTTTAAGGTCTGCAGACCCATTGGAAAATAAAATTATAGCCAACTGCTCTCTTTTGTGTATGTACATTTTGCGGTCATAACATAATAATTTAAAAAGGTCATATAAAGCTAATAATGAAAATATTTTATAATATTCATATATTAAAACTTCTTTTAAATTAAAAAAATCTCTAATATCTGTTTAAGAAAGCAATGCTTATTTAGCAGTGCTTACAAAAATTTTCTAGATCGATTGGAATTTTAATATGAATTTACATATTTTTTAAAATCAAAATTCAAAAAACTGCTTAGAATTCCTTAAACCATTTTCATTGTACTATACAGGGTGATTTACATCGAATGTAAAATACTTAAAGGGGGGGTATTATAGAGGTTAAGATAAATACAAAACGTCCTATGAACATGGGTCCGAATTTGAACGATAACTGAGA
>JAHWFO010049455.1:544680-559141 GCA_023313115.1 Rhysida immarginata
TATTTTATTAAACAAGTATTTTTAAAGCGTTCGTGCTGTTAAACTTACATTGAATCCCATGCATTATAGAGTAATTGTCGGCGCATTAGATTGTCGTGCCATCTGGCGGTGTCATCAGTCATGATGACACGAAATCAGAGGCAATGGACACACTATTTCTTCTAGCCACTGTAGTTCTCCCAATATGCTGAAGATACGCGGCATATTGTCCACAGATGGAGGTAGAGTACCGCCAACATTATTTTCTAGCAGAAATCGTCTGCTAGGGATATTGACCTCTAAACTCGCACCTATCGCAATACTTTGTGACACTCACAGAGTTCGGACGTATCTTTGAACAAATTTGGATTATCATTAATTTTACGTTATATTCATTCATGACACATCATTCCAAGTTGTTTGATATATTATACGCCGTATCTTAGCATAGAAAGTTCCAATGAACCATCATGGTACCACTAAACCAGGTGTCTTTGAACCAATTTCGACTATCATTAATTTTACTTCATATTCATTCATGACACATCACTCCAAGTTGTTTGATTTATTACAAGCCCTATCTTATTATTTAAAATTTTTGAGGGTGTCATAAGGGTACCATTAGAGCACGTGTGCAATTGTATAGATTACAACGATTTTCAAAATGGTTCATTCGCGGAACCATATTTATCATTTGTTTGATGTATTACTTACTATACCTTCCCATTGTAAATTGCTTGGTAGGGGCGTGAAGGTATCATTTGTCCACGTGCTATTGAACCGATTTTGATAATATTTATGATTGGTTCGTGCCATGAACCATATTCATCAACTGACGAAAACAGATTTTGAAAATCTTTCATAGCCTTACGGACGGATGGACAGACAGACAGACGGACACGTTTTCCCACACTGATAGCATAAAGCACCTTTCGGTACTTAATAAATCGTATAAAAACATACTCTATTAATTTAAAACTTCTTACAAAAATATCTTTCTATTTTAAATCCATACATTTTTTAAAGTCTCTCTGAAAATGTCTGATGATATTTTCCATTAATTTAGTCTGTTGATAAAACATTAAATATCAGTTTACTTGATATCGAAATCCTTGTTCCAAATTCTTTAAATAACTGTTGTGCATTTTAGAAATTTTAGAAATTCCATTATTAACTGCAATTGTTAAGTGTTTTTTAGAGTTTTAGCATCATCTAAAACCCTATTAACGACGGTACAGATGTACTTGTATGTATGTACTCTGTAATGTGTATGTCACACGCCATAACTTTTGAAAGGGTTGACCTAGAGGCTTGAAATTTTGGACACACGTAGGCCCTATACAGAGGACGGTGCGAAAAATATAGCTAATCCTATAGGGTGCCCCGGGGCCCCTGAGGAGCCACTTGTATGAATTTCATGGTTCTTTTTTATCTTTTGAACAAAGAGGCCTAAAATCCTGAAATTTCGTAAATTTGTAGTGCGGTTCTAAAAAAATAAAACCAATACACAAGAAAAGTGATACAAGCCTCTAGGGCCCCGCCGGAGGTCCCAAATACAATTGAAGCTATAACATTTGAACGGAACGACCTAGGAACCTGAAATTTTGCATATTTATAGCGTGATACTAAAAAAATATAGCAAATATACAAAAAATGTGATCTAGGCCTCTGGGGCCCCGCCAGAAGACCCCGAGGCCTCGAATACAAATCAAATTATAACTTTTGAACGGAAAGGTCTAGAAACCTGAAATTTTATATATTTTTAGTGCGGTACTAAAAAATATAGCCAATATAGTAGGAAGCTGATATAAGCCTCTAGGACCCCGCCAGGGGCCTCGAGGCACCAAATACAATTAAAGCTGTAACATTTGAACGGAAAGGCCTAGGTATCTGAAATTTTATATATTCATAATGTGGTACTAAAAAAAATTGCAAATATACAGAAAAAAAAGTGATATAGGCCCCAGCAGAGCCCAGAGGCCCCAATCACAAGCAAAGCTACAACTTTTAAACGAAAAGGTCTAGAAATCTGAAATTTTGTTTACTTATAGAAAATACTTAAAAATTTAGCTAATATACACTAAAAACTGGTATAAGCCTCTTGGGTCTCGACAGGTGCCCTGAGGCCCCAATCACAAATCAAACTTAACTTTTGAACCAGAAGTCCAGAAACCTGAATTCTTGAATATTTATGGCGTGTTACTTAAAGCTTTAGCTTTTATACACTAAATCTTATATAGCCCTCTGGGGCCCTGGCAGGGGACCTAAACACAAACTAGAGCTATAATGTTTGAACGAAAAGGCTTAGAATTCTGAAATTTTGTATACTTATAGTAGTTTACAAAAAGTTTAGCTAATATACACTAAAAACTGATTTAAGCTTGTTAGGTCTCGACAGGGGCCCTGAAGCCCAGATCACAAATCAAGGTCAAATATTTTAATAATAAAACGGCCTAAAACTTGAAGCTTTGTATTTTTACAGTGCGTTACTTAAAAATTATAGACACTATGCAAGGAGTCAATACAGGGTGCCCCAGATTAATATATACAATTTTTAACAAGACCGTATGCCTTAAGTATTTTAATACCTGCATGTAACTATGGTGGAATACATTGTCAAAGGATCGAAGAAGAGAGTCACACACTGTTTTCCATGGAGTGGTCCACCATGCGGCCCTCCATGGCGATGCAAGCTTCCAGTTGCAACTTCACGTTGTTACAGGCCTTCTTGCACATGTCTAGGGGAATTTTGCGAAATTCCTCCGTTATTGCTTCCCGAAGCTTTGGAATGTTATGGATCCTATGGCGGTAGACCTTGTCCTTGAGATATCCCCATAACAAAAAATCGAGTAGGGTCAAATCGGGTGATCTGGGGGGCCACTCAACTGAACCGCGCCTGCCGATCCACCGACCTGGAAATGTTTGATCCAACCAACTCCGCACAGTGAGAGCATAATGCGGCGGTGCCCCATCCTGCTGCCACCACATGGTGTCAAAATCATCGCGTTGTGTCAATAGGGGATACACAGTGTTCACCAGAAGGTCACGGTAGCTGTCTCCTGTCTTTCTCCTGTCTCCTCAAAGAAAAACGGGCCGAGCAGTCCATCGTAACTTACGCCGGCCAACACCAGGACACCAGGGCTCTGGTTATCTACCTCCAATTCAAGATGTGGATTGGTTGCACGCCAATACACGCAGTTGTGGCGGTTCACATATCCTGAGACGTGAAATTTTTCCTCATCGCTCCATTCCACATGGCGTGCTAACTCAGGATCGTCCTCCAGCATTGCAAGCCAAGTTTCGGCAAACTCCAATCGCCTGTCGGGATCTCTTCGAGCAAGTGATTTGTTAAGCGAGGATGATATGGCCTCAGTTTCAGATCCTTCAGGGTTCTTTGAATACTCGTACGAAAAATGTCTAACCGAGCAGATAGCCGCCTTTGCGACTTGTCCTTTTCTTGAGAACTGGCCAACTCATTTTGCAGGCGCACTTTGTTGGCGTCAGTAACAACGGTCTTGGGTCTACTGCGTTTACGCTCTTCAACGCTGCCATTTTCCTCAAATTTCTTGTTTACGTTCTTGATCGTTATCAACGAAGGTCCGGGTGTCCCAAACTTAGCTGCCATACAACGTTTCACTTCTGAGTAACTGTTGGTCGCTGAGTACAACCTCACACAATCTACCTTCTCTTCCGGACTCAATCGTTGCGCCGCCATATTGATATGAACGATCCTCATGATTCGCGCCTTTTTCGCATCCCCTTGCTCACATAACGCGCGCAATTTGAATTGCGTCAGTCGCGCGTGACGCGCACACGGCGCTTTCAAAGATCGTATATATTAATCTGGGCCACCCTGTATATCTGGTATAGGCCTCGGGGCCCCTGGCGGCCTCAAATACAATTGAAGCTATAAAATTTGAACGGAAAAACCTAGGGACCTGAAATTTTGTTTAATCATAGTGTGGTATTAAAAATTTAACTAAAATATATTAAAAATTATATAAGTCTCTTAGCAGGGGCCATGCGACCTCAATCTCAAATCAAGCTAGAAATTTTAAACCAGAAGTCCAGAAACCTGAAATGTTTTATATTTAAAATGTTTTATATTTAAAATTTTACACGCTAACACTGGCATAGTCCTCTGAGGCCTCGTCAGGGGCCGTGAGGCTCCGAATACAAATCAAGTATAACTTTTGTATGAAAAGGCCTAAGAACCTGAAATTTTGTATTTGTGCCCCTCCACTTTTGTGCTACTGCTCGTAACATTTTGATGCTAAAACCCTTATATCGTTGGATAACGATGCCTTAACTAATTTTTATATTTCTACAGGGTGAGTTTAAAGTCGCGCACATCAAGTTTAGCTGCCCGTAAAAGAACCAGTTTGAGAATTTAAATGAAAGTATCACAGAGATTAGTTGAAATGCTGGCTTTTATTTTTAACAGACTAACTTTAGGCATAACAATAAACGTTGGATATGACGTCATTTTTTTTTGCGAAAACAAAAAAGTGTTCGTTTTACCAGATTTCGCGAAACTTTGCGAAGTATGGCAGTATTGATGTTAGAAATGGCTGTTGTGATGTTCGTTTTCAGCTCAGCAATCGTGTGTGGATACTCATATATACCACATTTTTCAGATAACCCCACAGGACGCACCCCCCGGGGGGGGCCTCATAAATCTGGTGTGCGAGGGGGCCACAATCCCCGGGAAATGGCGCGCTGAAGGATAACTTATAAAAAAAAAAACACCTAAAGTTTATCTGGTAAAACGAACATGCTGTGATACTTTACTTTCATTTAAATTCTCAAACTGGTACTTTTACTGGCAGCTAAACGTTGATGTGGGCGACTTTAAACTCACCATGTATATTTAAAAAAATTTGTTGTTCATCTTTTCCTTTATTTTTATTATTAAATTTAAAATATTGCGTGAACAATTATCATAATAAATATTAATTATATTTCAATGTATTTCAGCCGAGGAAAAACGTCTTTTGATAAAAATGTCATGTAAACAAAATACTGATTCAATCAGGATCAAGGACGATAGACCTATACACAAGCCAGTTCTTGAGCTTTGCAATGTCGTTTTATTTGAGACTTCTGAGAATAGTGGTAAGAAATAGCGTTTTTATTGATTATAAATTCATTGATTAAAAAAGTCATTTTAAAATACGTCAAGAAAATCCAGACATTTTCAACTTCTCATCCCCCCCCCCCCTCCTCCTTGTGGCACTTCATCACATTTTTGTAAAACCCCTCCCCAGCATTTTTGCAAGCACCAGCTTACGTTATCACTGATGTTTTTATCGCTGACGAACCACTTTGTGATATGAAAAAGAGCCCGGGAAGTTCCTAGTGATTTTAATGGGCATTGGACACCTGCTCATATATCGCTGTGCTGTATTTTTCTGCAGAAAATAACGTATTATTACTGTGTCTTCACAGACAGGACACCATATCTACGCCACTGGACCAATCTTTCTTAAAGCCGTTGAAGTCATTTCATCAGCAAGAACTGAGCAATTGTATCCATACCCATCCTAGCCACAGAATCACCAGACTTCTCTGCTGTGGAGGCTTGGAATAAGGCAACTAATATTGGAAAAGGAACTGCTGAAATTTCTGCATTCAGGATTTATCCCTACAATCCGCATCAAATTCTGTTTTCCTATTTCGGATATGCAGAGGAGAATTCATCTAATGTTGATAGTGGGGACCAAAAATCTAACATACATTTATCATAAATATTTAGTAATAAGCCTCTAGGGCTGTGGTTACTTATATTTGGAAGAACTAGATGACAAAGCATCCACTTGACCACAAAAAGCTAAAATTTCAGTGTGCCAATAATAAATTTCAACTTTTTTGTGGTTAGGTGGATGTTTTGTCTCCTAGTTCTTCCATACCATTATCAGTTTTTTGAAAGAGCAATAACATATCGTTTGAAAAATAGTCTTGTAACCAAAGCCAAGTAGAAGAAAACAATCAAACGGCTGAAGTTTTAACAATGATGGAGAAAAGGGAACTGTTGAGAAAGAAGAAGACGCCCCCGTCAACAAAGAGAAGAAAACAGAAGAGGAAGCACAAATCAAGTTCATCATCATCATATCCAAGTCTGTTGAGAAAATGGTGATTGAGAGCGAGAGTGAAATGGAAGAAGACGATGACTTTTTTGCTGTATTCAGTGGGAATTTTTATGACAAGAAAGGTCCAGAATGCGATTTGATCAAATGCTTAAGGTGAAAGAATGCTCAATGAAAACTGCAGCAAGGATTTCAAGAAAACTAGCTTGTGTTAAAATTGTTAAGGAGAAACATTCTCTTCTTCACTGTATTCCCTTTTAATTTATGTTAAAATCTATTTGTTATAATATCTATTAACTATTAGTTATATTCAATTCATTTTTTTAAATATAAACTTTATAGTTTGTGACATTTTCCCTGCATATTGGGGGAGCATGCCATTTTTTTAACATTTATACAGGAAAATCTTATTAAATGTTATTAATAATTTAATTAATTAATACTTCCAGAGTCATAGTTGTATGTTTCACACTTAAATATCAATAGAACAAACGACATTTGAATGTATTTAAAAATATCTCTTTGATTTCTCATTTCAATATAAAAAGTAATGATCGTTAAGTGTGGCATCTTCTCTCGACCTACACTCCAGCTACACATAAACAGGGTGATTCAGAAAGGTAGGTCAAGAATGAAATACCATGTACAGTTTGTAGCGGGGAACAAAATTTTTCCCATAAACATGGGTCCGGAAATGCATCTTTGGTTAATCATTCGGCCCTTCATGCCTAAATTCCTTTTTTGCCTGGCTGCATAATAATGTGTTGAAAACTGAAGACGGCAAGTACGATACCAACGATGAGAACTATAGAAATAAACCATTAAGGAATGACATAACCAAGTACCGAAAGGTTAAACTGAACCATTCGCGGAACTATATTTTTAAACCGCCCTATGTTAACATTGGAAGTTTCTAATGGACTATAATGATACCATTAAACCACGTACCTTTGAAATAATTTCAACTATCATTAATATAACGTTATATTCATTCATGTCACATCAATCCAAGTTGTTTGATATATTACATGCCAAATTTAAGCATTGAAAGTTCCAATGGACTATAATGGTTCCACTAAACCAGGTTCCTTGAAACCAATATCGACTACCGTTAATTTTACATTATATTAATTCATGATACATCTTTTCAAGTCGTTTGATATTTTACATGCAATATTTTAGCATTGAAAGTTCCAATGAACCATAATGGTTTCACTAAACCAGAATAGTTCCAAGTCGTTTGATATACACTACTGTTTATAAAAATCGCAACACCCTGATGGAATGGTCTAATCCATATGCAATTTGCAATATTTGCATACAATGGGTCAGAGTATAAATGATTAGATTTTCAGAGTAATTGCTTGAAAGAACACCATGCCTCGACGACGACGAAGGGTACCATATCAACAGATGACAGACTTTGAAAGAGGACGCATAATTGGTCTGCGTGAAGCGGGATGGTCGTATCGTGACATTGCTGCTCGTGTAGGACGTAATGCAACGACAATTATGCGTGCATGGAGGCAGTGGAGCGAAGAGAACAGGGCACATCGAAGACCAGGCTCAGGAAGACCCAGCACGACGACACCGCGAGATGACAGACACCTCTATCGCATGTGTGTAGCAGATCGTACAGCCACTTCCACAGTGTTAGCACAACAGTGGGGTGCTACAGTAGGCAGGACAATGTCTGCTAGCACTGTACGACGCCGTTTGATTTCCAGAGGATTGATGGCACGAGTACCATTGTTGCGGATTCCTCTGGTTGCAATGGGCCCATCAACACCAACAGTGGCAAGCTGAATGGCAACAAGTTGTGTTTTCGGATGAGTCAAGGTTTAACTTGCAGCACCATGACGGCAGGATACGAGTCAGAAGACATCGTGGCGAGCGCGACCTTCCAGAATGCATCCTGCAGCGTCATTCAGGACAAACGCCAGGGGTGATGGTGTGGGGTGCAATCAGTTACCATGGCCGTTCCCGTCTGATCAGAATCCATGACAATCTGAACAGTGACCGGTACATCAGGGAAGTTGTGCAACCCGAGGTCATCCCCTTCCTGCAGAACCTTCCAGGCGCTGTATTCCAACAGGACAATGCCCGACCGCATGTGGCCAGAAATGTCCTCGCCTTTTTCCAAGCACATCAGACGCCCTTGTTCCCCTGGCCTGCTTGTTCACCAGACATGTCTCCAATCGAACATGTGTAGGACAGGGTTGCTCATCGATTGGCTCGTCAGACTCCTGCAGCAGCAACTGTGGATGAACTGTATACCCGTGTAGACAGAGCATGGCAGGACATTCCCCAGGCCCTTATTCAGAGCTTGTTTGATTCAATGCCACGACGTTTAGAGGCTGTAATTGCATCCCACGGTGGTTTCACCCGATACTAATGTGACAATAAAACGCATTGTATTGACCTGAAAATCTAATGATTTCTTTTCTGACCCATGATATGCAAATGCTCCAAATTTAATGCAGATTGGGCTATTCCATCAGGGTGTTGCGATTTTTATAAACAGTAGTGTATTACATGCCAAATTTAAGCACTGAAAATTTTTGAGGGTGTCATAAGGGTAATATTAGAGCACGTGTCATTGTTTCGATTTCAACCATTTTCAAAATGGTTCATTCCCGGAACCTTATTTATTAATTGGTGAAAATAGTAATTTATATCCGCTTCTATCTCGTCATTACGATTTGTTTGATAATTACTTAATATATCTCTCCACTGAAAATTGCTAGGTGGGGTCGTAAAAGTACCATTTGTGCACGTGCTATTGAACAGATTTAGATAATATTTGTAACTGGTTCGTGCCGTGTACCATTTTCATCGACTGACGAAAAGAATAATGAATAACCGCATCTATCTCGTCATTACGATTTGTTTTATATATTACTCAATATATCTTCCCATTGAAAATTGCTAGGCGGGAAAATAGAGGTATCATTTGTACACGTGCCAATGAACCGATTTAGATAATATTTGTAACTGATTCGTGCCATGACCATATTCATCGATGACGAAAACAGATTTTGAAAATCTTTCATAGCCTCGGAGGAGTTTGAGTTACAGACAGACAGACAGACACGTTTCCCCACACTGATAGCATAAAGCACCTTTCGGTATTTAATAAGTCACAGAAAACACACATGAATAATATTGTGTAAATAAAAGATGAGCACACAAAAACCCAGGCTTGAACGTAAATCACCTGATTAAACTAAGAGGTTTTCAGTTCGCAATGGCTACTAAGCCATCGGTCAAATAGGCATTCATGCCCCAACGGAAAAGGCTAATTATCTCATAGTTAGATGAAATATTTTGACAGTTTTGAAATTCCGGAAATATAAGTTCGGGAATATCTTACATTGAAGACTATGATGGCGGAAATAAACTTTAGTGGAGTAATGATTCGAATGAAAGTGTTATCCATATAACGAGAAATATTCATAAAAATATTACCAACAGGGACTTAACCACTGGACTCCAGTGAACATGACGAAACTCTTACTGGTGTCGTCACTAATTGCACTGCTTTCCTGTTTCCTTCCATGGGGAGTATACCGGAATTCCGGCTGAAATCATAAAGATAACGGCAAGAGATATTATTCCTAATTTCAATAGTAGATTAAATATTAGAGAGTTATTTTTTTTCGCAAAAAACGAAAAAATTTGACGTCACTTCCGTTAAAGTTAGTTGATTCTCGTATGTTACGAAAAAAATTCACGAAAAAATTTTTCGATCTCGTTGGCAAATGTCGTTTGCGTAACGAGATCCTTGTTCATGCGCAGTTTGTGCATAGCGAGAACATCCAGCCAAAAATCCTCCATCTTAGTTCTCTCGCTTAGTCGAGTGCCTGTTTGTGCCCTGTTATCCGCCAACATGAGTCATTTAGCAACCAGTTATCAACCTCAATGGGTGCGTTCGCGAAACAGCCACTTTTCTCACTGGTGAATTTCTCGTGCATCGAGTGGAATTGGCGCGAATTCATGAGAAGCAAGAGAATCGCGAACCAAGGTTGTTAATAGGTGGCCTCGCTGTTGCAGTATTTGCTTTTGTATTTCAAATATATAAATAGATCTTTTATTTGCAACCTCTGAATTTTAAACACATTATTCCAATAAAATATTTATATAAAACATTGGCACGTTTTTCTTCATTTATATTGGTGATAAATAGTAGAAATAGGCTGGAAAATAAAGGTCACCGCGCTATTCCCTATAGTTTTCTATGCGTTCGTCTGCTCCAAACCTTCCAGCTGATGTCACACGTCAGTAGCCAATGACCATCGATCACCCCGATAGAGGCCACCTTCTCTTTAACAACCTTGATCGCGAACGCTTCAGTGAATAAACATGGCGACAAACATGGAGAACGTAGTGTCATTAATCTCCGCAGCTGGGTTTTTGCTTTTTGAAAAAGAGTTGCCTAGCAATGAAAGAAAAAATCAGAATGAAGAATCTGACGACGACGACGAAGAAGAAAGCACGTTTGCCATGGCAGCATTAAAGAAAATGAAAACTGACGATCATTCAAAGAGACATGATGATTTCATTGGCTACATGTTTCGTTTGGATGATTGAGGTTCTCAAAGCCACTTCAGGTTAAACAAAGTTTCATTTGAATCTTTGCTTTTGAAGATCGGGCATAAACTAATCGATCCAGTTGATCGAAACCAACAGCATGCACATGAAAACTGCTCTTCCGCCACAGTCAAAGTTATAATTTGCCATGTAATGGGGTCTTTTATGTTAACTTTAAAAAATTTCGGTCCTGAGGCAGCCATATTCTATCAGAATGATTTCTGGGTATTCACTTTTTCCACTGGCTCTGGAGCGAGTGAGAAAAGTGGCAGGAAGTTCGGATGTAATCTCGAACGCCGTGAATTCACTGGTGGCGGTTTCTCGAACGACAAAGTGAGAAAAGTGGCTGTTTCGCGAACGCACCCAATGATCTATTTGTGGAAAATGGAATCCCTCTGAGTACTTTTTACTCCGTCTAGAGTAATACAGTTGAATTTAGCGTACTTGCTTTATTTCCTAACGTTAAAAAATATTCCCTTTCTGACACTAGATGGCGCCACTTGTATCCTAGTATTATATCTCGTTGCTTGTTTCGATTCGCATTCGATACGAAAAAAAACACAAGATTGCAGATTTGCCGTTAATGAGAAATTTTTTCACGAGAACACTGCTTGAATATCTCGTAACTGAATTCTCGTAACGATAAAAAACTAACTCTCTAATATTAGAGATCTCTTCCGTCTTATGACTTGAATACGCCATGCCGGGTGAAGCCAGCTGCCAAGAGGGTTCATTCGCACAGAAATCATTTCTGGTTATCACTCACTTTCATGTGTGAACCGAAATCATTTCTATTTTGTAAATAATTTAGGCGCTCACATTGCCTTCTCGTCGATTAGCAAAATCGTTAAAGTCCACAGTTTCTAATCTGAAATTAGCATACTTACTCGTCTCACCCTCCTTTCTCCAAGTGCGTCTGGCTTCCTCCATCGTCTCGTAGAGGAAAGGATCTCCCTCTGGCTGCAATCGCTTCTCCTCTTAGATCCTTTCCATCGGGCTGGCTGATGTATGACTGTCCAAGGACAGTCCGAGGAATCACCTGATATGCGATTCTCATTCACCTTTACGATTTGCGTATTCTTGTGCCGCCGAGGCTTTACTCGATTTAAAATTTCCCACCTCAGAGTTCCCATGAGCCTCTTCGGCTATGAAAGCTTTCCCTTTCGCACCTCAACCATGTGATACCCTGACTTCTGTGGTTGGCTAACGTTTATTACACTAGTCAACACACATTTTGTAACCAAGACCACACAAAGTGTTCTTAGTAGTAATTTGTAGGTAGAATCCGAATCTGCTTTTAGATTTTTTCTATCACGTCAAGTTTCCAAGTTATGCACAACGAGACTTCTATGTTAAAGTAATGGGAGTGAAGAGAAGCTGCTACATTGTTAAAGTATCCATATATCCATGAATAGTTTAACAATCGGGTGCTTCCTATGCCGGGGAATTTTTTGCTAAAGAGAATTGTTATACTTTCAGGAAGATAATGCACCATGTCATATTTTGATTTCCGTCAGCCAGTGGCCCACAGACATGAATATTATTCAGCTTCCGAGTGAAGACCAGGGAACCATGATCAAAATCCATTGTTGACATGGTTAGTTTTTGCAGCAAGAATGGACCCAAATCCCGGAAACTGTTTATCGGAGAAGTATGCCCAGAAAAGTAGCTAACGTAATTTCAGAATGCAGAGGTCCACAAAGAGATTAAAGAAAATAAAATATCACTTTTTCCGTATCTGTTCACTGTCATTTCTATTATTATAAGATAGTGTACATGCATGTTATGGATCAATTATAATTATCCATCAACCATTAAATATATGATCAGTTTTAGTGTTAGATATGTGAAATTGAGAATAATATATCCTGGAATCATTATGATCTCGTCTATAAAATAATATAAAAAAATATTTTTGGTAATAAGCAAAATCATTCATTTATTCATGAGTCCAAATTGAAGTGTAAGACTCAATACCAGACTCCAAAAATTAAACCTTGAACAAATAATAATGATGAAAAATAATGTTACCTGTTATGCATTTCCTTCTTTATTAAGTAGCAGAAAAATGGAACTTTATATTTGTTTTACCATGTCCATCTGTCCCCTTCATATTTTTACCTTTGATGTAGAAGATTGAAATTTTAATGATATGTAGATTAGTATGGACGTATCTTATTAGGAGCTTTAGCATAAAAGCTACTTATAAGAATGCGCCCTTGGTCTGTACGTTTATCCGGCCGTCCGTCCGTCCGGCCGCCGTTTGCACGATAACTTGAAAACGAATTAACTTTTTCATATTCTGTTTCCAGAAACATGACCATCAAAGTCTTAGCTCGGCTGTATCAAATTTTCAGAATTTTTCGTGGACCCCTTCAAGTCGAATTCACGTGCTAAATCAGTGAGTGTAAAGAATACAAAGATAAAGGCATGTCATATAACAATCGATTTGTCAAGAAGGAATACATTGTTACTTTCTGTTCATCTTTTAAGCATTACTGACATCGGCGCGCGCACGTGAAATCGCTTTGTCGACGCACGATTGCTCAAATGCTCATAAACTATACAGGGTGAATACAAAAGTCTGAACCCCCCTTTTATTTTTTGAACCGAAGCAGATATGTCAATTTTGATGAATCCAATGAATAGGAAGTTGTGGGTGGCCTATCCCATGGTGCACTTTTCATCATCCCAAATATGCAAATTAAGACACATTCAAAATTTATCTCAAAAACTGTAAGGGGTAGAGGAAAAAACCCAACTGCAAACTTGTTCAGCATAAAAAAGCAAACAAAACAAAAAAAATCATCCAAATCGGACCAACCAATCACCCACAATCACCCAATCATGTTGACCATTTCCGAAACAGTGTAGCTTGCCATCCTGGAATTGTTCTGTCTTCTGTGTGCTGAAACATGTCTTTTATTTGCTTTTCCGCATGAAAGTGAATGTGAGTATGGTAATTTGTTATTTTTTTGATTTGCATGCTTTACATGGTGGAAATATCAACATTCAGTTTTCCTTGTGCAGTGTGACTGTTTGTAAGCTACAAACAGTGCACCACGTGATTGTGGATGATTGGTTGGTTCGATTTGGATGATTGTTTTTTGTTTTGTTTGTTTTTTTATGCTGAACAAGTTTGCAATTGGTTTTTTTTCTCTATCCCTTACGGTTTTTGAGATAAATTTTGAATGTGTCCTAATTTGCATATTTGGGATGATGAAAAGTGCACCATGGGATAGGCCACCCACAACTTCCTGTTCATTGGATTCATCAAAATTGACATATCTGCTTCGGTTCAAAAAATAAAACGGGGGTTCAGACTTTTGTATTCACCCTATATTATTAAATAGCGGAAGAATGGAGCTACTAATTGGTTTTATAATGTCAGTCCTTCATAATTTCTACATTTTTTGAGATATAATGTTGAAATTCGGAATGTAGCTTATTATGGGCATGCCCATCTGCACTATTTAGATTGGTTTTTGATTGGTATACTGGGGTCGGAATTACGGGGGTGGGATTCAGGGAGGGCAACATATCTGTGTGCTATTTAGATACGTAAAGGCGTGAAATTCGGTATCCAGATTCCTCTATCCAAGATCTACAGTACTATGAAGTTTAGGCCCAATTGTTCCAGGGATGTCGGATTTGCGTGGGTGGTAGTCACTTGGTCCTTAGAACTATGGCAACATATGGCATGTTATATATCATACGTTCGGAAATGATGAAAAAGGAAAGAAGATACGAGGTTTTTTACATTTCATACATATTACGTTCGAGAAAACTAATTTTCTTGATTAAAA
>JAHWFO010049455.1:573278-625285 GCA_023313115.1 Rhysida immarginata
TATTAGACAAGGAAACAGATGATGAATTTCCCATTCACTCCAGTCAGGCAACCAGTCCAGTCACAGAAATTTCTTCATGGGGTACGAAGAAATTAAAATGCTAAATGATTTATTCAAGAAGACTTTATTAGTTAGTTAATAATTTATAAATATTCATATAGGTGAAGGAATTGACGACACATCTTTCACTCCTTCTACTGTTAGTAAAACATTATGGACAACCACACAACAAAGTATTTCATAACATTATTTTGAAATTCTTATTCTATACAAACATATTAGCTTTTACATTTCTTTAATAATTTGCCTATTTAATACATTAGGCCATGAACCAGATCAAGATGTGCTTTCCAGCCAGTATAGTCCAAGTGCAACCTCAGATTCAGGTATAATAAACAGATTGAGAAGTCTTATTTTCTTTTAACGGCTTCACTAATTATAGTTTGCTTATGCATTTTCTTTTATATAATATGGGGATTTTCTTCAGAAATTTTTACCATCCGGGTAGAGTAAGAGAATGTATGGAGTTTTTACTACTTTTCCGAGCAAAAAAAAAACAGTCCGGCATTCTGGACGAAATGTATCTGTACATGTTCTTGTATAAACGATAAATATTCACATCATTATATATAGTTCCTTCTAATCCGGCGCTATTTTAAATTTATAACTTTTGTCAGGTTTTCTTAGTCCATTTTACTGTATGAAGTTAAACGGTGGACATACATCTCTCTTACAGTGAAGTTAAATATCAAATTATAGGGGAAAATATCTTCACATTGAATGATGGGTACAGCTGCCATTTTTTGAGAGCAAGAGGAAGGCAATCCTATACTGTTACTCATCGAAGTGCGCCGTTTTTGCCCGACTTGTTATTGTATAACGATGGTAACGAGTTGTTGCGTGTTTGGATGTATTGTATAACAATGGGATAAGATATAACAATGTATAACAATGTATAACAATTGTATAACAATGTATAACAATGTTTTGCCCATGGGTCTCGATGCCCTCAAAAGATGGCGGATATTCAATGTTTATATTTTGATATTTCTCCCTATAGAAAAAAACTACAAATTAAGAGTTAACCATAATTCATAAGCAATACAAAGCAATAATAAAAATTTGGTACCGTATAAACTCAGATTTTAATACACAAAAAATAATAAATAAAAAAATACTTAACAATTGTAGTTAATTCTGGAATCAAATATTTCTAAAATACATACAAGTTATTACAAACTGGTGAAATTTGGAAGAAAGATTTCAATGTCAAGTAAACTGATATTTATCAACAGATTATACAAATGGAAATTATCATGAGACATTTTTAGAGAGACTTAAAAGAATGTATGGATTTAAAATATATATTTTTGTAAGAAATTTTAAATTAATAAAGTATATTTTTATACGAATTATTAAATAAGAAATTTTTTTCTAATTTTTTTTTTTATATTTTTCTTTATTAAAATCTGAGGTTATAAATTCAGATAAGGTAACCAAAGTTTTGTTATTGAACATTCCTCAGGATAAATTGGTTTATAATACAAAACAAGTTTGTATGTCCAAAGTCTTTTAATGCAATACACAATAATACAACGGAATGGGTACTACAATAGTATGCGGTCTACCGTCAGTTTGTGGTCTACCTCGTTCGTGAATGGGGCGCACATATAAGCTTTGGAATGGCTATAAATAGTGGGAATTAAAACTGTTACGCTGAAGAAGAACTGTGAAGAATCGGTCCATTCACAGCGATTTCAAAGTGATGCACATCGGGAAATTCGTTCAATACCTCCTGGTAAATATGAAGCAGAAAATGAAGACCCTTAGCAACGACTTAATGGCAGGAAAGTTGGACATTCCATGAATGACTCACAAAGTATCGGAAGCCAAGCCACATTCTGGATGTGAATTTCAAGGACATTATCCAAGTTTCCTTTCCAGTCTCCTGGAAATTGTAACATACATCCATCCTCTGTTTTCTGTATTTTTAGTTATCTCTCGCTCTTGGTTTTCTGTTTTGTTTTGTGTTAGACAATTGTCAATCTTACTTTCCCTCTCTTGTGTATATCAAGCTTGTAATCTACATCAGTGTATTTCCTACGGTATTTGTTGAGGAAGAGTGAGTTTGTAGGAGCTCTGCTTCTGGACCACCTAAATAAATGTATACTCCACTGTTTGACTGTCGATTTTCGGGATTAATTCAATCATGGGATCACAGAGATCATGGATCAAGAACTCAAGGAACGTGGATTCCTTTAATGAAAGTTGTCGTTTTCTAAAGAAGTATGCCCCCAAATTTTTTCTCCGCTGGTTACTGTGTCGTTGCCTTCAAATTTGGTCAGTTCGCCTTTTTATTTTCTTTCGTTATCTTTCTGCTAGATGCGGTCTTCTTAGGACGGCTTCTTTAGCACAAACCTATTGCTGTCACGTGGATTGTGCAGAGTGAGACAAGAACGCAGAACGTGTAAAGAAAAAGATTTTATTAACTTGTGGTCAATAAGTAATAGAAATAAAAAGAATCAAACTGAAAGTCCACGATAGATTCAATTCTTGTTACAGTGGAAACGATTTTAGTTCTAAGTGCAAATGTCCGATGCTCTTGCTGCAACATACGGGTTAGAGAATGTTTCCTTTAGACTTAGCTGCCGTCCATGTAAATCCAGGTAAGTACTTTAGTTTTTACCACCAGCGGTCTCCGACTCCATTTATCTTAGAAGAGGCTACATCTTGTTGCAGCTCCTGCGAAAATCCCGAGGAAATGATTATCTTAGATGCTCCGGGATAAAACCTTGAAGTGGCTTCGACGAAAATGAAAAAATGTCATCCGTTACAACAAGTAAGATGCTCTTCAAGAATTCTTATCTTTGAAGAACCATTACAAACGTGCCTCAGGCCGATAGTCGACTGCGCTGAGGTTCGGACAAGAAATCCTAAGACGCCAATCACCAGGAAATGGAAGAAAGGATAAATGCGGAATTCTATCCAGCACGGAGATTCCGATCCGTAAGAACTCAGGTTAAACACACACACACCTCGTGAGCTTGTCGACACAAAAACAAAAAATATATCTTCACTATCACTGCACCAAACGTTCATGAAGCCCAACGCATCAGTAAAGCCTCAACGTTGCCTCCCAACGCAAAATCACGTGCTAGGTGATTTTCACTCGTAGCACCTGACTCAAAAATACACTCATTGAAGAAAAGTATGCACTTTAGCACTTTCAACGAAATATTTGAGTTATGTCAGCCCAACTCTCGAATCATCACTTTAGATCACAATTACACAGCAAGACACTTGGTTACGTTAACCTTAATGTCGCAATAAAAGACGAATTGGAAACCGCTCTTAACTTGGTCGGAATAACTTTACTCTGAAGGCACTAAAGAAAATTGATACGGCCAATTAAAATTAAATAGATATATGCAATTACAAAGCGAAGAGGCACATCACTCGCTGCTTTGCTCTTAGTTAAGAGAGGAAATACGACACTCTTACTACGTTCCAGCGTACGTGCAGAGACCAATTTCGCAGCACTCAAGGGAATCACCTTTCTCCGCACTCCAGCACTTGATTTATATCGATGAAAACGCAATCATATGCGCCGGGACAAAAACTCCCGTTTCACGTGCACAGTACACATTTAATGTGAAAGGGTATACTCCAATTACGTCCTCCCCTTCGACGAGCCCAACCAAATCAGGTTGAAATAAGCTTTCAAAGAGCTCCTGTCGGCGGAAGTGTTCTCCTACATAGAGTACCGTCAGTATACTCCCGTAACTACTAAATAGGCTCAGAAAACTGTCAAACAATAAAAAGTTCCTACCGTCTCGTCGTGAATCTTGAAGCGTAGACACTGCTCCACATTCTCTCGACGGGGACTGTCCATATGATCCTCTCGTAGTCGCCGGGGTAGAGGGAAGGGCGTCGGCCTTTCCTTCTCCGTCTCGATTAGCAATTTCGCCCGCGACGAAAATAACAGCCCGCTCAATAAGGGTCCTCAGGCGGCTCTCCCATTCACTCGTAAAGTTAATTCCTTGGCCGTCTTCTTGCGCCGAGAACGCCGATTCTCCAACGCCGAGCTCGGTTCGCTCGCCGGCCGCGTTCCCCGTTTCTACGTCGTCTCGTCCGTAGCTCCGCGAAGATTTTGTTGCCGTGGCTTGCAACCCGCAGTTCGGAGAAACTTCTTCTCGGTTATTAACGTCGCTACGGAGACATTGTCGAGAAACTTGGTCCTGCGCTTTATTTCGTCGATCACGAGAAAACGGCCTTCTCGGTCGCCGCCGATAGCTTTTCTGCCCTCCCTTTTTCTTCTCACTCACGTGTTTCGGAGCGGCTCGCTCGACGTCATCGCCGTCTCCTACGTCAATTCTCTCCGACGTCCTTGCCGGTCGCCGACGATATCCACGTGACATGCTCGCCGACTGCCGAGTCGCCCGAAATCTATCGTTGATCACATCGATCTGCTGTTCAACGTGTATTCCTTTCCGTTGACGCCTGAAGAATCCGGCAATGAGCCCCTTACATCGATGCAGGTTATCTTCTGGCTCCCACGTTGGTTGTTTGTATCCTGACCATTTTACTAAAAATCTTCGGTGAGGATGCTTGCCCTTTACATCCAGCACCCGCTCCACCTTGCATACGTCACTGAATTGCGGATCTCGAATTGGTTCTGGTTCCCGTTTCTGGCGTTGCTTTCGGGGTACAAATTTCCGCAGGAAGGAACAATGGAAGATGTAATTTTTACATCTCCATCTACGAGGGATATGGAGTTGCGCTGTTACCCTGTTTATGATCCTTTTGATTCGAAATGGACCTAAAAACTTCCAATACAGTTTCTTTCCTACAACTCCTTTCATGCGTTTAATTCTTGCTGCCTTCAACCAATACTAGTTCACCTACTTTCATTTTAAATTTGGTGTGCTTACGATCGTAGGCTCTTTTGTAGCTACTATTGGCTAACTTGATCCGCTTTTGGGCTAGTTTTAACGTCCGATGCAACTTCTGCATGAACTGCGACTGTTTGAGATGACCGCCCTTGAATTTGTTGATGGATGGAGGAATTTGTATGTCCCTTCCCAAATCGCAAAAGTATGGTGTCATGCCTGTTGCCTCGGAGACGGCTGAGTTGATGGCGATCTCTGTAGAGAACAGTCGATCCTCCCAGTCGCTTTTGTCTTCGGATATATAACTTCGTAGTATCTGTATCACCGTCTGGTTTGTTCTCTCGGATTGCCCATCCAATTGAGGGTGATAAGTACTAGCGAATTTCAGCGTCGAACCTAAAAGTCGGAAGATTTCTTTCCACATAGCCGACGTAAATCTGACATCTTGGTCCGATACGATGGCCTCCGGGAATCCATGCACCTAAAGACTTGCGTCACCAGAAGCCGAGCTGTCTCCTCCGCTGTAATCGAGTCCCGACACGGAAACAACCTTACCCTCTTAGATAGCTTATCGGTCACTGTGAGCAAGGCATTGTTTCCTTGTGTCGACGGAGGAAGAGGTAGGACGAGATCCAAGGTGAGGGTATGCCACCGTCCAGGTGGTACCTCCAGCGGCTGAAGATCACCATAGGGTGCCACTCGTGGTACCTTATTCTTCTGGCATACTTCACATGTTGAGAAACTTGGTCCTGCGCTTTATTTTGTCGATCACGAGAAAACGTCCTTCTCGGTCGCCGCCGATAGCTTTTCTGCCCTCCCTTTTTCTTCTCACTCACGTGTTTCGGAGCGGCTCGCTGGACGTCATCGCCGTCTCCTACGTCAATTCTCTCCGACGTCCTTGCCGGTCGCCGATGATATCCACGTGACAGTTGCGAGTTCTGTTTTCATTTTTTCCCTTTGATTCTGCGTACTTCTTTTTATGAACATGATGGCTTCGTCCAAACTCTTTACAAAGCCAGGAATAAAAGGCGAAATCGGTCGGAAATCTGTGTGTTTTCTTTCAGGCTATATAAAGCAAGGCGTCTCTCAACTTCATCAAAAAGGACAGTACAGAGAACTCTCCATTTCATGACATAAAGAGTCTTTGCAAGTGGCGGGGAGCAAAAGTGATGCCAGCATGGATGCTAGAGTTGCTGCTTTCGGCCTAGTATTTCACGAAATGCTTGAGTCTCTCCGAGATGAAATAAATGCAAGTTATATTGCACTGGAGGCAAAGGTCGAATCGAAGGACGTCAATGGCTTATTACAGAGTATTACAGAGAAGTTCGATGCCATCAACGTAAAAATTCAGAACTCTCGTGTACATGTTGTTAACAGGATAAATGGTCTTCAAGAATTCTATCAGTCAGCAACATTTAGATACTCCGAAGCAGGGAACTCCATTTCCTTTTTGGAGTCTATTTCCTTTCCTAATAGCTTGGATTCCATGGAAATGATCCAAATTGTTCGGCAAGCAGTGGCTTTAAATTCACTCGAAGGAATCGAAGGAGACGTGAAATGGACTGTTGTTCGTAGCTAAAAGTTCGGAAAAGGGACGAGACTAAACAATCTGAAGTCCGTCTCCAATGTAAACGAAGAAGTCGTCAGCGCGTATAGAAGGTAGAACCCGAAGAGTGAACAAAGTCGCTCGGCTAATGAAAATGACCAAAGGATCACCAAAAGCTCCATGTTCCGCCGATTATCTCCGGTATCGCCACGAATTGTCTTTTAAGACGATTTTAAGCGAACTCGAGAACCACGTTTTAGTAGCAAAGATCACAGTTCACCCGGCAGAACTAAAACCCTCCGCAAGAAACAAAACAAGTTAGTTTCTGGAATTAAGTCTGACAATATCCTAAAAATTCAACACCATCAACTGAAGTCAGAGAAGGTGTTGAAGTACGTGATTCGTAACGTGGGTATAACGTATGATCTGGATGGCTGTCAAGAAGACATAAGAGCCAACAGGTAATCAGACAGAAAAAGGTAGTCAGACCTAGGAAAACGAAAGCATCTATTGACAGGCCTATGGATTTGGGTCTACTTCCCAACACAGAACATGACTAGTCGTTAAAAAGCGTCACACGTACTGGTCCATTGGCAATGTTAATACAGAGTGATCCGAAATAATAATAAAAACCAGACGACATTAATACTGCTTAATACTATTTGATATAGTATTTACGTAACATATGCTCAAAATATAAAAGTTTCAAAATAGCCGATGAAATTTTTCAACTGTAACAATCGAACATTGGATGTGCACGACTTTTGGATCACCTTAAAGAAACAGAGAGGAGACGTTGGATACCACTATTTTTACAATAAACTTATTGTAGAAATAGTGGTATCCAACGTCTCCTCTCTGTTTCTTTAAGGTGATCCAAAAGTATTTTTACAATAAACTTATTGTAGAAATAGTGGTATCCAACTTCTCCTGTCTGTATCAAGGTATCCACAGATCAGTAAGGTCAGTTCTATTTATTATATTTCCTTATATGATAACTTCTGTACCCTGTAGAAGTTTTTTGAGGGACCAAAAAGCCACTAAAGTGCTGGATCTGCCCGCACTTCAGACACTTCCGATGTACTTAAGGCCCGTACACACTCACGCGGCAACGCGTCCGTTCGACTACGAGTCCGTCTTTGCCGATGAGAGGACAGACGCATCGTTGTTCCCACTGATGCGTCATGTGCCGGAGCGTGGCCAACGTGAGAGATAGGTCCGGTGCATGACCCATTTCCCACTCGTTCCACTACTAGTGCAAAATATACGTCAAAAATTAAGGATTTTGTCATGAGATAACAAATACGTCTTTAATGTTATTTTTATATCTTTTTGTTATCTTTGTTTTCTTTTATGAAATTATATGTTTAATTTTATACATTTACTGTTTTCTACTTTATGTGGGCAAAGTAACAATAAATAAATAAAATAAAATAAATACGTCAAAGAAGCAAGAAAGTGGTGCATAAATTGCCTTAGAAGAACTCTTATTTCTTATTTTATATACACGTTTTATTTTTTTTATTAACCATTTGCATGTTTATTGTATTAGGTCATGAAACATATGACGATAAAGTTTCTATTCCCTTCACGAAGAACGCAACAAAACAGAAACCACGTTCAGGTATAAAGGAATTCGAAGGTAATATTTTGTAATAAATACCACTTTTCTGTTTCTGTTGTTCATAAATAACTTAAATTTAGACGAATAAGATATTAGTATTGTTCTTTTCACAAAATTATATTTTAAACAAAATATAGAATTGTATTTCACTGCAGTTCACGTTAATAGAGTTGAATTTATATTCGTTAAGTAACATTTTTAAATAATATTTCCTATTTCCTTACCAGTAGCTTCTTCCACTCAACTCATCCCCACAGTGACAGTAAAAGAATTATTAACCACCCTATTCACTGACAGCGCTGCAAGACCTACAAAACGCACGTCAGGTAATAAATATAACCAATTGAGATGAGCAAGCTATCATTACCAAAAAAACAAACCTAAAAAGTTTATGTCTAATTTAAATGCGAAACATTATGAAATGGGTAAATTCGATAGCATGACCCGGCGAATGATATTGTATGAGCATGTTTGAGAGATGTGCTAGAGGATGTGTATGAATAAGGACATGCTTGTGATTAGTGTATCAGATGCTGAGGATAGGGGAGCATACATTATTGGTACAATAAAAAAAAGATACGTTATAACTATAAATGCTATGCGACGCGGTTTGCAGCAATGGAAAGAGAAACTCTAAAGTTTTTAACTGCTTTCTTTACGTGGCTGATCCCACCCAACGCGGTATTACACAATAATCAAAATGGCAAGACCCACCTGACAAGAGATCATTAAATCGCTGCCTAAAACAAGTTCAGCAAATGGAAGTGTGTTGCACCAGAAGGGCGCGGATAGGCCATCAACTTTGAATGAAAGTGTTGCAAAAATTACAGAAGCGTTCACCCGCAGCCCAGAGAAATCACTGCGGCGTGCATTTTTGGAACTGAGCATTTCAAGGAGCGCTATCCATAAGATTTTCTCTAAACAAACTGCAATTTCATCTGTTTCAAGGCCGGGGAACGGTTTGATTCTGACAAGGAAAATAAATCGGCTGGCTGCATTTGGCTTTGCATCAAAAAACGGACCTTTAGGCAGATGGTTAATGAAATGCTTACTCGTCTGAAGCTTTACCTGTACAAAATTCACATTATGCTTGAACTGGAAAAGGACGACAAGCCGCGACATTTCGCGTTTGCCATAACAGTGCTTGATAGAATCGACAATGAAAATCTGTGCAACATTTTGTGTGTCTGGAAAAGTTAATAAATACAATTGCAGGATATGAGGAACGAAAAATCCACATGTTACACGAACTCATAAGTGAGACAAAGAGAAAATGAACATGTGGTACGCACTATTGCGAACGAAGGTGATAAGATCTGTTCTTCTTCAATCAGCAAACAGTGATCAGTACTAATCACTAGTGGACAGACTAAAAAATTGCGCATTACAATCATAGAGGAACATTAGCCAAGAGTGTTTTTCCAACAGGGCGTGCCACCTCATTATATGTTCGGGAAACTCTATCACCATTTCCCAGACAGATGGATAGGATGATGGCAGGATCTCTTGGCCACTATATACACCCCATAATTCTCATCGATATTTTCCTGTGTTAGTATATTAACAATAGGATTTATAGCAGTAATCGTCCAAGCCATATCATCCATCGCCCAGAAGATGCTCAATACCACTTCAAGAGAGATGCTCAAATACTACCTTGATATTCTGCAGGACTCAAAAATAGCTCATATCAGGTTAATCTGGGTAACTTGCAGGGCTTGTTGGCTGACGCAAACCGTGTGCGGTCGAGCGTTATCCTGCTGGTAAATGGCATTGGGCACTCGCTGAAGGAAGGGTAGTGTCACCGGACCCAGCACCTCATCCACGTATCGTTGGGACGTCAAGGTGCTATCAGTACGGACCAGAGGTGACCTGCTATTGTAGGAGAATGCGTTCCAAACCATGATGCCGCGTTACCGTGTGGTGGGCCGTTTCACATTGCCGCCGAATTGGACCTGTCATCACGTTAGCGCCAAACTCTTACACGCCGAATATCATTGCTGAAACAGAAGCGTGACTCGTCTCAGACTCGTGAAACAGAAGTCTTGACTCGTCTCTGCGCCATTCCACTGTTCAGGTGGCTTTTTCTCGACACCATAGCAAACGAAGGCGTCTGTGACGGTGGGGTCAACGGCAGTCTTCTTAATGGACGATATGAGTGCAGCCGCCGGCGACCAATCGACGAATAATGGTACTGGACGATATGGGAGAATCGCACGTAAGGTGTCCTGAACATGCTGCAAAAGGTCGATCGAAGTGGCCTGGGGAATCGCCAAAGCTTGCTGGTCGCATCAGAAACTTTCAACCGTGCCACATTTCTTTGTTCCATCCATCTTCGCCACGGCCGATGCACCGTGGACACTTGACCTTCTGAGTCTGCTGCGAATCGACGAAAGGACCAACCTGACCTTCTGAGTCCGATCACCATACCCCTCATGTAATCGTCTGTCTGCTGGAACTGCCTTGGTTGACGACATCCTGGCATTCTCTGCAACTAAACGTTTCCTCAGCAACCAGGAAAAAAATTGGAAGTCGATTTCTGTACAAGACAGAGTAGCAGAAGTATAGCCAACTATGCAAATTCCTTCCCTTATATCACATTCAAAATGCGCGGGGAAGCTGCGCAATTCGCATCATTTACATATCTCTGTGAGCTGGGTTAACCCTGCAATTTCCATATTTCAGTGCCCATTCGTTCATGGTTTTGCATTTTCAGTGTCATATAGTGTAGTACCCTAAAAATGTTATCCAAATTTAAGAAGTCTTAAAATGGAAAGTCGTTAACATATAAATACATGCGAGTATAATTTGTACGTTTTTACGTTTAAATATGTAAAATGAATAAGATAAAAAATTTTATTTATTTTTTTTCCATTTGATATACACAGGAGATTTTTTGAATTTTGATAGACTTCTTTGTATGACTCACCTTCTGTGATGTTGTTGCCATTATATCAGAGTTTCAGGAATTAGTACTCATAAATATTAGTAATATGCAACTTATTATCGGTCAATTTCGACGATGCCAAATAATAATTTTGAAGATTCAACATCATGCGAATTAGCCATTAATACTATTTCTTAAATCACAACGTTCTCACTCTGGAGCCTGTTATTTCTTATAAGTGACTCCTACAAGAGGAGATAGCAATGTCAATTTGAAGTCTCGCGAGACATAGAAATAAAACCGACATTATTCACAATTAACTAATCATGAAATCTTGATTTTTGGTTGTTGTAAAAGTCGCATTATCAACTAAATCCGAAAAAAAAATTTACTGGCGCCTACTTTAAATTACAATGGATGTGACTTCATATTAAATCGTGCCTCTCAGCGTAGCAAAATATATCACATCCTCAAGGCTTCTATTGTTAAGATAACTCCAGAGGAGAATTTAGACACATCTACAAGGGCGATCCGATATTAAATTTATAGGTGGTTGCACCGACATATTTCTAACGCGCACTCTTGTTCTCATGTGATGTGACGTTGTCTCGTGAGCTCTGCTTGTACAAAGGTACTTATCGTTATTCACCATTTCACCATTTAATAGTTTGGGTGTAGCAAGCGGACAAAATGAGCAATTTCATAGAAAATTATTCCAAAATTGAGGTGCGTGCGGCTATTCGATTTCTTCAGACAGAATGAGTGATTCAGAATGAGATTCATCTGTAATGAACGTTTATGGGGAGAACGTTTTGAGTCGAAAAGAGATGTCTGTTTGATACAGGAAATTCAGTCCATAAGCTTTCATAAAATGTGACTGGTTGTCAGGAATTATTATACTAAGGAAAGATTACAATGCAAAAAAAATGTTTAATGACCCTAGGAGAGATGGCCATGCTTAAATCTGTGCCAGAAAAAAAAATTAATTTAATTATTAAAATAATTCTGATGTAACTTAACTAAAAGAGCTAGACAAAAATAACACATTAAACATGTTTAATTAAGGTATTTCAACTGGAATTTTTTTCTTAATCGATTGATTAATTTAATTGACCTATCTGAAGAGAAAAGAAGGCAATAAGGGGGGAAAACTTTATAATAATAGGCATTTTAAAGTTGAAAGGAAAGCTATCTTAAACAAATGAATATGATGTGTTCACCTTATTACAGAGGTATGTTGAAAGTGGCCATATCTCGTAGAAAAAAATGGGCAATCTCTCCTAATCGTGGAGGAGAGTTGGCCACAGGGCGAAAACAAAAACATTTGCAGCCATCGGTGACAACTGACTCCGGAAGAGTGGAAGAATTTATCCTGATCATAGAAATACATACGATACAGGCCGATTGCTGTTGGTTATCATTATCTTTATGCGGAAGATCTTTCATCTGTGTAAATTTTCAGCACCTCTCAAAGTAAAAAATGGAGAAATACTTCGGATTACAGCGCGCCAGCATGAATCAGCGGTTTACACGTTAGCAGCCATGGCTAATGCTTTGAACCTTGTGATCGGTAACATTCTCTAGCAATAAATTTTAAAATTAGATTGATTGGCTAATTCTCCTCTATGACCATTACTCCTAGACTTACCCTATTCATTAGGGCGGGGGCAACAGCAATTTACAATTTGCAATTTTCCGCCATCAGATGCATGTCGTCATTGGTAATAACCAAACGACTAGAATCCAGATTCTCCATACAGTCTAGGAACCTGGTTCTAGGCCGTCTCCGTGGTTTCTTATCCATCGACTTGGAAAACAGCAACTGCCTAGGAAGACTATGGGAAACTGGTAATCCAATAATGGATTAGAAATCTGGAAATTACATCGTTACTCGGCCTACAATAATCAAGTGACATTTTGTCTATTTCGTCGGCTACGCTAGGTATTTTGAAGATAAGCCATGATAACAAAGTTTTAAAGCAATATTGCTGCGCAAAATTTGCAATCTTACAAGACTGAAAATAAGCAAGGCAATTAAGCAAAAGATAATTACTTTAAATATAGAGTGTTCGGGTAATGGTGACAAGCTAAAAGTATAGACAAAAGGTAGCTAAAAGAAAAACAACAAGAAAACTATTTCACACGATGAGTTTATTATCTCGAATATATCTTTCACTGACAATGTCAGCTTCTTCAGAGAAATGTATATTCGAGATAATAAACTCGTTGTATGGAATAGTGTTTTCCTTGTTGTTTTTCTTTTAGTTTACAAAGTGCTCAGAAATTTTTGTTCCAAACCTCTAGGGTATATAGAGTAGACCAAAAGAAACAATGAACTGGGAATTGGATTGCTTCCTTCTTCGATAGATACTTCTGGCAGCAACACTCCATTTCCTCTCACGATAAAGCCCTCCTGAAATTTTTAATAGGCTTCTTATTCCTACAGGTTTTTATTGGTTTGACCTGGTGGTTGAACCCATTTTTATAAAGCCCGTAAATTAGTTATTTTGTACGTCTGTTTCCATATCACACTTGTGATTACAAATATCGCGTACATAATGGAACGTATGATTGCAACAGCTGAAATGTCTGACATGCGTCTTGCGTATGGAGCAGCCAATGGAAATGAAAGAGCAGTTGTCCGACTGTACGTAATCGTTACTCACCACGCCACAGACTTTTACAGGCTTATCTCCGTGTCCCAGAGATGCTGGTTCTTTTCAAAGGCGGATGCATAATGCAGGCCCACGTCGAAATAGACGAACACTTGAGGAAGACATTCTGCTGCAAATTCAAAATTACTTCATCAATAAACATACGTGCTGTTGCCTCCGCCTTGTCTGTAAGTTTCTGCAGACAATTACTTATATCTTTTCTATTCATCAACGGTACAGGCACTGAACGTTGCTGATTAATCTCATCGCTTGGGATTTGCCAGTGGTTTTTGTAGCAAACTACTGTCCAGCCTGATTTTCATTCAGTTGTTCTTCCTTCAACTGCTCACCGACGAAGCTCTTTCACTCGTGAACTTAAGTTTAGCGTTCACGATTAAAAATTGCAGGTCAAATTTTAATCTGCATGTGCCACACATCCATGGGTTCCAACGAAACTAGATTGTTAATAATAAATCACCAATAAACCACTAAGAATATACATATTCTTTTACTTCACTTCATTCGTGCAATTAATAATAAACCATTAAGGAATGACATAACCAAGTACCGAAAGGTTAAACTAAACCATTCACGGAGCAAAATTTTTAAACAACCCTATGTTAACATTGTAAGTTTCTAATGGGCCATAAAGATACCATTACACCACGTACCTTTGAACCAATTTAGACTATCATTAATTTTACGTTATATTCATTCATGACACCTCATTCTAAGTCGTTTGATATATTACATGCCATATTTTAGCATTGAAAGTTCCAATGAACCATAATGGTTCCACTAAACAAGGTTCCTTGGAATCAATTTCGACTACCATTACTCTTACGCATCTATCGCTATTCCAGCTTTCCAGCTTCCCTGCGAGCACATTTCTTACTATTAAATAACATAGTTTATTAATTAAAATGTCCGATAGGAAATAAGTTTTAAAAGATGGAAGCTGGAATAGCCATAGATGCGTAGGAGTACAGGAAGCCATTCTCAGGCGATGAGGTCGCTAACTCTCCCAATAGCGTCAGCTTAAATTGAATCTGACTTTAAATTGTATACTCTCTTTTGCTTTTAAATTTAATGGTAATAATAAACTGATAGCATGTCTTTTGCTTACCTATTTGCTACTACAATATTAAGCTTTGGTCTGCTCGTAATTCAGTCCCTAATTGGTATACGCCCCATATTCATACGTATCACGACTTTTATTAATTAAAAGTAAAGTGATGAGATTTGCAGAGATTTAAGCAGTCGTGTATAGAGAAAGGAGGAGGACGGAAACTGTTTAACATTTAAACAATTTAATTCTTCTTAAAAAGCAATGAGATTATTTCACAAGTAATTAATTATCAAAAATAATCCCTAGATAAAGTTCAATGGAAGCCCGTGGGTTATTGCGGTCATACACGTTATGTAAGTTCGTATGAGGAGACGAGCCTCAATGTAGAGTCGCTGAGAAATCGACGGGCTTCTGGGCACCACTAATCCGGTAAGCGGCGACCCTCCTGGGTTTAATTGAATGTGGGGCGTCACTACGGCAAGAGAAACATAATTTATTAATCTTAGTTGAAGAAAAGTCGGTCTAAATCAGAGAAAGAAGCACTCTTCGATTTAGCAGAAAGAATTCGTTCGAATGAAGAATAATTTAATTAACACACTTATAGTTCTAATTTCTTAGGTAATCTTAAACTATCTATTCGTAGCACTACCCCTTGACGGAGACGAGACAGCCAAGCGCGGCTCGCAGCGTGAAATCTCTGCGCGGCTCGCGCTTGCAACGCCGTGGTCGTCCGCTGGCTTGACGCTTGTAGTTTTGGAGACGTGGTCCTCCGACATCTCGAAAGCGGGGGTTGATCCTATCGAATCCTGGTGTATAGCCGGACTTGAACGGGACCTCATTTAACCGTCTATGACCTCAGTGATCGGGACTGAATTGTTCCACTCCGGTAAGACGCTATCCGAAATGTGCGAGTCGGCAAAATCGTCGATGCTCCGCGGTTGGGCCTTGGGATCCGCTGTCGCATCAGCCGAGTAGTCCGCCTCATCCTTCGCTTGTTTCTCTTGATTATTCAAGAGTCCAAATTGCCTCGCCCAATTTGGGGCTCCTCTTGTAGTACGGCGTTCCGACGAGACTCGCGATGAGGTACTCTGTTTACGGGCGTGAGCCTCTTGCTGTCGTGGTCTTCGTATAAGCGGCGAGCACTAAAATATAAATTATCAAATGTCTGATTAACGAAAGTTCTTGTTCTCACATTTGCCTGTCTATCGTGGCGGGCGAGATGGCATTTTCCTTCCTCGGGAATCGTCCGGTTTGTCTCAAATGGAGACGATCGGTCTACCTTTACACAAGATATGGCGATGTCACTCGTCTTCTTTTGCATCCTCTTTGCTCACGGACTTACGGCCGGTTGCAACAACGTCAGTTAAAACTAACTCTTCGTTAAAGTCCCGTTTAAAATTTTTTGCGTTGCATCAAGAGAGATTAGGGCTTAACCAGACGTTAAGTGGCAGTTTAACTTAAACGCTCGATGACCACGGTTTAAGTCCATGGTTAGCGAAGCAAAATGGCATTCCGAAACAGAAATATACTTACTTACTTATTTTTCAAACCCGCTTATCCGTTAGGGTCGCGGGGGCAGCAGCCCTGTGGAGGATCTCCAGCGATCGCGATCTTCCGCCATCAGGCGCATGTTATCCCTGGTAATACCCAAGCGAGTCGAACCCAGATTCTCCATGTAGTCTAGCCACCTGGTTCTAAGCCGACCCCTTGGTCTCTTACCCACCGGCTTGGAAAATAACAACTGCCCAGGAAGGCCAGTTTGCGGCATCCGTATCACGTGGCCATACCAGCGCAACTGAGATCTCTCAATGCGGAAAAGTAGCGGCTCAACACCCAAAGACTCTGTGCTGCTGTGCACTCTATCTATTAGGGTAACACCTACCTCACCTCTCAGAAATCTCATTTCGGCCGCTTGTACCCGCGATCGCACTCTTTCGGTCATTACCCAAGCCTCATGATCATAGGTGAGAATGGGGACAAAGATAGATTTGAAGACGAAGAGCTTGGCTTTGTTACCTAGATCGCGTTTTGTTACCATGGATCGCCACAGTTCACGTCTGACACAGCTTGCTGCACTGATCCGAGCATCCAATTCTATTTCCTGCCTCCCATCACTCGTGAATGCAATCCCGAGATACTTGAACTTCTCCACTTGTCTCAATGGGGCTCCCCTAACATGGAGAGCGCACTGAGCAGGCTATCTTGAAAGGACCAGAACCTCAGTTTTAGCCACACTGATCTTCATCCCAGCTTCTTCACATTTGGCTGCAAACCGGTCTAGTGCATGCTGAAGGTTCGTGCGAGAAGACCCAAGGCAGCAAAAAGCAACCTCTCCACCAGGCAGTCGCCCACACAAACGCGCTCATCGCTTCGGCTGCCCCTGTCTATCCAGTCCATAAAGATAATGAACAAGAGGGGCGACAGTACGCACCCTTGGCGGAGCCCAACACCCACGGTGAACGGTCTTGACTTAATGGCATTTATCCGGATACACATCTCAAAGCTTTCGTACAGAGACATGATAGCAACCAGTAATTGCACATCCACTCCATACTCTTGCAGCACTTTCCAGAGCTTCTCCCGAGGAACTCTGTCATATGCTTTTTCGAGGTCCACAAAGCAAGCGTAGACATCTTTTGCATACTCCCAGGATTTCTCAAGGATTTGCCTTAGAGCAAAGATGTGATCCGTCGTGCTTCGGCCAGGTCGGAAACCACAATGCTCCCTCGAAAGTTTGGAGTCGACTATTTCCCGACGTCTCTTCTCCAGGCACTTAGCGTACACTTTCCCAGGAATGCTGAGCAAAGAGATGCCTCGATAGTTGTTGCAATCTCTGTGATCTCCCTTTTTGAAGATAGGGATCGCAATTCCTGTCTGCCATTGCTTAGGGGCCTGGCCAGACATCCAAGCAATCTGACAGAAATATACTTTAAACTAACTGGATAAACTAATTATCAAACAGATAAATGGATAAGCTAATTGTACAAATTATTTGGATAAACTAAATGTATAAGCTATTTGGATAAGTTAATTGGGAAAGCCATTTAAATAGCTATTTGGATAACTCATTTCAATAAGTCATTTAAATTAACATACCATTTAAACCCTCTAAGTGTTCCACCCTTCACCTATCAGGGAAAACCCCAGTTGGGAGCAGACCTACCCAACTTTTCCTATCCGATCTCCCAATCAAATATCTCAATGATGGTGATGCAAAAAAATTCCTTGGCCGTCCTGTTGGCTTCATGAACCAGTCTTGTTGGCGATCCCTAAACAACATCATGGACACTTGACGCAAATCCTACGTTCTAAACTTGCCCCATGGCAACATTTAGACGCAATCCGTACTTTCTTCTTCCCATCCATGCAATTTGTCCCAAGAATGAGACTATTCTCCAAAACCGAGTGGAAAAGAGTTGATGATGTCCTCCGTCCAGAAATTAAAAAAACGTTAAACGTCCCACAGGAAGCAACAAATGACTATTTATATGGGCATCATGCTTCTGGATGTTGTGGAATTCCTCTATTAGCGTGCGACTCAGATATAGCGTTAATCGACAGCGCCTTCAAACTTCTATCGTCTAATGATACTATCCTTCTAGACAAAGCACGCTCATCTATAATTTCCACCATTTCCGCTCGTCTTGGTTGCCCAGCTTACCTAAATGATGTCAGTGACTTTCTGAGTGCTAAGCAAAATGGAGAATACTTTGGCACTACATATCCGTTGAGAAATCACTGGACTGACGCGAGGAAAGCATCGGAGAGACTTGCTATAAGTTGGCACTTAGAAAACGATCTGCCAGCCATAACCGGTCATGAGCTAACATTAAGAGCTAAACAAAGGCTTCTAATCTGTAAAAATCTACGCTTCGTCTTAGCCAACAACCGTGCATCCTCTATGCTTTCTCTCCAGAACCAAGGCAAAGTAATGGAGTGCGTCGCTGCCTCTCCCGCCAGTTCACATTTTATGCTTTCCGGATATGCCACACGATTTGCTGACTGGCGCTTTACTCACCGGGCGAGATTAAACCTAGTCCCTCTCAACGGTGTGTCCCACTCTGCAAGTGCATCTAATAAAAGCTGCAGGAGGTGTGGTTTCATTAATGAAACTCTTCCTCATGTTCTGTGTCACTGTATGAGATATGCCGACGCCTATCAGTCGAGACATAATGCAATCGTTGAGAGACTAAAGAAGGCAGCAACACCAAAATTCAGAATCCTGAAAGAAAACCAAGTGGCTGTTCAAGGCTCCAGGCTACACCCTAACCTATTACTTGCGCGTCGAGAAAACTGCTTCATTGTGGACGTTATCTGCCCATTTGACAATCGTCTACAAGCCTTCGCTGCAGCAAGGCAGGAAAAACTCACTAAATACGACTGCCTCATAACATCCCTTAAAAAGAACTTCAGCAATGTTTCTGTAGAACCAATAATAGTCGGTGCACTAGGCTCCTGGGACCCTTCCAATGATCGCTTCCTAGCCAAGATCTGTGGGAAACAATTTGCGAACTTATTCAGGAAACTATGTGTATCGGACACTATCAAATGGTCCCGTGATATTTATATCCAACACCTGACTGATATACGTCAATATTAGATCTGCTAAATATGAAATTTAATGTTGTATGTATGAGTGACATTTTTTAATCTCTACTTATCTGTCTACCTATTTATTCTTTTTATTTATTTACTCTGTAACTTTTGACGTAGAACTACGTCTATCAGGGGTGCAGCCGAGGAAAAATTCAGACGCGATTTTTCGTTCAAAAAGTGATGTACATATCTCAGTCTATATCTTTCTATCACTATATCCTACAACTATGGTCATTATCTCATTGGAAAGAGGAAGGTTGAGTCTTGAATAATAAGCAAACATTTCACCAAATGATCCACTGGGTCAAAAGTTACAGCAAATTAAAGTTAAGTGAATTTTATGCTCGCCATCGTAATAACGGAGTGGCGCTGCTGCACCATATACGTGTGCGGCGTGTATTGGAACTGTGTATTTAATATAAAGAAGGCCTGTGCATTAGGTATAAAACATAGAAACCCGAGCGTTTTAAGATAATATCATGATATGCTGTCATCTGCCGGCGAAATCAGTACATCATCATTTATATAAAATCAGCGGCGGTGGACGTTGTCACAACAAAGAAAAAATCTAACAATGAGTTATCTAACAATGGGTTATTTCCCGATTATACAAACGGGTGGGTACGCTTCTATTTTCTATTAAAAATATGTTGTAAAATAATAATATATATATTATTTTAAGCAGATTAATTATTTTAAGAAATGAACTTTGAAGTTTTCTTAATTTCTTAAAACAAAACAATAAATCTGACTAATATATGTTTTCAAACATGTTGGTCTTAGTTGTTTGTAAAACTATAAATATATGGGTCTTTAAAACAACAGTGATTTTACGACAGAGTCGACGCGTTTCAGCCGTGGCTTTCTTCAGGACTGTGTGTATAATGATTAAAGAAGCTTAGAAGAACACTCGAGGGGGAGAGAGGGTTGGGGTAGGCGGGTAAAACAACAACAGGGAGGGAGGGGGGGAGTCTAGGAGATTGCTGCATTCGTAATTTAAAACCCAATGGGAATAGGAGAGTTCTGGCCCAATTACTTGTACAAACGGAAAACAATACAAGACTGTATCTAGAATAACTCAATGGTAGATTATCAATACGGCAGGTGTGCCCCATTTCATTCATTAGGGTAACAGAAGTGGGGACTTCAAGACTAGGACGGAGTTAATTACTCAACTCCGATTGAAACTTGGAGATAGGGGGGGTTTAAAAGTAACAGATTGCCAGCAAGTAGGGGGAGAAACCAGCTCATATTTGGAAGCAGATCCCTATAGATGAATGGCGGGGGAGGGGGGGGGGAGCCGTAGGAGAATACTCAAATTGGTTCAAACATCGTGTAATGGTCCTTGTCACCTACGCTTATTAATGAACAACAAAATAAAACTTATAAGCAAAAATACATACAGATAAATAAAATATAAAACAACAATCAGATATCTGGATAAATAAATAAATAAATAAATGGAAGAATGAAATATAAATATAAAACCACATGCTCTGGCATTTTACATGAACATGTTGACAGGCATGAGGCAGCACGAATGGATAAGAACTCTACAAAAACTAACGACATTCTATTGCAACCCGGCTAGAATGTGGACTACTTACACAGTTTCCCCACTCTTCATTCCATCTTCGTAATATTATCCCCCCCCCCCCCCGCCCTCACCTTTTGTTGTCATTTAATTTAGTTTACTTTATATACTAAATTTTTTTAATTTTGTTCTTTTTTTCGCCAAAAAGTACACACTAACGGTAACCAATAATAACATACAGTAGTAGTTCTACGCCTTAAAAACTCGCGGCTTTGGCAGTCACCAGAGCCTCCGTCAATTTTTTTTGTCTATTTTTCAACCATATGACCTTTTATCCTATTTTTTTTCTACATTTTACTCCTATATTATTAGAAATCGATTGACAATATCTACTTTTTGAGTATAATTGATTTTTGAATTTTACAATTTTTATATCATCTATTTATATACGCCTAAATTTTTGTATATACATGCATAATTCTTCATTCTATATGATATTTTACTATTTCTGTGATTCTGCTCTAATTTATCTTTACTTTTACTATTTTTATTAACGTACTTGAAATATTTAATAGCAAATAAATTATCAAGCAGCTGTTTGGAAAAGCTAAATAGATAAGATAATTGGATAAGCTGTTTGGATAAGCCGTTTGGATAAGCTGTTTGGATAAGCTAAGTGGATAAGCTAAGTGGATAAGCTATTTGGATAAGCTAATTACCAAACAACTATTTGGATAAACTAACTGGATAAGCTATTTGGATAAGCTAAATATCAAACAACTGTTTGGATAAGTGATTTGAATAGCAATTTGAATTAGTTATTTGGATAAGGTAATTGGATAAGCGATTTGAATAAGCTCTTCGGATAAGCTCTTTGGATAAGCTAATTATCAAACAGCTACTTGGAAAAGCTGCTTGGATAGCTAATGGGATGAGCTAAATGAATAAGCTAAATGGATAAGCTAAATGAATAAGCTAATTGGATAAGCTAAATGGATAAGCGATTTGAATAGCAATTAGGATAAGCTAATTATTCAAACAGCTATTTGGATAAGCTCCTGGATAAGCTAGTTTGATAAGCTAAATTGGGTAAGCTATATGGATAAGCTATTTTTCAAACAGCAATCTGGATAAACTAATTATCAAACAGCTCGTTGGATAAGCTAATTATCAAACAGCTAAATTGATACGCTATTTAGATAATCGAGTTATCAAACAGCTAATTGAAAACAATCAACCATGTTGACCGGTAGTTTAATTGGAGTAAAACGAACCAATCACAGTCCTCGTTACTCAAATTACATCCAGTTAGCTAGGCTTGGTGCAACATTTCCCGATTAAAGGACTTAACCCATCGTTAACTAACCGAAAGTTAGGGTCGTTTTAACTGACGTTGTTGCAACCGGCCGTTAGTCAAATTTCGCCCTTGACGAACCTGAAGACGTTCCTCTTCGAATGTGTTCCTTCGGCGACATCTTCCCTTCTTCTGTTCGCCATTGAATCGGAAGCCTTTCTGTCTCTTCTGTCTTTGCCCCACTTTTTATTCTCGTTTTTAATGAGCCAACCTTGCATACCGTTTTCCTTAACCAATGAACGGGCTGGCTCACTTTTCTGGATCCTTCCGTATCTTCTATTGCTCTTTCTGGGTGGTGGGAGCTCAATTTCTCCTTTTTCCATTGCTTTCTCTGCTTCCGTCCTTCTCTCCCTTTTCCTTGTTGCAGAGTCGGATCGCCGAATTTTTTTTATCTTCTTTTCCGCTTGAATTCGACGATCTGACAATATAACATTTTTTGTTCAACCTGACCTTCCCAACAAAATGCCGAAGTACTTTACACTCGTTGTGAATCACCCTGTATATCTGCCGGACATTTAAAACAAGAAACTTGTCAAGTTGCTCTATGTATTTACATGCATGAAAAGTTTGTGATGATATGTTAAATAATACATCTACAATAAAATAATGAAACCGGAACAATCATTTGTGGACACCCTGTATAAAGGTTTCAAAATAGCCGATGAAACGTTTCAACTATTACACTATTTATAGTCAATCGAAGTTGGATGTGCGCGACGTTTGGATCACCCTCTATAACAGCTATGGATTTTTTTTTTCCTGGGAACACTTCCACGACATATTTTATGAGACGCAGTTGAGTCCGCATAAAAACTCGTGGTAAGAATTTCAACAGCAGCAATAGCAGCGAGTATTCGTGACAAGTCAGAGATCGTGTAAAAACATCGATAGTGTGAGTTGTATTGTCAATTTGGCAGTCGCAACTTCGAGCAACTCTTATAATTTGCCACAATCCCTCAGAACAGAATAAAGGAATGTTTAACTAAAGAATGTCTGTTGCTTTCTGGACATACAAATCCACCATGTTCGTTCACATTTGCTGCTTGAGGTTCAGAACTGTCTATCGAAAGAAGGAAGCACACCCGTCTCCCAGTTTATTGGCAAAAAATGTTTATTTTAGTCCACTCTATGTACCCGAGCAGTTTTATACAAAACTTTTTGAGAACCCCGTATAATATTAACACATATGTTTATCTAAAAGACATTATATAAGCTTAATTAATATTAAAAACACGCACATATATTCAAGTAAGCGCTATATTTGTAGAATTAGAAAAATAAAGTATACATTAAAGAAATTTCTATTTCTCATGCCAGTCACCTCCTGACGGGCAATCGAATACAGTTCTACTGTGCTGCTTCGCTATCACGCTAAGGATACCATTTAAAAAGCACTTAAAAACATGTACATTTTCCTTTATTTGAAAATTTCCCTATGTGGACAGACTTTATGGCCATTCTGTAGTCTGAATACGTCGGTTCACACGCAATGGATGTAACGATTTGATTGTGACAAATTGACTATGTCGAGGTTCATTGGGTGACAAAAGGGTTCTGGGGCGAATTGAATTTGATGAAAAGTGATATGACCAAATGACGTGTGGCAAGAAGCATTTGGGGAGAATTGAAGAATTAAATTTTTAGAATAAAAAGAAATTACAAAGTACTAGCTACGTGTAGTCCGCGTGGCCTAACGGATAAGGCGTCTGACTTCGGATCAGAAGATTGCAGGTTCGAATCCTGCCGTGGACGATAAATTTTTATTAGGTAACTTCAATAACAGCATTTTTGGACTAAACGATATTAGTTTTTTTCATTTTTATAGAAAAGACTTGATTTACATTTTTTTTTTTATCATCTCTATTATGAATAATGAACTCAATGAGTTCGAAATACGTATATGCGGAATAAACTCCAGTTGTGGATAAGAGGTTGTCGTCTTATTGATTATGTCGTTATCCACAGTCATTGAAGAATTCTCAATAAACCCATAGTTGAAAATCACTCCGCAGCCAGTTAGGGCATACTGAATATATGAGAATATGACATCTAAAAGAAGGGACATGGTATATATTAAAACACAGATATTGGAAATGAATTTTGAGTTTCTAAACCTTTGCGCTACCCTGTATGTGGGAAATTAGAACAAAATACACGTACACACGTTATAGAATATTAAAAAATTGTTTTAATTCCAACTATTATGTTAGATGGCAAGATTGTGATTAAAACTATAACACATTACAATTTACTCCTCAAATTGAAATGAAAAAAAAGTGGTCTAAAATAATTTTTCTACTATTTTAGAAAAATAAAAACAAAACAATAAATGTGAATCATATCTTTTCTTTAAAAATGCAAAGAGTAATATCATTTAGCCCAAAAATGCCAAAAAATGTTGTTAGTGTAGTAAGTTATTAAAAAAATATTAATTACCGTCCACGGTAGGATTCGAACCTGCAATCTTCAAAACCGAAGTCAGACACCTTATTCGTTAGGCCACGCGAACTACATACAACCACTCTTTTGTAATTTCTTTTTATTTCAAAAATATAATTCTGTCATATCTCCCCAAATGTTTCTTGCCATACGTCGTTTGGTCATATCACTTTACATCAAATTCATTTCGCCCCAGAACCCTTTTGTCACTCAATCAAGTCGTTATATCCATTGCGTGTGAATCGACGTATTCAGACTATAGGATGACCATAAAACCTGTTCACATGGGAAAATTTCAAATACAGGAAAATATACATGTTTATAAGTGTTTTTAATCGTTACAGATAGCTTTAAAATCAGAGAATCTTAGGCTTGTATTAGAGAATGTGCTCTCCTCTTCTCAATGCAGGGCTCACGTTGGCTAAACATTGGACGATTCACGCGTTCAAACATTCCAGGCATCTCTCGAATTTTAGCTACAGCAGCCGCCATGCGTTCCACGTCTTCCTGAGTTTCATACTCTGCACACTTTATATCGCCTTACAAGGAAGAAGTCCATGCATCTGAGGTCAGGTATCCTGAAATCAAGTATCCAGGTAATCGCGTATCTCGCGAAATGAGGAGGCACTCCATTATGTGGGAAGAACATGTCTCGGCGAACCATCAATGGTACGTCCTCCAAAAGCTCCCGGCACATTGTGCTCAAGGAAAATGCAGTAATCGTGCCCGTTTAGGCAAGCACATATTAAATACAGGCACAATTCCAGCCCCAGACGCTTACACTGTCGCACTCTTGATGTGCACGAACAAATTTTTGGGGTACCTTTCATGATACAGTCTAGCTGCAGCGCTCTCCTGTTAGCAGCTCCATAAATTAGATGAATGTCGGCCAATCTTTCATTAGAATAGTTCTACACGTTTGCAACGACTGGCATTGATTACTAGCGGTTAAATTAGGTTAGGAGTCTCTTTAGTTAGGCTGAGAATGTACTCGACAATCGAACAGCGCAGGGAAAAGGCAAAACGAGCGGTCCGGAAGCTATGCTTTCACTGACATACTCGTCCTTGTAATAGCCATAAGGAGTACGCTGAATTAGGAAAGAAGCCAGATGAACCTCGTTAAATCCAGTGGATAAAAAGGAGTCCTTTCCTATGAGGACGATAGAGTTGATTGTTGATTGACGATAGGACACTGAAGAGCTAGGTGATCCAGTAGGTTGGAAAGATGGTCTTTTGGATGTCGTCGAAGTTGACGTCCAGGATGTGACGAGGCCTGCGATGCCTGAGGGAACTTCTAAAGGTGAGCCGGTGATCCAGAATATTTGCAACCAATGGATTAGGATAGTCCTTAATCTTCGAAAGCAGCTTCTTCAACGACTCTTGGACGTGGTTTCCAATGGTAGGTATACTGACATCTTCAGAAATGGAAGTATTAGTTGCTATTCTTCTGTCGAGTTGAGCAATGGTCCTCAGGATGACGTTTTGGAAAGTTTGGAGGTCCTTCTATCTGGATTTGCAGATTGTAGTCCAGGCAGGCATACCATACAGAAGAATGATTCGGATTACCATTTTATATAATAAAAGTTTGCTATCCACTCCAAGAGCACTGTTACGCCCCGGAAGAGCAACCAGACCAAACTTTTCCTCTTGGCCTTGTTAATAGCATAAGAGAGATTAAAGTTCATGTTGTCTAGTATTGCTGTGAATATAAGATTGAAATAATTGGTCTTGATAAAGCAATACGTTGTGAAAAATCCTTTATTCACCTACGCGTTTCCAAAATAGTTTCCATTTCACCCTTCTTCGTTCTCTTTTCGCTACTCGGATTCCCTCCCTGTCTACCCCCCCCCCCGCTCATGTTTAGCTTCCTTGACCCTCCAACCTAGTTGTTTATTACTCTCCCCTACCTCATTTTTTGCACCATATGGGTGGGTTCTTTCCCATTTGACGTCATCTTAATTTCTCATATTTCCTTCCCTTTTTCCATTTGTGCCTCATTTCTGTTCAAACACCCTGTCGATGGTTATCTAGCCGAAACGCGTAGGTGAGTAAAGGATTTTTCACAACGTATTGCTTTATCAAGACCAATTATTTCAATCTTATAAGAGAGATGGTCGACCCAATTTAGCTTGGCATCTATCACTACTCCGAGGTATTTATAGTTTTTTACCCGCTCGAGCTCGTTATCACATAGGACGAGTGGCTTCGGGGGTTTTCTAAGCTTTTTTGTAATGAACATGGCTTTGCATTTATCAACGTTTAGGTTTAACCTCCATTTAGCAAACCATTTCTCACATTGATGTAAAGCATTTTGTAGCCGAGATATAACATGAGCAGGAGTGCGGGCACAAGTCTTGATGGACGCATCGCCAGCAAACAGGTATAAATTGCACTTTGTAAAAGTTGGGAAATCCTGAATGAAGAAGTTGAACAACGCAGGGTCCAGGACAAAGCCTTGGGGGACACCAGCATTGATGTCACAAGGTTAGACATGGAGCAGCCAACGTTGACACGAAAAGTCCTTTCTGACAGAAAGGAACTAATCAAAGCAACCAGATCGTCAGGAAAACCACAAGTAATCATTTTGTATCTCAGGCCGTTATGCCAGACTAATCAAAAGCTTTCCTGACATCTAAAAAGATAAAACCACCGTACTTATCGCAATTTAGAGGAGTGTTTAGCTCAGCAACAAGCCTCCCGAGCTGAAGTTGGCAGGATTAAACTCGGGCGAAACCCGAATTGCTCCTCAGAATAAGATTGTTGGCCACACAGAAAGCGTTAAACCTCCTTAGAATTAAAAAGAAACATTTAGTTTATGCATGATGGGGCTCTAGCACATGCTCTATGTGCACTGGCTTATATCTACCATGGCAGGTGGATACTTAGGGGAGGAACAGTTCCATGATCTGCACGTTCCCCCGAACTCAATCCTTTGGATGTTTATTTGTGGGGAAATCTAAGACAATTGCTTTATGAAGCCGACATTCCTAGTGCTGAGACGCTTCATCAACGAGTCATAGAATCCTACGAAATTATTCGGTATCGTCTGAGATTATTTGAACGGGTGCGGCAGTCAATCATCCAAAGAGTGCATGCATGTGTAGAAGCACGCGAAGGACATTCTGAACATTTGTTATGAGTTCTGAACTGAGGTATAACAAGAGTTAACTAGTCATTAATACCGCAAAATCTAAGGACTTTCGACATATGTTTATATGAACTATGTTTCTTGCTTTGTGTGAGATACCTGCCCTCAAATTTTGTAAACGTATTTTTGATACCCCTGTATGTACATATAGTAGACTCAGTAATATGTGAAAATATGAAAATAAATTCAAATTTGGTCCAATCAACAAGATGATATGAACTTCGGTATTCACTCATTATCCAATATGGAAATTAAATTTACCAATATAAACTCTAGTGCACTGAGGTTAATATATCTACTCAATAAACAAGAGCCATATCGCAACGATGACATGAAATAGGACTAATAAATAAACTTCCATGTTTCGCTACTTAAACTGACGGACTCTAGAATTTTTCAATTTATATGATTCCTACACAAATATTCTGTTTTTATGGTTTTATGCTTTATTCTCAAGCACCCACTTACACACCCTTACTATCTTATACAGGGTGTTGCAAAAATATACAGGACAGTACTGCTGTGTAGCCTATCCTCTCGCTTCAGGGGCCGCTTCATAAAATGATAATTGGGAAATTTTATTTTATTAACCCATTTACGCCGACATTGGTGAAAACGGAAATTGAGACTTCATGTCTTAAATTTATATTCTGTAGCATGTAAAGACATAAAAAAATTCCATCTATGAACGACAGTATATAATTTTAAATAGAATCTAAGTTTGGAATCGCTTGGCAACGGGCCAGGAACTGACGTCATTACTTAGTTTTCCAGGGCCAACGATATGACGGGCCCCAGCGCGGAAAAGTCACCTGACCATCTTAGTCCAGCCAACAACCCAATCTTCATTATTTCCAGCAAACGAAAATATACTGATTGTTAAAATCCAAGATGGAAACAATGAAGATTGGATTGTTGGCGGACCAAGATGGTCAGGTGACTTTTCCGCGCTGGGGCAACGCTTCCTAAAGATATCTTTAGGAGGCGTTGGCTGGGGCTCGTTATATCGTTGGCCCCGTTAGTTTTCTTGTTATAGTTGCCGCCACGTAAGTTGAACGATCTTTTTGACATGCGCAGTAATTCACCTCATCAATATGCCTTGTCTGGATTTTATCCATGATGCACTTGTTCTACTATAGTAATTGCATTCGAGTCAACTATTATGCGTCATTTTTTATTTACAGCTTTTTGCAATCGATAAAATGTAGTTTGCAATTGGTAAAATGTAGTTTGCAATTGAAAAAATAATCTTTTCAATTGAAAAAATGTAGTTTTCAAATGAAAAAATGTAGTTTTCAAAATAAAAAATGTGGTTTTCAAAATAGAAAATGCAGTTTTCAAATAAGAAAATAGACAAAAAATTCATAAAATATAAGTCAAAGAAAGCAAAAAATTTAATTCTATATATTGTTATAGTACAGTAAATTACAAAATTTTATTATATAAATATTAGTATTATAAAATTAAAGATTATTATGCAAATTACTGTAGATATAGTGTAAAACTATATAAAAACATTGGATATTACGCCGTATTACAAGGAGTAAATATAGTAGCTGTATACAATAAGAAACATACAGTAAAAAACACAAATTCTGTTCTCTTCTATTCATTGTCATCATCATTATCATTTTGAGGAATGTCTGGAAGATCATTTAAAATTTCAGTACGCTGAATGCACGGTACTAAAAACTGCCGGCTATGAACGACCCAACCATTGCAGTCGCGGGGGGTTATTTGCGCTGCTGCAGTTGAAATGGCAGCGAGTAAGGCTGGCCGGTCAGGCGCGTGTTCGCAGCGCACAAGCAATTTTAGTTTGTTGAACGCTTCCTCTACAGGGTTTAGGAACGGGCTATACGGCGGTAGATAAATTACTTGGCAGCTGTGATCATCAATTAGCTGCTTCACTTGGTTAGTTTTATGGAATGGAACATTATCCATAATTACATGTAAAAAATGTAATGTTTTACGTGTAAGTAAATTGTGGAAATCTTTTCCAGTATGTATTTTAGCCTATATTCGAATTACACACGTTCGCTGAGCCATCTTGCCCGTCGTCTGCTTAATTTCGTCGCCGTTTATGTAATACAAATAATTGCCACTAGAGGGTAAGGGAGAGCGAGGCTAACTAAAGCTCCTAATCTAGAACTTTAGGGCTAACTTATTTTATTATGTAAATTATTTTGTTTCTTTGACTTATATTTTATGAATTTTTTTTCTATTTATTTTCTAATTTGAAAACTGCATTTTCTATTTTGAAAACCACATTTTTTCATTTGAAAACTGCATTTTTTCATTTGAAAAGATTATTTTTTCAATTGAAAACTACATTTTATCGATTGCAAAAAGCTGTAATATCATTTATTAATTTCATTTATATATTTAAAAGAAAAAACGAAAATAGAAACTACATATAATTACGAAAACAATTTTCGAAAACGAAAGCGGATGTTTCATGGAATAACTAAGCGATTTACTTCCCGTTAACGTCTATTGGCTGGCGTTAGAAATGACGTCATCCTGTCGTTCAACTTATGTGTCGGCAGCTATAAGCGAATTAAAAGTTAAAATTTTTATTTTTAAGTTATCATGGTGCGTGTTTTATTTTTAAGTATCATGAAATAATTGGCTATTTATTGGACTGCATTTTCATTTCAGCGAAATTTTTGTCAACTTTTCGGACCTTAATTTCAAGATTCAAATTCTTCAAGACCATCAAAATTTAAAATCTTTCATCGTTATCTTTTCATATTGTGACCTTTTAAACAATTGCCGAGTCAACAATGAAGTCCGTTTCTACGAGGTGTGAAAATTATTGCCAGGACAGTGGACTGTTAGAAGCTTTGTTATTTAGTGATCTTATAAATTTTGTTAGTTTTAAGTCCCTTTTTAAAAATATTCTTGTAACTTTTATGTCTTTGTAAATAATTTTGTATATCTTTACATGCTAGAGAATATAAACTTAAGATATGAAGTCTCAATTTTCATTTTTACCAATTTTGGCGTAAATGGGTTAATAAAATAAATTTCCCAATTATCATTTTATGAAGCGGCCCCTGAAGCGAGAGGATAGGCTACCCAGCAGTAATGATCGCTTGCTCATTCACGTCTGATTTATTTCTTTGTTGTCACCATTACACAAAATAACTTGAATTTTTAAATAACTTTCTTAGAATACATTTGTAAGTTGAGCAGTTGTTTTCACTTATTATTATGGAGACATTTAAAAAATTCACTTTTAAATTATTTCCTTTTCTTGCAGTATCCATATACCTTGTGATCATCATAATAATTGGCATCTTAATTGTCATAGTTGTAATCCTTTTAGCCCGGAGGTAAGAAAATTTTCTATTTGCTAAATGAGACCCAAAAACACGCAAATCTCCCAATACCTGACTTGCAGGGTGGTTCATATAAATCAAGAATAGGCTACCAAATAAAAATACTCAGCCCTGAGACATGATATGGAATAGAGGGAAACTTTCAGGCCATGTCAACAACATGAAAACCGCCAGTTTGGATGCAACTTTAAATATCTCTAAAGGAAAAAGGGGTCATCTGATTCATTAAATAAAAGTATTATTTCACAAAAAGCAAGTACTTCATATCAAATTAAGTTTATTCGTTCTTGAGTTACTTGTTTAAAATTGCTACATGCTAACACAAGCCTCAACAATATTTTGCTTAAGGTGAACCAGATAGTTTATACCATAAGTTCTATGACGTGGTCCCACATAACAAAATAGAAATCCAAAGGATTTAAATCTGGGGATTATTATTCTTAAAGTGGGTAGATTATGTGTGTATAAACCCAACGATAACCTTAGCACTGACTGCGCCTAATCCAGGGCGAACACAAATATCTATGCCCTTGGCGAGATTTGAACCGATCCCGAGAGCGATAACAGCTGCGCTCCCAAGATTTGAGATTTATTTCCATTTGCTTGTCACATTCGATGCAACTTCTATATGACGATCCGGGTTCTCGTCAATCATATGTTGCAGAATATGCCTTTTATAACGATGCAGTTTATGACTAGACAGTACTCTTATTACTGACATACTGACCTTAAATTCCTGGGATTGGGTGCTAGTTTGCGGACTTTTGTTAAGTGATGCCAGAACAGGATTTATTGTTGTTTCATCCGTAGTGCATTACGTTCATCCAGCTTTAGAATTGTCTTTCATAGAATTTATTTTTCGAAATTTTGCAAAATACTACACTGTACTTAATGCGCCTATTGTTGGGTCATTAAAGTCTGCAATACGTGAACTTCGCACGGGACTTCAGACAATCTCAATACGATCTGCTTGTAAAGAAGAAAAATCTATTAAAATTTAAGAACGAATGAATACTCTTGAAGTGAAACATGCCCTTCATTTCTTGCGAAGCTTACCCTTATTTAAAGTATCATTTGATTCTATTTCCATTGAATTTTTGAAAGAGGGGGGGGGGAGTTCAAGATGGTTTCATGTTGTGATATGGCTTAAAAGGTTCCCCATCCTCTCCCAAAACTTATTTCAGAAAGATTCTTTCTCAATTGCCAACCCCTTATCGATTTATATGGACGGCTATACACACACGGACAACCATGTATTTTCCGTGAGTTTAAATGCTTCTTAAATTCATCTTACAGTGTTAACCTGACCTAAATCAACTTCTTCACAGCATAACCTAAATCAACTCCGAGAATAACGAAGTTATATTTAGAAATTTATTATAATTGAATAATTTTAATATTACAATTGAATTTTATTATAATTAATTATATAAAATTATCTAAAGCAGGTGTCTCAAATTCAAATGCAGTAAGGGGCAATACATTAGATGTAACGGCAGATCATATAACACGCAACCCGACGTTCTATGAGTGATGGATGTCAGGTTGCGTGATAAAATGATTACCCTGTATATGTGACTAATGGTGGCTATCCCATTTTCTAGAAATGAGATTACCTGAAGTCCCCCCAAAACCGTTAAATGGGAACATGGGTCGAATAGGGTGTCGTTGAATAGGTCATGAGAAAAAAAAGCCACTTATGTAGGAATCGACTTCCAATTGGCTTCCTTGAGGATATAAACAATAAAAGAACACTCAGGTAAGAGAGATATCAGGTTGTTGCAAAAGTTTCTTCCGGTTCTAGAACCCGTGCCCAAGAAGGGCTCATTTTCCGAGGGGGGTGTTCATATGTTTTCAAACAAATTATTGCATTCGATTCCTGAATATCTTTGCTCTATTACATCCAAGAATCAACTTTCTGACTACACATCTGTGAGTGCCATCAACGGTCTGAAATGGACCTTTCACGCGAGCATATTCGAGCAGTAATCTTATACGAGTATACTGGAAAGATCAGTGCTGCGCAATGTCACCGAAACATTTTCCAACGTTTAGGTGATGGCACTGTTAGTTTACGTACAATAGAAGAATGGTATCGCCGGTTCAGACACGGCGATAACACTCTTCAAGATGCACCTCTCTGGTCGGCCAATCATGATTTCAGATGGTGATCTACGCCAAGCAATTGATGAAGATCACAATGTAACAGCGAGGGAGCTCGCAGAACAGTTCAAGGTTCACTTTTCAACCATTGCCCGGCATCTGCATGAGCTGAATCTATCATTCAAGTTCAATCGTTTTTGTGTTGGAATAAAAATCCGAAAAAACTTTTGCAACAATCTGATATTATTGTTCTGGCCGCCGTTCGACAGGATTCGATCGTCTCCAAGAGACGGCTCTCTCGAGCAGTGTTGCCAGATGTAGCACTTTTGACAAACTCCAGACACCAGATACATGATACGTCATTTTGATTCACCAATGGTATAATACATGCATATTATAAAGCACTTAAGCTAATGGACTCTTTAAGCCAAATTCGTATTGCATTGATTGGTCAATAATGATTGACAATAGCATGTACAAACCAGGAAATCTCTGCATGGATAAGGAAGCAGCAGAGGACGGGATCATCGATCAGGACGGACTAGCTCGTCAAGATATCTCTTTCAGGTATCATCTCATTGTTCTCATTTCACGGTGCGCCCTTTTTAGGGCGATATTCACCTTCTTTTACGTCTTATGTGCTGGTCCCTGGCGTTGGAATTAATATTCCCGTAAACCAGTACATCAAAGACGCCCACTATCCTTCTGGGTCCTTGGCATTGGGATTGATTTCCTCTCAAACCTAACTGAGGACATTTCTCATATCATATCTTCCTAATCATTCACAAGTACGTCCCTGGCGTAGAATTAATTTTCTCGCAAACCTGACTTGTTTTTTCTTGTTCTTTTTTCTTAAACCTAGGTGCGTCCTTCTTAGGACGGCTTCTTTAGCACACCTAGCTGCGAGGTTACTCTTTCTCCCGTGGTTCTGTACAGCTCTCTTTTAAGAATATGATGGCTTCGTCCAAATTAACGACGCTGAAATCGGCAAAGGAGTCTTAGCTAGCGCCCGACGGTAAAAGTGTGTCCTGCAAAAGGGCCTACAGGGATGCCTGTTTGGATCCTAGGTTTGCTACATTTGACCTAGTATTTAATGAAATGCTAGAATCTCTCAGGGATGTCATAAATGTCAAGTATAATGCACTGGAGGTGAAGGTCGAATCCTTACGAACAAGTTTTGAGGAGAAGTTCAATGGTATCAACATGGAAATTCAAAACTCTCGTACAGACGTCATCAACAAGATAAGTGAATTTAGAGAAGCCTTTGAGAAACGTTCCGGGACTCCGAAGACGGGAAATTCCATGGAAGAAAATAAAGTAGGAAAAAATTTTCAACCTATCTCCCTTGCTAACAAAGTGCATGGACTGGAGACCATGGAAATAAGTGATGATCGTGACTGTTCGACAAACGGTGGCAACAAAAGAAGCCATTCCGACGGAAGTGATGGAGAAGTGAAAGACAGTGCCAGGACAGTTGTTCGTAGCAAAAAAACCAGAAGGGGGACTGAAAATTCCCAGATTAAGATAAGTGAAAAGAGAGCTAATTACATTCCCCCTATAATCGTTAGACATCAGGGAAACCAATTAAGGAAGTTCTAGATGAGATAAAAAAAAATCACGTAACTTTAGTTAAGATTACTGCGCACACAGGACGCTCAGACACTATCAAGGTTAAATGCCACGACGAGGAAACACATAAAACCCTCGTGTTAGGAATCAAAAAGAATGATATGCATAAAATCCAGCATCATCAGCTCAAGTCTGAGAAACTGTTAAAATACGCTGTCCGTAATGTAGATATAACCTACGTCATGGAAGATTTTTGTGAAGACCTTAGACACGCTAACTACTTCCCCGATAAGGCAGTTAGACTTAAAAAAGCAAATGGTGCTGTTGAGATGCCAATGGTCCTAGTCCTCCTCCAAAACACTGAGCACAATAAATCTTTCCTAAATTTAAAGCGCATTGGCCCACTTGTTGTAACAGTTGAATTGTTTAGGGGCAACAAGAAGCCCTTATAATGTTACAATTGTTTACGTTTTGAGCGCGTGTCCCAGGGCTGCACCGAGTCGCCGCGTTGTAGCAAGTGCGTGGGCGGCCACGAGTCAAGGGACTGCAACAATATTAAAGGTAAAGACCCTCCTAAATGTATTTTATGTGAAGGCCAGCACACGTCGAGTTATATTAAGTGTTCCAAATACCCACAAGTAAAAAGGAATAGAATTTCCAAAGTAGCTGAAGGAAGAACTTTTGCTTCAGTTGCTTCTGCTTCCATTGGTAAGGGAGTCGTTGACCACAATGAATTGGCTAAAATTCAAAGGCATCTGGGCAACCTAATAAATATGTTAAAGGATAGTGGCAAAGATTTGCCGCAGACCACTCAAACTGAGACAAGGAAATAATCACGGATAGACATCCCTACAAAGTTATAAATCAAGGTAAGCTACGTTGCACTATATGGAATGCGAGGGGAATCCCTCGCAAGCGTTTCGAATTTTATGATTTCCTTACAAGCTGGAACATGGATGTTGCCTTCTTGTGCGAAATCCATCTCAAACAGAGTAGAGCTTTCAATCTACAGGGTACTATGTTTACCGAAAAGATAGCCCCCCCCCCCCTAAAAAAGCTTCAGATCTAGCCTCTGGTGGGGTAGCTATTGTTGTTAAAAGAGGTATAGATCACACTAAGATTGTCACACCTAAACTTGTCAATATGGAAGCAGTTTCAATTGTCATTAAAGATGCTGACGGTTGGTGAGGTTAAGTTTACTTCCCTGTACAACCCAACCAGGCACAAATTATACCCTCGCGACCTAGATGAGCTGTTGTCTGGGCCCACTCCAGTCGTTATGGCGGTGGATTTGAATGCGAAACACCCACCCTGGAACTCCAGATGCACTAATCAAAGTGGCTCGGTACTTTATAGGTACATGGTAAATCAGATCGACACTTCCGTCATTGCCCCTCTTGAAGATACACACTATTGTGATCACTCACCCTCTAGTGACGTGCTCGAGATTGCTGTTCTCAAGGGGTTTTTCAAACCCTATAATATATTTAGAGGGGATAAATATCGACCTGAGAATAAATCTTCCTTATAAGCAGGACTGGAAATTTTTTAGAGAACTTATGAACGACAGTAACATTCCCTATCAGGATCCCGTCACCAGCAGTGACATTGACGAAAATATCAAAAACGTCATTCACTCCATCAAGATGGCTACAAATGCTACTGCTACTCCGGTTGATTGCAAGCGGCCAGATCATCTGGAACTTCCTCCCTCCATCAGGCAACTCATCCACGTAAAAAACACCTTCAGAAGACTTTGGCCGCGTACCAGGTTTCTCCACTTCAAGACGAAGTACAACAGGCTATCCCGCAAGGTAAATGAGCAGATTAAGGATTTAAGGAATCAAAGATGGAACGACAAAATCAAGAGTCTGTCCATCCAGGATAACTTTCTGGAGTACGGTCAGGGCCCTTAAAAGCAACAGGACTATTGTTCTCCCTCCTCTGCTTACAGAGGGTGGCAATGTTGTTAACAAAGACCAGGACAAAGCACAAATTATCGCCGATTCACTGAAGAGCCAATTCTCTACGCTCAAAGAGGATGGTCTCGTCAATATTACTCGTGAGGTCAAAGACGTGTGTGACAATTATGGCCACACCCAATGCGTTCTTGCCTCTCCTGATGTCATTGGCACCTCTGAGATATTGAACATCATAAAGCGCCTGAAAAGCAAAAAGGCAGCCGGCATCGACACCATTACCAACAGTGCTCTCAAGAATTTGCCTCCCAGTGTTATTTGCATCATCACCAAGGTTATGAATGACTGCTGGCTTTGAGTCCTTCCAGGCACTAGGGAAATGGCCGCTGTCATCATCACCATTTCTAAACCTGGACTGGATCCTGCTATTCCCGCAAGTTATAGGCCCATTAGCTTGTTGCCCATGCTTTCCAAGGTATTTGAGGTATTTATACTCAAGAGGTTCAACGACTACTGCGAGGCAAACAACCTCATTTGTAGTGAGCAATCTGGCTTTCGTCCAGGCCACTCTTGTCAGCTTCAGTTATGGAGACTTGTTGCTGATTTAAACTGTCTTCTCAACCTCTGTAGGTTTGGTGGTCTCGTTTTCCTCGATGTCCAAAAGGCCTTTGACCAAGTCTGGCATGATGAACTCATTTACAAAATGATTATCTGCGGGTTCCCTGACGATCTAATTGCTCTGGCTTGCTCCTTCCTCTCAATGAGGACTTTTCGTCTTAAGGTTGGGGACTCCTTGTCTGAACCCTGCGATGTTAATGCTGGTGTACCCCAAGGCTGTCTTGGGGCCAACCTTATTCAACTTCTTTATCCATGACTTTCCCAAGTTTTCAAAGTGTAATCTTTACTTGTTTGCTGACGACGGATCCATCATGACCTGGGCACGAAACCCAGCACATGTCATCACTCGACTCCAAAAAGCTTTACATCAGTGCGAGAGCTGGTTAACTAAATGGCGATTAAAACTGAACGTCAAAAAGTGCAAAGTCATGTTTATCACTTGCAAACGCAAAAATCCTCCAAAGCCCTTCTTCTTATTAGGCAAGAAACTTGAGTGGGTAAAAAGCTATAAATATCTTGGTGTCATGATCGACTCCAAACTAAACTGGAACGACCAAGTCCAATACGCGCTCAACAAAGCAAAGAAAGCGAAGTTCAGTTTGATTGCACTTCTGGGGCGAAACAGCGCTCTTGATGTAGATATAACAAACTCTTGATATACAAGGTTGTGATTCGTACTATTTTACTCCATGGAATGCCTGCTTGGGCTTCTATTTGCAAATCTAGGTGGAAGGATTTCCAGACCTTCCAAAATGTTGCCTCCGATCCATTGCCCAACTTGACAGAAGAGTTGCCAACAACCACTCTATCTATGACGAATTGGGGATGATCCACATAAGCACCTTTGTCCAGACACTTATGAAGAACATGCTACCCAAATGGAAAATCTTGAAAATACTCTGGTTTCTGAACCATCCACTCGTTGTTAAAGGTCCCCTCAGGTTTCGAAGACCCCGCCATATCCTGGATGTCTGCTTTGATGACGTTAACAAGGCCGTCTTCCCCAACTACTGGATCTTTTAAATCCTGCTGTTTTTGGGTTCTTTATTCGTCAATCTGACTCTCGTTCCTTCTGGGGGCTTCTTCTCTGGACGACTAAAAAGGTTCATCAGGCTTCTCTCCCAGTTTAGTGTACCTCCTCTGGTTTACTCATTGGGCGAGCGTGCAAAGTGAGCTTGGCTCCTGGACCAGTCGTGTCTGTCTTTTCACTACACCGTTCGATTGTCGATTGTCGCATGGAAGTCCAGAGGTATACAACATCAAGAGGTAATCTCCTTTCGTACAAAAAAGAGGACATGGAACAGAAAACGTGCATACCTTTTGTTACGATATTATAGGGTTACCAGGGGTTGTTTCAGAAAAAGAGGACAACTGAGTGTAAAAACTAGGACACTACAAATTACTAACACAGGACAGTTATAGCCTGTTAAGCTTACATTTATTGTCATATTGATTACATAAATTGTATTAACATATTTTATAAGCATGTATTTAAATACAGGTGCTTATACAATTTAAAAAAAAACAATAGGGAGTAATCTTGAAAAGTTGATGGTCAATCAATCTTTATGTATTTCTGGCTTGACGCAATGGACTGTATCAACTTGTCATCATTTATGATACATTCAAAAATATCTTTCACATGAAAAATCTTTGAATTATATTGTAAAAGAATTATATTTTTTACATTTTCGACTGCTAGCCAATTTCTCTCCTTGGTTCATTGTGCCTGAAATTCAGGCCCTGAATCAATGAAAAAATTCTCTCTACATAGCATTATGATGTGGGATTGCAAAAAAGAACTCTGCCAATTTGAGAAGCTCTGAACATCTTTTGTCACACATTGTTGAAAATACTTTGCCCATTTTCTATGCGAGATATCATTATCCGGATTGGTTCCAGGAAGTGTCTTAAGTTGCAGAGCTGATCAAAGAATTTTATGTCATCAATCTCGATCCCCTTCATTCTTGCATATAATATTGATTGATGTACATCATTCCAACAGGAACGCTTTTCACAGCCATTCACCAAAAACACTCATATTGCGAGTTGTTTTTTCCAAGAATCTAAGTAAGACATACAAGTTAAATAAAGATTCCATGCATTTTCTGTCAAGGTTTTTCTAAGCATTTCACAGCAATTGGAGCAGCGCTAAATCGTAACAAACTTCGGCAATTTTGGGGGAAGTCAGGTTGAGCAATAAATTGTCATATTCCAATTATGTACAATATTACAACAGATCTCAAAGTATTTTTAGTGTAGCAAATAGATAACACTTATTACAGTGTTCGACCACATTTATTAGTTACATCCTCCCTGTGCGCACAAACGTCAATTTATTCGGTCCACTTCACTTGCACGTCAAATTAACGCTTTTAAAACAACATGCGGTCATTGAATTTGTAACTGCGAAATCTAGTGATATTTATCTTACAAACCATTCATGTTGATGTAACTGCTTATCGGTGTACTTTGAACAAGCGGGCATAAATTTTGTGCAGCCTTTTGCAATAAAGGACTTGGGAGTATTTAGGGATATCAAACACCTGTATGCGATAGAACACATGAGACGGACAACTGTAGAAAGCTGAGACATCCGTAAATCATAGACACATTAAAACACTTGAGAAGGCGTGTGTGTTCGAAAAAACAGCGAGTGATGCACATCGCGACCTACCAACGAGGCGCAACATTTTTTTCCACCCTTTCCCAAATTTAAAGAGTGTATTAAGAACATTCAATAAGCCTGTACATTTAGCGCAACATAAAGAGCAATCAGTTACAGATGTGACAAAACGTTCATATCCTTATACAGGGGCCTGTATTAAAATAGCAAGTCAGCCTCCCTTATTCAAAGCGTTTAAATTCATAGATATTAGTTTAGATTAGATTTCATGGGTAGCTATGAAAGTGTGTCTCACATCATGCATATTTTACCTGATATTTCCCTGCATTTGAACAAGTATTTGTCGAAAAAATGTATAGGTGTATCAGGCAATGGAATAATTCACTATACTTAGCCAGTCGTTTGCAATAATGCTGGAGTTCTCTCTAACGACGGTACTGATGTATGTATTATGTCTAGCCCTATTAACGACGGTACTTATGTATGTATGTACTCTGTAATATGTATGTCACACGCCATAACGTTTGAAAGGATTGACCTAGAGGCTTGAAATTTTGGACACACGCCCTGTAGCCCTGTATAGAGGACGGTGCAAAAAATATAGCGAATCCTCTAGGGTGGCCCAAGGCCCCTCAGGGGCCACTTGTATGAACTTCATGGTTCCTTTTTTTATCTTTTGAACTAAGTCATAAAATGCTGAAATTTCGTAAATTTGTAGCGCGGTTCTAAAAAAAATAAAACCAATATACAAGAAAAGTGATATACTCCTCTAGGGCCCCGCCGGAGGTCCCGTGGCCCCAAATACAATTGAAGCTATAACACTTGAACTGAACGACCTAGGGCCCTGGAATTTTGAATATTTATAGTGTTGTGCTACAAAAAATAGCAAATATGCAAGAAATGTGATGTAGTCTTCTAGGGCCCCGTCAGAAGACCCCGTGGCCTCAAATACAAATCAAGTTATAACTTTTGAACGGAAAGGTGTAGAAATCTGAAATTTTGTATATTTTGAGTGTGATACTATAAATATAGCCAATATAGAAGGAAGCTGATATAAGCCTCTAGGACCCCGCCAGGGGCCTCGAGGCACCAAATACGTTTGAACGGAAAGGCATAGGAACCTGAAATTTTGTATATTCATTGTGTGGTACAAAAAAAATAATATAGGCCCCAGCAGTGCCCCAAATACAAGCAAAGCCACAACTTTTAAACGAAAAGGTCTAGAAACCTAAAATTTTGTTTACTTATAGAAAATTACTTAAAATTTTAACCATATACACTTAAAATTGGTATAAGCCTCTTGGGTCTCGACAGGGGCCCTGAGGCTCCAATCACAAGTCAAGCTATAACTTTTGAACCAGAAGTCCAGAAACCTGAAATTTTGCATATTTATGGTGTGTTACTCAAAATTTTAGCTATTATACACTAAAACTTATACAGGGTGATTCTGAAAAAGTATGTATAACTGTAAGCAATGACAGAGGTGACCAGAATGAACATTTTCTTTTAATACAGTATGAGTCCGAATTCGAACGCTGAGATATGAGCAGAAATAAAACTGCCGCCACCAAGATCAAAAAGTGATTAACTCAGGTTCTGCAACGCATAGAATAATGAATTTGGCGTACATACGAATAATAGGGTACATAAAACTGTGTATACCAACGAGTAGTTTCCGAGTTACGCATTCAAAATCGTAACAGTGCTCACATGGGAGTACTAATCAGCACGTGTTACGATGTTGGGTGCGCAACTCGGAAACTACTCTTAGGAATTCGATCAAATTTTAACGCTATACAGAGTTTTATGTACCCTATTATTCCTCTAAAATTCATTATTTTAGGCGTTGCAGAACAGGAGTTATTCACTTGTTGATCTTGGTGGCGGCATTTTTGTTCATATCTCAATTAGCGTTCAAATTCGGACCCACATTGTATTAAAAGAAAATGTTCATTCTGGCCACCTCTGTTATTGCTTACAGTTATACACACTTTTTCAGAATCGCCCTGTACAGTTCTCTGGGGCCCTGGCAAGGGCCCTAAACACAGAGCTATAATGTTTGAACGAAAAGGCTTAAAAATCCGAAATTTTGTATACTTATAGTAGTTTACTGAAAAATTTAGTTAATATACACTAAAAATTGATTTAAGCCTCTTAGGATTCTGTAGCCGACGACTGACTCGTGTTCCTTTGCTCGATACAGAGCTCAACAATTGGCATGGATCCGCGAACATCGCAACTGGATCATGGAACAGTGGCGCCGTGTAACTTGGTCAGATGAATCCCGGTTTCAGTTGTATCGAGCTGATGGAAGCGTGAGAGCTTGGTGTATGCCTGGGGCCTGCGTGTCAACAAGGTTAACACAAGACGCTCAGTTATGCGCTGGTCAATATCTCAATGATTCTAACACTTCATAGAGTCCATATCTCGACGTCTTACTGCAGTTTGAGTTTGGCCACTCAGTTTATATGACGAATGTTTATTTTATCATTAAATATGATGCTTGTGGTTGATTTTCTATTTAATTAAATGAATAAACGTAAAGAAAGTTTATTTTATTTCAGATGTTACAAACAGCGACAGCTCTCTGCACCCAAATACAAAGTAAACCTCATTGAAGATTTTCACCCTTTGGGAGATGTCAATCCAACAAACAATGAATACACTATTGACGGCAGTGAAACGAGTGAAGAAGAATTTACTTAGTTTCCTTCAAAATATAATAATATTTATAAGCAAAATTTTAAGAAATGACTATAACGTTTAAATACGCCTTTTAATCAGCAGTATTTTGTAAACCATGTTTATATAAATGATAAGTAATAAACAATATTATATTATTATTATTATTAATTAATTAATTAATTGGATCCAATACGTCGATCCAGTGCCTGTATGGCCAGAGGCCGACGAGTTGGGTCCCTGGATGGACCTGGATTCACGACTGCTGTAAAGATTGGCTATCACAGATGGTCACCCATCCAGTGACGAGCCGTGCCTGATGTAGCTTAACTTCACGGAGTTGTGTGAAAGCCACGGCCTCCCCTTGTTAAAACACTGTATTAAAATCTGAATCCAGTACGTTAATATATGGAAATTAAACTTGGGTGTTACATGAGAAACAGAAGAAACGCTTGGCTATGTAAGTAATTCAAGAAAGGTCGATTTCTGGTGTTGTACTGCGGTCCTACTAAGATAAAGAATGGTAGCCGCTATACCAGTCGAGTGAAGAGACGTTACCTGAAGATATGATCCAGCAAGTTTATTATAGTTTCATGAAGGAAAGTCAAACCGCTTCCCCAAGAACCTTCCAGAAAATAGTATCGTTGTTATTCACCGCGGGTATGATAATGTCTACCTCAAGGTTTCTAGCAAACCGATTTTAAAAATTTCCATGTGGTTCACTTAATTTTCCCTTGATTTCTCAAATTCTTTGTTCCTACTTCGCATTCTTTTGCTGATTTTGTATAATTCCCTGATTTTCCCAGGTTGATCACGTAATTTTTCCTAACCATCAGCAGCAATCTGACGCAATAATACATATGAGCATTCATTTGCCCCTAGAAAAAAATGTATACTAACAGCCCCTCAACATTAGACAGCTTGTCATTTTATTTTAGGAAAGGAAAAACTTACTTGCAGGGTTCTAGCAAAACGATTTGTTAAATTCCCTGACTTTTCTCGGATGATCACAAGCAGCAGAGGCTTTCTCTTTAGGAGGTGTTGAATTATCACAGTTTGTCGATTATAAACGATACCGAACATTCCTCGTCCACTTATCAACATCATCTTTCTTATTTACTTTATCAGTCTCGTGAGGGAACTCAAGAGTTATAAATCGATTAGCTCTTTCGATACAGACAAGTTTAACAACAAAAAATGCTCGATACCGCCTTCCGACACTCTTGGAAATACTCGATACTAATGGCATCGGCACAAAATCGACACAAGGTACCCCACTCAGCGTACCCATCCACAGTTATCCTCAACAGACTTTTACATGTTTTGCCAAAAAGAATCGCTAACAGGACCAGCGAATCATGCGATCTTCCGCCGCAACCTCACGGCATATTTGCAATGAAATCACGTTTTAAAAATTTATGCGCTCGCCGAAATTGTAAAAAATGAACGTGAACAGAGAATAAAAAAATTAATTCCCAATGTAAAAATTAGATATATTTCATTGAAAAAAATTCGATAAAAAGCTTTCCATAAAATCGCAGAAATTCCATTAGTAGTCACAATCCTGAACAGCAAGGGGAATGCAGCCCCTTTTATCAAAATGATATTGCACGTCTACTCGCTTTAACTCTCACATCATCACAAAATTATTCAAGAACTGATATGAAAACAATTACTGACAGGTATAAGCTAAAAATAAACTCATCACCACCGGAAGCATTTTCCTCGAGAAAATCTTTAGACGAAACTAAGTTTTTTAAGCCGACTGCGCTAACCCCAACAAATCCAAAGAGTGGCGTCTTCGGAAAAACTTTACGAAACAATTCCACTTCAACGTCGACATCGTCAAGTCCAGCAAATATAAATGCAAAACTTTTATCTTCTGGAAGACCACAACTTTTCAATCGCCTCAAAACACTGCGGATATAATCTTCATTTCGAATTAAACCATTCAACGTCACGGATGCTGCTTCAACCTTCTCCCCAGTAAAAGCAATCCCAATCGTATGTGGGACATGAGATTCTGGTAGCTCAGGCTCTGGAGAAACGACGTTATACGCGAATCCACCACCAAATGCAAATCTTTGCTTCTTTAAGAAAGACCGCACTAACAAACGAGCAACACGTGGAACTGCTCTACTCACATCATTTAAGAGAATCATACCCTTCACCTTTGTATGGACGGAAATACCGGTGTGTCTTAAAATTTCCTCTTCGCTCAATGAGTCACGAAATTCCCAATCGTCAGAATATTCATTAATGACGAAAGGATAAAAGTTTACCCCTGGCATCTCAGGTAGAAGAAGACAAGTAAATGCAGGCGTATTCTCGATCATTAAACAACCGTCAGAGGAAACGTTCGTTCCTACAATGTTACGACTGTGTACGCCTAGCAACGGACAATCATACGGCAGCTGAGACTTCAAATAGTTCATCACTGAAAGAAAAAAAAAACTCACGTTAACGATGGAGCACATCTTAATTACTGGTAAATTGAAGCGTGAGGTCTAACTACTGAAAATTAAATTTACTTCTGATGAGCCAATAAAAATCAATTAATATTATGGGTCGGGAAAATAGCAAAATGATATAAGAAGCCTCTTACCAACTTCTAAAAGCTTCTAAAATATACTTTTAATGCAGAGAAAAATGAAACAAATATTCTTACCAGGAGGACTGTAAATGCTAGCGGTTCCTTTGAACATATTATGGGTATCCTGCATGTTGAAAAGTGAATCCGTAGCAAACAGAATTGCCAATCTCGGACGGCAGAAAACTTCACGCAGAACGCTGGAGATGTGGGTAATGACTTCTTCATATGGCACTTTATCGGACCGCCCCCTCCAAAACATCCAGGAAACTTGATGACGATTCTTCTTCACAGACTGGCCTACCTTATCCCACATCTTACATACTTTTGCGCAGTTATACAGATCCTTCATCGGTAGATGGTGAAAAATTTCTTGCACGATTAAGGGTATCTGACCGACTCGGTGAATTAGATGATCTTCACGAGAGATTACCGCATCCCAACCGGCAGATATTTTGTCAGGCTTCTTTTCTGAAATGGTAACAGAATTGTAAATGGAAAATGTTCTTTGAAAATTAAAATATTTGCCTAAATTGGCACAAGTTGGCTTAAAAAAGAACTTCTGACCTGTTATTGCTACTGTCCCTTTGTTTTGGCAGGATAAGTTGGATTGCTTACGTTCTTCCTTTACAGGAATTCGTTTTCTTCTTAAATTTTTATTGCTAAACAGCTTTCTCCTTGGAGCCATTGTATCTAAAAGAATTCTGTATATACAAAATTGAAGACTATTATCCTACAATTATCCTATACAATATAATTTTGGTCAAAAGAAACTTTTGGACGATTATTTGACTATTAAAAAAACGTAAAATATCGTTGTAAAATAATCATCATACATTTCAAAATGACATAGCATTAGAAAACTGTTCAAAAGCTTGCTGTCAAGTAAGCTTTCATGATTGTTTTATATTAGTAAAAAATATTTAGATTTATTGTCCAACATCGTGCTCATTTCTTGAACATCCCTCTAGGATAGTTAATCTGAGCTAATATCAGATCTCGATTAGAAACCTTGCTAATTATTAGATTTGAAGATTAATAGCCTCCCAAAAATAAAACACACACAAAAAAACAGGCTACTCAACAGGTTATCTTTTTTTTACAATTAACTTATCACATTCAGAAATCCTGTCGTTATTCTAGTTAAAGAATTAAAAACTAACACTTACCGGTAAGCTTGAGAAACGTAGAAGATGCCGTGAAGAAGATAGTAGTATCACAAAGCAATCAAAATTATGCCTTAACGACAAATGAACAGCGAAGTGTACCTTTCTTGTGTTATGCCTTATCGACAATCGACAATCGAAGTGAACAGCGGAGTATATCTTATGCCTTATCATAAGAAGGCCTATTTATAGGGTTATATCAGCAAATGGCTATGGACATTAGCCAATTAGTATGCAGTCACCACTTGTGTGTCACAGATAATTTAATGATTGGCCCACGTGACATAGGCAATTGATTGGCCCTTGAAAGGGACAGAATGTCTAAGCCATAAACTGGAACAGATGCCCGGGGGGTGGGGGGTGCACATGGAAATTGCCCACACAAATGCTGCGCCTCTTGTTCATGGAGAGTCATGAAAACACCCTGGTTTCTGGTATTCTGGACCATCCACTCGTTGTAAAGAATCCCCTCAGGTTTCGAAGACCGCGCCATATCCTGGATGTCTGCTTTGATGACGTTAACAAGGCCGCCTTCCCCAACTATTGGATCTTTTAGATCCTGCTGATTTTTGGGGACTCTATTCGTCAATCTACAATCTGACTCTCGTCCCTTCTGGGGACTTCTTCTCTGGAGGACTTAAGAGGTTCATCAGGCTTCTCACCCAGTTCAGTGTACCTCCTCTGGTTTACTCTTTGGGCGAGCGTGCAAAGTGAGCTTGGCTCCTGGACCACTCGCGTCTTTCTTTTCACTTCACTGTTCGATTGTCGATTCAGATGAATTCATTAGATCTTGATCCGTAAGTGGCATATAGGATAAAATCTCTCGGAAATTCTGCAAATTGCTTAGCGCATTGGTCATTATGCTAAAAATTTACTTATTTAAATCTCGAATCCAATATCGTTGCGTTAGCAAATAGCGAAACCTGAAAATTAATAAATTCTACAATATGATTCATATCCAGTAAACCCTCGCTAAAAAAAGTCAAATGTAAAATTGGTTACCTTTTCAACACTTCGAAAACGATAAGTCATTTGAGAAGTCAGTAATTGCATTCCACCAGGGCTTTTTTGCCCATCTATTTTCCTCTAATATTGAGGACCTCTTGGCTTCTTCCCTACCTCATTTAGTCATTTCGTATTTATTCCAGAAGGATGATCCTTGTGAAAGCACTGCTTCCGTCACACCTGAACAAATGTACACTTACTGATGCTATCAATCCATATCCAATATAATAAAAACGTTATTCTATCCGTCATCATTGAGTTTTTCCTCACTTCTAACCAAACCATAAGAGTTATCTTGATGAAACAAACATGCTCTATAGGTCGATGATAGACAATTAAAATGCATTTAAGTTCAAATAAAATTGACTTCAAGTTTGGTCAAGATAATCGATTTTATGCCAAATTCTTCACATTTTTTCAATTTAAAAGGTGTTTGAAGATATCTCGACAAAATAAATAGTAAATGTAGCTTTTACTTAGCTCTATTCATCGAGGTATAAATGGTATCAATCAGATTTTTCATTGCAAAATTATAGCCTTTTTTTTTTTTTGAAAATTTCAATTTCAATTTCATTTCAATGTTACTTAATAAAAGCGTTATTCTGTCCGTCATCATTGACTTTCCCTTACTTCTGACCAAACCATAAGAGTTATCTTGATGAACTTATAGGTTTATGCATTTAAGTTCAAAACAAAATGACTTCAGATTTGTCAAGATAATCGATTTTTTTGACAAATTATTCACATTTTTTCAATTAAAAAGGAGGTTTTTCATATATCTCGACAAAATAAAGAGTGAAATGTAGCTTCTAATTTATCGAGGTATAAATGGTATCAACCAGATTTTTCATTGCAAATTTATAGCCTTTTTTGAAAATTTCAAGAGTAAAATATTAATATTATTAATTTAGTATTTTTAATCCAACTGAAAAGAGCAAAGAAGAAGAACGACTCATTCCAACTTTAAATACTCAACAAAGAGCTGCTTTTGAAAGGATCACTCAATCAGTTTACGATGAAAATGGCACAACTCGATTATTCTATCTTGATGGACCTGGTGGCTTGGAAAAACCTATCTTTATGGAGTTTTAATGAATTTCATCCAAGGAAATGATGATAAAGTCTTCCCATGTGCTACAATTGGAATTGCTTCAACACTCATGAAAGAAGTTAGAACAGTTCATAGCGGTTTCAAGTTGTCAGTTCCATTGCTTAAAAACTAAACATCAAAACTTTAGCCATCGTCTCTTCAAGGTAAAGTTGTTTTAGAATCAAAACTTATAATCATTGATGAACTAACAATGCTAACAAAACACAGATTGAGATGCATCGATAATTTCTTGAGAGATGGAGTTCAAAATGATCCGACTAAACGAGACATGGCATTTGGAAATAAGGTGATAGTCATTGGAGGTGGTTTTCCACAATGCTTACCGGTAGTTCCAAGAGGAACAGCATGTATCAAATCATCAAATTTATGGCAACATTTTATAAAACTTTGTAAGCAGATCAAGACGATTTAAGAAGCCACTTCTTAAAATTGGTTCTGGAAATTTTTCAAGAATTGAAAATTTTGATCATGATTTAATTGAAATTCCAAATGAAATGATTGTCTCACATGCGACTAATATATAATTTCTACAATATTTGGAGATGATGTACAATCCCGCGCATCTGATGATTTATCATATCGAGTAATCTTATGCTCAACAACATAAGGCCATCTTTCCAGAATACTGGATCTCCTAGCTCCTCCGTGTCCCTTGTCAATCAACAATCATCGTTATCGTTCTGATAGGAAAGAACTCTATTTTATCCTATGGATGACTTAACTAGGTTTCATCTGGCTTCTTGCCTAGTTCAGTGTACTTCCCCTGGATACTTCTTGCTTCCGGACCGCTCGTTTCGTTTTGCCTTGACTGTTCGATTGTCGATTGTATGTTAAATTACTCACTGATGAAGGGAGTGTAGCCCCCGAAATGTACATCTAAGGCATTAAAAACGATTATTGTGGATTTGTGGTTTCTTCTCACCACTCGACTGATAGAATATTAGCGTTTCCACTTTAAAGTAAAAGTTAAAAAGTACGCTTATTAACAATCAATTTACAATTTACAAGGGGGTTATTAGAAACGTGTCTATGAGTTAAGAGCAGCAAAATTTGGCACTGATGGGATATTGCAGCACAAAACCGACAAGAGTGTCTTCGCTCACAGCAACCCATCGGAAGTTGCGCCTCGCCTGGGCTCGTGAACATATTCATTGAACCTTAGATGACTGGAAATACATAGCTTGGTCCGATGAATCACGATTCAAGTTGATGCAAGCTGATGGTAGCGTTCATGTGTGGCGCACACCCCTTGAGGCTACGGACCTAAGTTGATGAAAGACATGACTAGTATAATGAGAAAATAAAAACAAAGGTCTAAAGTGATACTGGAAACAAATTTTTTATTGCCTAACGCGTTTCGACTTAACGTCATCATCGGGACTATCGACAATCGAACAGTGAAGTGTATATTTCTTCAGATGGGACGAAAGCAGCGCTTTCCAGAGCTCATCGAACCAGAATAAATTCCAAATTAAATACACTGAGGTAGTCAAGAAGCCTAACCTACCCAAACGGTCTTCCATATTATACAAAAAAGAAAGTAAGATTGACGATTGTGGACGAAACAAGATACAAACGAAATAAAAAAAAAACAAACTGGCGGACCTAATGGAACGCTCTTTCTAAAGCGCCGACCTGATATAGAGCTCTTCCGGTCATTCAGGCTGATGATAAAGTCAATCAATCCGTCCTTTATATGAGGAAGGATAAGACACAGGACTAGCTCTTCAAGGTAGCACCTCTACTCTCTTTTCAGGTATCATTTCATTACTCTCATTTCACGGGGTGCGTCCTTTTCAGGGCGATATTCACCTTCTGTTACGTCTTATGTGCTGGTCCCTGGCGTTGGAATTAATATTCCCGTAAACCAGTACATCAAGACGCTTATTATCCTTCTAGGTCCCTGGCGTTGGGATTAATATCCTCGCAAACCTAGCTAAGGACTTTTCATATCATCTATTATTATTCTAATCATTCACGAGTGGGTCCCTGGCGTAGAATTAACTTTCTCGAAAACCTGACTTGTTTTCTGTTTTCCTTAAAGCTAGGTGCGGCCTTCTTAGGACGACTTCTTTAGCACACACCTAAATGGCCGCATGAATAGGAACCATTTAATGTTCTCGAGCGGGAAGATTTAGGTTAAGCATAACGAGTGAGATCTAGAGACTAACGGTGAGGATAAAATTTACTAACCAAATATTGACCCACCTCGAGTAGGGCGCCCAATCCATGTTGCCAGAAGGCTTCATGCGTCCAGGGGATAATCCAAGCACAAATATCGCTGGGAATCCAGGACGGATCCAATGAATTAAGTAGCAAGAGTGAGAAGGCGTCTATATTAGCTGCGACGCAGAAACTTGACCTCGCTCGGGGCGGCTACGATGCTGAAGAGGGCGGCGGGCGATTCCGGTGGCTGGGCGAGAGTTTGGTCCTCCGACGTGAAAGTGCTGTCCTCGTCGCTCGGCAGTTCGATGAGACGGGGATGACTGGTCGAAACTGTAATGTTCATAAGTCGGGAGCAAGATAGATAGAAAACAAGGGTATGCTCACGCGCAGGTTAAAAGTCCCGGATGTGGCGGAAATGATGTCACAAGTGCCCAGATTCTCCACGCACTTCGGCGTAGCATTGCATCTGCCATAGATAGAATCAAGATACGCAGAAAAATAGATTTCTATGTATCTTGGATAGAATGAAATTTTTTTGTTTTTAACAAATCAAACGGAAATATTGCATTTATTTGTTACTCTTCTCTTTATTTTTTTAAAATTAAATTGTTATGTAAATATATATTAAAATATTAAAAAAAAATTTAAATAAAGTCAATTCAATCTATTTTTCATTTGCAAACTTAATTTACAATTTGTAAATTTAGATACTTTCTTCTTATTTCTTTTTTGATTTTCCAAAAATATTTGTACATTTAATTATCTTAAAATGCTATAAGTTCTTGTTCTAATAATAAATTTGTATACAATTACATATTTAATTTCAGCTGGAGTCAATTTAGTTTTGATTAGGTTAAAAAAATTTTCAAAAAATTTCTCTTCTTTTACAATTGAATTTCCATGAAAACATTCAAACGTTTGAGTTATCTTTTTAAATTACACAAACTGGGATTAGAACTGGGATAACTTAAACAACCCTTTGATAAACTTATAGAAATGGATTTTCGTTTGTTTTGAGTGCCTAGAATGGCTATTACATTTAAAAATAGCAAAATACATGTTGTTTCTGCCGTGGATCGCGTGGCTGAAACCTCTGGGCTGGTCACCTGTGACGTCATGAGTTGATCGCTTGCGGCCCCCCCCCCCAAAGTGAGCATATCCTTGTTTTCTATGTATCTTGGTCGGGAGAAAGAAACAAATAATGTCCAGCAGGTATTGCCATGAGTCGCTTGCGGGGGTTGTCGCTTTTCACGTGCTGAATTCTCACACTCACAATCTGAAAACCTTGGCGAGCTCGTCGGCTTCCTCCAGCCACGGTTCCAGAAAGTTCGCTCGTATTTTTCGAGCTTCACTCGATTCCTTGAGACCGGA
>JAHWFO010049455.1:625295-738918 GCA_023313115.1 Rhysida immarginata
AGATCTCCAGACATGAACCCCATCGAACATATTTGAGATATATTGAACGATCCATTCGTGTACCAGCCCCTGGGCCCCCCCCCCCCCCCCCCACCCGCCGGGGGGGGGGGAGGTATCGAGACTGCATGGGTGAACATCTCTTCAGAGGATTTCCGCCGACGGCAGAGTCCATGACACGTCAAGTTGCTGCACGATATTGAATAGTTATCCCATGACATACATGTATTACACTTTCGTGTAAATTAAGCTATTTAGTTTGAGAGATACAATTTTTTAAATTATTATAAATTTACTATTTAATTTAACCATAGATTTAAAATTATTATGCAAAATTCTCAATACTTTTTAAGCGATAGGAATTTATAGAACAGGGCAAAATAATTTTTAGGGTTCCGTATGTCTGAATGAAAAACCGCAATCCTTATAGGATCACTCGTGTGTCTGTCTGTCACAGCCAATTTTTATCGCGTATCCAATCTGTTCTTTTCGTTCTTATCCAATCAACGTACGAAAAGCAAATAAAAACCGGGCGGGGCAAATAACCGGAATCGAGAATCGATTCCACTCAGGAATCGAGTAATCGATTTTCGGAATCAAGAATCGCCCTCCTCTAATCTAAAGTTTTTCTTTCCCCGCGCGAAGTAGGGTGGCCAGGTGATCCCATTGAAAAAACCGGACAAATTGAGGACAAAATCGGACAAACTGAGTTTCTTTTCGTTAATGACACGACATAGTTCATCTTTAATGGGCTGGGAGTCTTCAAAAGGGTTTTCATAAAAGTCTAAAACATTATCCTTCTGGAAGGGTAAAACAATGAATACTAACAGCCTGTTGCTGACCGTTTTCATTGAAGTAATAGCGAATACCAAGAGCTCATAAAGGTTGTATCATTTTCTGAGCTCATTTTCTGACTTTGTACTTCGATTGTATCAGCCGATGACGTCAGCATGAAGTCGGTAAAAGTCTAAGCATGCTTTGTTTTATATACTATCGAATGCAATATCATTCATTTTTCTATCATTAATAGTTTTATAAAGGTTTTCGTGATCAACACTCTTCGTGACATTCACGATTTAAGCGTGGCATCCCAGTATCGAAACATAAGACGTATTCTACGTCAAAAGGAAAATTGTATTTTTCATTAAGAGGAAGCTCTTCATGCCGTTTATATTGTATTTGGAGCTTTGAAATGAATGTTTCTGCCATTTCTTCATTTTTTCAAAAAAAAAATTAATTTCTATAGAAAGATTTAACCCATTTCCATAAAAAATGGTCAATATATAGTTTAAGAACCCCACTGTCTGAATTTCTAGAAAATAAAAAAAAAAATTTAAAAAAATAAAAATGTCTGTAAGACCCACTCTCTATCTCTTGATCTTCATCGATAAAATTGGGTAAAAATCTTTAAAAATTCCGCACCCTCAGGGCCTCTATCTCCTAAACGGTTGGATCAATTGAAAAAACACCAAGAATAAAACATTTCTCGAATATTGTGTACAATCTGAATATACCATTAAAAATAGAGGTTCCTATTTAAGATTTCGAAGTTACCCCCTACACCCAGTTCCCCTCACAAGGGGGGGGGGGGAGTAATTTTTTAACTAATGAATTTCTCCCTCGAAATAATTCATTTTTGATTTTGAACATTTTTTCGTACAATGTTTAGTTTCCGAGATATTTAGTTGCCTTATCCTGTATATGTGACAGTTTGGGACACGGAATTCATATTTTCTTCAATATTCATAAACAATGAATTTAGATATTCGTGTAGCCTCATGTTTGTGATAGATTTTGTTTTGAGAAGGACTTGAAACACCCACTTGAAAAAGAAGTGTGATATCTTAGCTTCATTGCTTTCATCAGTCCTGTGTGAAAGATTTCATGGTGTGTAGAACAAATATAAAACAATCAAAAATATGGTATTCTAGGAGAGCAGGCGTTTTTGCAATTTTTTGAAATGTAACTCTTTAACGAATGTGAACCTATACTGACAGACTGGTCTAACTATAGACGACTGATCGACGCTGATATCAGTGATATTTGTATTGTTAAAGCTTTGTACAATTGTGTAGTGAGATTTATATTAGGAAGTGTTTACTCTGAGTGGCCAGATTATTATGACCACCTGATGTTTGTAGGCAAATTATTTATGACTTCGCGCTGAAGTTGTTAAAGAGCCGGACTAGTGTAAATAGGCAAGCAGGTTATTCCAGAAGATTATAGGTAATCGGCGCGATTTAGTAGCCTTTGATGATTGTTGGCGCTCGGAGCCATGGAGCTAATATCAGCAAAACGGCTGCATTCGCTAAATGTTCAAGAGCAGCTGCTGTTAAATTGTTACAGACTGGATTGTCTGCCGGAAAACTGGATCTGAACGTGCCAGTTGTGGCCATCAATGTTCGGGCAGAAAGGAGAGTGGCAAGATTGGTACAAGACAATAGAAGCACAACAGCGCATCAAATTAGCGCAGATCTTTATCAGGGATCCTCTCAAATGATCTCTGAACGCACTGTTCGCCATACACTGCATAGTATGGAATATGGGAGCTGAAGGCCAGTTCGAAAACCTTTGCTATCTGCAGTTAACAAGATAAAATGTCTCCAATTCACACAGGAACACAAGGATTGGACAGGTGAGCATCGGAATAAAGTCATGTGGTCTGATGAACCACGTTTTCAGTTGCATCATGCAGATAACAAAATGAGAATTTGACCCCACATGCATGTACAATCGGTCAAATTAAGTATTGCATGTATTTTAAAGTATTTCGTTAGAGTTGAAGTTTAGAGTTTTAAAACTTTAGATTTATATGAGGCCTACGACAGAGACAGGTCCTGAAACTCAAAATTCCATCTTGAATTTTAACAAGAAATTAAGCCTCCCATGGTTTTGGGCATATTTTTCTGGCATAATATGGGTCCTTTATTTGTGTAGAAAAACGTCTGAATATCAGAACATACATAAGTATTTTTGCTGAGCAAGTTCATGCAATCATGTTGATGGTGTATTATAATGGAGATGGCTTCTTCCAATGTGACAATGCGACATGTCAAGCTACTCGTATTTTGCAGGAATAGGTTCCAAAATAAACAATTCCTGTGCGTTGTTTGCTGCAAAAAATTTTTTTTACTACTGAATGTATGCTTTAACCCCTTTGAAAATGATAGTAAGGCGAGATTTTTGTGATCGCCACGAACGACGACGAACCTGGCTTAGGTGGCCCCCATAATGACCAAATCTCAATCCAATTGAACATTTGTGGGAGAAAGTTGAAAGAGCCATCCGACAGGTGGTCCCAAAACAACAAATTTCATGGTGTCAGATTCCTCCCATCACCTTTCAACACCTCGTGGAATAAATGCGAATCGCCGCAGTATTGAAGGCAGAAGGTGGCCCAACGAAATGCTGATGGGGTGGTCATAATAATCTGGCCACTCAATGTATATTATTCCTAAAGTGTCGCTCTGATATGGAAATGTTGTTGTTCATTGCGATAATGAAATATTCACCAACAACTAGACCAATCAGTGACACCATCAAGGTGGATACAAATATTGCAATTATGACAATTACCATTATCAATGTAGATGCTACATTAAATTTATACGCTCTTAGCTTTATGAAGAAATATTTTAATATAGATTTCAAACCCATCGAATCACCTTTTACATTGGTTGACAGTACTATAAATTTGATGTTTGCGCGAAATATTGGTACTTGCCTGTTGTCATTTCTAACATACTCTCAATACAGCCCCGTAAATCTTTTGATTTCGTATCACTATCACGTGGTAGGCCTGTGCGAATGTACCATTCCTCCATACCAATTTATTTTTTTATTAAATTTGTCACAAGTTCAAATTCATAAACAAAATGCATTCCATATGAGATATGAGTACATTCCTAACATAATCTAACCTAAACTAACCCAAATTCCCAGATATGAGATACACGTCCCCAGGCTGCATCATGCAGCCAGCATGTGCCATAGTACCAACCAGCTGACTCCAACTGACTTATGAGCTGCATCATGGTCACACCTTTCTTATAGTCTTTGGTCACACCTCATTCTCACATGGTCTGACTTGCGCAAGCGCATTGTCCCCTACATTGTGCATCTTTTTTTTTTATCCTACGCTGTTTCTTGCGTCCGAAATTTTAAATGAAAATATACCTCCTTAATAAAAAAATATATCTCTCCAAAAAGACCCCTAAAAATAATTACCTCATAATTTGCCCCTGCAAAGATATTTTCCCGCTCATCGGTTGGCTCCCTTTCTTTCCGTTCCCGGCCAATGAGCTCACAGCTCTCTCTAACTTCTCGCGCTTTCTCCCTTACTTCTCTCTAATCGACTACCCGGTTTCCTCGGTTGCGTGATGCAGACATGAATTTCCTTTTTCTCATCCTCTGACTCTTTTCCGCTAATGGCCTCTCTCTCTCTCTCTTGTGTCGTCTGTTTTAACCCTCGACGATCCTTTCTCTGTCTATTACCTAACTTCTCGCGCTGCCCCGATTCTCTATAACCTCTGCCTATTTCCTCCCCTAAAATTTGGGACATAATATTCTATAAATTCCATTGATTGTGTTCAGAAAATTTTGTAGCTGTTTTCTCGAGAAGATGATGTAAATCGAAACGCGTCGTCAATTAAAAGTCTACCTTATTGCATAACCAAGACTTTTGTTATGTTTTCATTCTTAATTCTAGCAATATTGGACAGCATGGATATCATGAAGATTTTTTTGTGTCAGAAATTTTACTCTGGCAACTTGTCTCTCCCATTATACAGGGTGGATAAAAAAAAGAGCCCCCCCCCCTTTTTAGCACATTTTCTATATATTGAAATGTGCTTATGTGATCGGTTTGTCCAGCTGTCCGTCCGTCCGTCCGTCTGTACACAATCCCACAATTCATTGCGTTGCATGTATTGAATTGCATGTATTGCAATCTCACAATTCATTCAATCATGTCTTGAATTGCTGGAAGAAACGAATTATCCTCGCATTTGGTAAAACGCGTGTTGAGAACATGGGTTCGGTTCTGCGCGTGCTCTAAACGTTAATGAGATGGTGTGCGTGCAGGATGCATGTGTTTGACGATTATTAAAAGGGCAGTTCGGTCCCTAAATCAAGAGAATTTTTTTATTCCTAAGGAGCTTAGCATTTATTACGATAACTTGAAAACGAATTAACTTTTTCACAGTCTGTTTTCACCAATCCATTAAAATGGGACAGAGTACGCAGAAGTACGAACGTGAGATAGCAGGAATAAGTACGTGCTCTAATAGCACGTGCTTTAATAGTACCATTATGATACCCTCTTAAACATTTCCTATAACAAGATATGGCATGTAATATATCAAACAAATTGTCACAACACATCAGGAACGAATATAAAAGAGTAACTAGTGATAGCAAGTATCGGTCTAATGGCACGTGTACGTGCAAGGATGTCTCATGAATGAATATAACGGTATATAGTGATGTCTGAATTGTTTAGTAGTACGTGTTTTAATGGTACCAAGTGGTACCATTGGAACTTTCAATGCTAAGATATGGCATGTAATATATCAAACGACTCGTAATAACGTGCCATGAGTGAATATCACGTGTAAATAATGATCATAGTTATTGGTTTAGTAGCACGTGCCCTAATGGTGCCCTATGAAACAATATAGATACCATTGGAACTTTCAATGCTAAGATATGGCATGCAATATATCAAACGACTCGTAATAACGTGCCATGAGTGAATATCGCGTGTAAATAATGATAATAGTTATTGGTTTCGTAGCACGTGCGCTAATGGTGCCCTATGGTACCATATGGTAACCTTGGAACTTTCAATGCTAAGATATGGCATGTAATATATCAACGACTCGTAACAACGTGCCATGAGTGACTATCACGAGAAAATAATGGATAATGGTTAACAGTTTAGTAGCACGTACACTAATGGTGCCCTATGGCATGATATGGTACCATTTGAACTTTCAATTCTAAACCATGGCATGTAATATATCAAACGACTCGTAACAACATGTAATGAGTGAATATCATGAGAAAATAATGATAATTGTTTTTGGTTTAGTAGCAAGTGCCCTAATGGTGCCCTATGAAACAATATGGTACCATTTGAACTTTCAATGCTAAGATATGGCATGTAATATATCAAACGACTCGTAACAAGGTGCCATGAGTGAATATCACGAGAAAATAATGATAATGGTTATTGGTTTAATAGCACGTGCCCTAATGGTGCCATATGATACCATATGGTACCATTGGAAATTTTAATGCTAAGATATGGCATATAATATATCAAACAACTGGTAATAACCTGCCATGAGTGAATATCACGTGTAAATAATGATAATGGTTAACAGTTTAGTAGCACGTGCCCTAATGGTGCCCTATGGCATGATATGGTAACATTGGAAATTTCAATGCTAAGTTATGGCATGTAATATATCAACGACTCGTAACAACGTGCCATGAGTGACTATCACGAGAAAATAATGATAATGGTTATTGGTTTACTAGCACGTGCCCTAATGGTGCCCTATGAAACCATATGGTACCATTGGAAATTTCAATGCTAAGATATGGCATGTAATAGATCAAACGACTCGTAACAACGTGCCATGAGTGACTATCACGAGAAAATAATGGATAATGGTTAACAGTTTAGTAGCACGTACACTTATGGTGCCCTATGGCATGATATGGTAACATTGGAACTTTCAATGCTAAGTTATGGCATGTAATATATCAACGACTCGAAAATAATGATAATGGTTATTGGTTTACTAGCACGTGCCCTAATGGTGCCCTATGAAACCATATGGTACCATTGGAACTTTCAATGCTAAGATATGGCATGTAATATATCAAACGACTCATAACAAGGTGCCATGAGTAAATATCACGAGAAAATAATGATAATGGTTATTGGTTTAATAGCACGTGCCCTAATGGTGCCATATGATACCATTGGAAATTTTAATGCTAAGATATGACATATAATATATCAAACAACTGGTAATAATCTGCCATGAGTGAATATCACGTGTAAATAATGATAATTGTATTGGCTTAGTAGCACGTGCCTTAAAGGTGCCATATGATACCATATGGCACCATTGGAACTTTAAATGTTAACATATGGCATGTGTGAATATAACGTGACATGAGTGAATATAACGAGTAAATAATGATAGTGGCAATTGGTTTTGTAGCACGTGCCCTAATGGTACAATACAGAATTTATAGAACTTTTAATGCTAAGATATGGCGTGTAATATATCAACCAACTCCTTACGCGTTATTAGATCTTTTGTTATCCATAGCTTATTTGAATCAAGAGTATAGTACTCTTAGGCTTAATGGTATCTAAAACTCATTACTAATTAATTTAATAGTAGTTAATCGCTTGCTTCAATAAGACTTTAGTAATTTAATATGAAAATCTAATAGATGCTTACACATAACGCTTCAGCAATTGAGGCTCACTTCGTTTAACATTATGTGAGAATTCTTACAAATTAAAGAACTTTTATTATTTTAAGTGTATGAGGAATAACTTCACTCTCCATTTACCTTTCATTCTTCAAGTTTATTCTTTTAAATTCTCTCTATACGTTAGCCTGTTTAAATAGTAATTTACAATTTAGTTTTCATATTTATTTATTTACCCTCAAGTGTTTTAAAATCTTGGTTAATTCTATATATCCATAACAAGAAAATGTGCTCCCTTTATCCGCTTTGGCGGTAAAATCATTCTTGTTATTTTCGTAACCGAATCCAAATGAGAAGCAATACGCTTTTGCAGTTGTCTTGTAGGAGTCCTAGAAACATTTTTTCTTCGTTAGAGGAACAAAAAAAAAAATAAATAAATAAAAGAGAGAGAAATTAGCCAAAAACTCAATAAGAATCCGTGTCCGTATTACACATTCATATATTAAGCATACATTAACACAATGAATAGGAAGTTGTGGGTTACATTGTTACTACTTTTCATCATCCAAAGTTTGCAAATTCGGACACATTCAAATCCTATCTTAAAAAGCGTAACAGATACACGAAAAATTCCAATTGAAGACTTACTCAGCATGGAGTTCCGAACAAAACAAAAATAATTCCAAAATCCGATGAACGGATCACCAACAGCTACATGCATAAATAATTTTACTCCAATGTTAATCATAATTGCTTTTCCTTTGCCTTTTACAGTAAAACCCCGTTACAACGTACTTCAAGGGACCTGGAAATTTGTACGTTATTCTGAAGTGTACGTTATTCTGAAACTGGGGGGGGGGGGCTTATGAACAATAAATATATTCATAGAAAAACATTCTGGTTCTAAATGGCTATTTTCATCTTAGTCTTCCTGAACGCTATTAATTTCATTTTGCTTTTGTACCATCTCCAGAATCTCTGAATCCATTAAATCAGCAGAGGTGGAAACCATTTCGTCACATGCTACATAATCTTCAAAGGTTATCTCTGCTAGCACATTAAAGACAGAGACAACCTCTTGCCACAAATCTTCAGGAGTTCGGCTCTCATTTTGTATACCTTGCGCCTGTTCTTCTTAAGTTGTTGCTTCAATGGAGAACCTGGCTTTCCGCCAGCAGTTTCTTATCACTGTTGGTTGGACAGAATTCCAGGCACTTGCCAGCATGTCAATTGCATTCTTGATGTTAACATTTTCTACAATACGCAGCAGTTCATTAATTAAAACCCTTTGCAATAAACGTTGCCGGAAATGGACTTTCACGTTTTTTATGATGCCTTGGTCCAGTGGTTGTAACGTGGATGTGCAGTTCGGTGGAAGGAACTCTAACTGAATGTTTTCTAGACGTACATTTACAAAATGTGGCGAACAATTGTCAATCACCAAAACTATTTTCCTTTTTTCCATGCCCATATCCGAATTGAATTTTAATAGCCATTCCTCGAATATGTCTCTGGTCATCCATGCTTTGACATTGTTTTTGTACACACAGGGTAAGGAAACCACCCCTTTGAAACACCGGGGTTTGCAGGATTTTCCGATAACAATTTACCGTATTGAATATGGGCAATCATCCGTCAAGTGAAGGTCTCTAATCTAATTGCAGCACAAATTGGATCCCGACTGAGTAGCGTGCAATCAAGAATCGAACAGTGAAGTGTACATTTTTTCAGATGGGACGAAAGCAGCGCTTTCACAAAGCTCATCGAACCAGAATAAATTCCAAACGAAATACACTGAGGTAGTCAAGAAGCCTAACCAACCAAAGCGTTCTTCCATATTATACAAAAAAGAAAATAAGATTGACGGTTGTCAGAAACAAAATACAAACGAAATGAAAATGCAAGGTGAAAGAAGATGTTCACATCTTCCAGTAGTCCAGGAAAGAGACGTTACTGATATATTCAAATTTGATGTCAGGAATGTGCCTTGGTTTTCGATACTTCATATGCCACTTCATATCTATTGAGTTCTTCAGTATTCCAGTCACTAGGTCATTCTCGTGAATCTTCATCTTCTGCACCATAATCAAAAGGAGGTCCTTATAAACTTTCCGATGTGGGCCATGTTTAAATCTGAGTGGATGGATTGTTTTTTCACAGTCCTTCTGCCAAGCTGGGCAATGGTATTCAGGTTAACACTCTGGAACAACTGTAGCTCGCTCCATCTGCTTCTACAGATAGTCGCCCACGCAGGCATGCCATAGAGGAGTATGGTCCGAATAATCGACTTGTACAGAAGTAACTTGTTGTCGATGCTGACGCGTTGTGACCCAGGAGAGCTATGAGACTGTACTTAGCCCTCTTCGTTTTGTTTAGAGCGTAGGTCACATGACGATTCCACGAGAGTCTTCAGTCGACGATAACGCCAAGATATTTGTAGCTGTCTACCCAGTCTAGTTTCTTATTGAATAGAACAAGAGAATCTGGGGGATGCTTGAACTTTTTGTTGAACGCCTTGCACTTTCGACATTAAGATTCAGCTTCCAGCAGTTAAGCCAGTCTTCGAACAAATTCAAGGCGTACTGCAGACGAGTAGTAACGTGAGCCGGCTTGTGTACACATGTCATAATGGCAGTATCGTCAGCATAGAAATATAGATTACAATTTTTGGGTTTCGGGAAATCAAGCACAAAATAACTAAATAGCACGGGCCCGAGGACAGAAACCGGCACGGGGCGTGGATAGATTTTCATCAACTTTAGCTTGGTAGGACCTGTCAGTGCGAAAACGATTTCACCATCAAAATCAAATCAGGAGGAAACCCGTCTCTAATCATCTTGTAGACAAGACCCCCATGCCACACTTGATCAAAAGCTTTACTTACATCGAGAAATACCACTCCACAGTACTTGGAAAGGTTCAGGGGGTGGTCAGATCTTCTACGAGCCTCCATATCTGCATCTTACAAGAGTGGGTGGCACGAAAGCCAAACTGATTTTTCCGAAGTAGATCATTGGTGAGACAGTGGTCTTGGAATCTGACGAGGATCGTTTTCTCCAAAACATTAAACATCGAGCTAATCTAATAGGTCGGTAGCTTGAGGGAATTGCTGGATTTTGTCCCTGCTTGGGGATACTCAAAACAATAGATTGTGTCCAAGATGCAGGAAAGTAAGAAAATTTCCAGCAGTCGCTAATGATATTGGTGAGCTCGTCAATAATATTCTTCGGGAGATTTATAAGGGCGTTATTGCTCACCTTGTCTCTTCCTTCTTCCTTTTCAGTTTACTTATGATGGTAGTGATCTCACCGGCCTCGATGTTGATCTTCGTTAAATGCTGCGGGAATTCATCAAAGTTGACAAGACCATCTTCCACATGCTGAGAGATGATTTAGCTCTCGGGATTATTGCTGATAGGAGTAACAAATTGCATTTCTAGTGAATATGCAATGACTTGGGCCTTGTCGTGATCAGTTTGCACACAGTCACCTTGTGGTGTATGGAGTGGAGGAAGCGCGTCATCCTTCTTCTGTAAAGCTCTGACCATACTCTAAATGGAATTGTCGCGAGCTGACAAGCTTTTGAGTTTGTCATTCCATCTAGCGTCACGAAGCTCATTTATCTCTTCTTGGACTCTTCGCACTAGCCTGTTGTACTTGGTTTTGAGCCAAGGTTCACGATAGCGTTGCCATAGTCTACGGGTCCTGTTTCTTGTGCAGCCATAGTATAAATTGTTTAGTCGTAAGGAGCCGACTCAACTATGGAACAACTTTTGCCTAAATAGAAAACAGATGAAAGATACGTCTTAACTGCTTATACATGCTTGGTAGGTCGTGAATGTTGAGGCCTTTTTCCTCCGGCTTAGAGAAAGCAGCTGCAAAGGATTTGTCTGCTGTCCCTTTGGAAGAACATTTCGTGTTGCTTGAAGTGTGGTGTCCACCACACCTAACGCACTTGTCCCTTAATCTTGGGGCAATCTCTTGAGTGGTGCCCCTCTGCGCATTTGTTGCAATAAGGATCTTCCGTGCAGCCATGGATACGTGTCCGAATCGCAGGCAGTTGTAGCATTGTAGTGGCTTCTTGTTCCCTCGAAAGACCTCCACTAACACTTTTAGTGGTCCAATACGTGTAATGTTCTTCAATGACTGGTTGTGTTCGGTGTTCGGGAGCAGAACCAAAACCATCGGCATACCAATGGACCCTTTGGCTTTCCTGACTCTGATTACCTTTTCTGAGAAGTAGTTGGCTCTTATTAGGTCTTTTTGGAAGTCATCCAGATCATACGTTACATCCACATTTCGAATGACGAACTTCAGAACCTTCTCGGACTTCAGTTAATGATGCTGAATTTTTAGAATATTGTCAGACTTAATTCCAGAGACTAACTTGTTGTGAGTTTCTTAGTCTTCACATTTAACTTTGATGGTTTCAGCTCTGCCCGTATGAACAGTGATCTTTTCCACTGGAACATGCTTCTCGAGCTCAGTTAAAATCGTCTTAAACGGCAAGCCATGAGTCCGCACGATAATCGGCGGGGCATACCTCTTCGTGATCCTTTGGCCTTCATTAGCCGAGCGACTCTGTCCATTCTTCGGATTCTTCTTTCTAGACGCGCTGACGTCTTCTTCGTTTACTCTGGAGACGGTCTTTAGGTTATCGATCCTCGTGCCCTTTCTGAATTTTTTTATTACTAGCAACAATCCAGGGACTGTCATCCACTTCTCCATCGCTTCCATCAGAGTGACTTCTCTTACAGCCACCGTTTGTCGAACAGTCACTATTTTCTATTATATCCATAGACTCCACACTTTTAGCACAGGAAATAGTTTTAAAAACATTAATTACCTTGCTGTTATCAACCGGTTTATCTTCCGTGGAGTTTCCTGCCTTCGGAGTCCCGGAGCATTTCTCAAAGGCTTCCTAAAGTTCACTTATCTTGTCTTGAATTTCTTTGTTGATACCTTTGAACGTCTCCTCAAAACGTTTATGTAGAGATTCGACGTTTTCCTCCACTGCACTATACTTAGCGTTTATTTCATCCCGCAAATACTAGCATTTCGTTGAACACTAGGTCAAAAGCAGCAAACCTAGCATCCAAGCAGGCATCCCGATAGGCCTTTTCGCAGGATACAGTTTTATCATCCGCCAATTGCAGAGACTCTTTAGCCGACTTCAATGTGTTTAATTTGGACGAAGCCATCATATTCCTAAAATAGAATTGTACAGAACCAGGGGGGGAGAGTAACCTCGCAGCTAGGTGTGTGCTAAAGAAGCCGTCCTAAGAAGGACGCCCCTAGCTTTAAGAACAAAGAACAAGTCAGCTTTGCGAGAAATTTAATTCTACGTCAGGGACCTGCACATAAGACGTAACAGAAGGTGAATATCGCCCTGAAAAGGGCGCACCGAGGAATGAGAGCAATGAGATGATACCTGAAACGAGAGTAGAGGTGACACCTTGAAGAGGTAGTCCGTCCTGAGCGTGATGAGCGAGCTGGTACTCCCTGGATGGTTGTATTCTCGATATTAGGGGACAATCCACAATCGACAATCGAACATTGAAGTGTACATTTGTTCAGGTGGGACGTAAGCAGTGCTTACACGTTTCTCACCCTTCCGGACATGAGATACACTGAAATAGGCAGGAAGCCTGACTAACCCAAAGAGGTCTTCCACATTAAGAAAAAAAAACAAAAAATAAGATTGACGATTGTCAGGAGAGTGGGAGAGGGGGGGGGAGGGGAGAGTGATATTACATCTTCCAGTAATCTGGCAAGGGAAACATTGTCAATGTCTTCGAAGTTGACATCAAGAATATGCCTCGGTTTTCTATACTTTGTATGCCCCTTTATTTCCATCCGGTTATTCAGTATTCCAACCTTCAGGTCATTGTCATGGTTCTTCATCGTCTGCACCATGTTCATCAGGAGATCTAGGACACACTTTCCAAAATGAGTCTGTTCAGATCTGAGTGGATGTAAAGATTTTTACGGTCCTTCTTCCAACTGCGTAATGGTCCTCAGAGTAACATTCTGCAACGACTGGAGTTCACTCCATCTGCTTCTACATATAGTTGCCCACACATGCATACCATAGAGGAGGATGGTCCGAATAACTGTCTTGTACAGTAGTAATTTTTTGTCGATGCTGAGGGCGCTGTTTCTGCCCAGGAGAGTAATAAGACTGTATTTACCCTTCTTCGCTTTGTTCAGAGCGTAAGTTACTTGACGATTCCAGGAGAGTCTTGAGTCGATGATAACGCCAAGGTACTTGTAGTTGTCAACCCATTCGAGTTTCTTATTGAATTGCACAAGAAAATCCGGGGGACGCTTAAGCTTTTTGTTGAAGTTGTCAGCTTCGCATTTTCCGACGTTAAGGTTCAATTCCCAGCAATTAAACCAGTCTTCAGATTTTTTCAAGGCGTTCTGCAGACGAGTGATAACGTGAGATGGCTGGTGCGCCCATGGCATGATAGCAGTATCATCAGCATAAAAATATAAATTACACTTCTCGGGTTTTGGGAAATCGTCCACAAAATAATTAAAGAGAACGGACCCGAGGACAGAACCCTGTGGGACATCGGCCTTTTTCCTTGCGGGACGTGGAGAACTTTTCGCCAACTTTGACTTGATAGAACCTGTCGCTGAGAAAGGATCTCACCGTCATAATCAGATCAGAAGGGAACCTCTCTCCAATCATCTTGCAGATTAGTCCCTCGTGCAGCGTTGCCAACCGTGTAATAATTATTACATTTGTGCATTGTTTAGCTTGTATTATAACAATATCCAACAATAAATATTCCCATCTAATAACCGGCAAGTTGGCAACCCTGCCCTCGTACCACACAAGATCGAAAGCTTAACTGACATCAAGAAAAATCACGCCACAGCACCTGGAGAGGTTTAGTGGGGTGCTCAGATCTTCAACGAGCCTCCATATCTGCATCTGACACGAGTGGGCGGTTAGGTTAGGTTAACTGTTCTTTCCGCCTTAAACCATTGGTGAGACAGTGGTCCTTGAATCTGGTGAGGATCGTTTTCTCCAAGACTTTAGACATCGACGGGAGTTGGCTGATAGGTCGGTAGCTGGCGGGAATTGCAGGATTTTGCCCCAGCTTGGGGATACTTAACACAATAGACTGCTTCCAAGCAGTAGGGAAATAGAAGAACTTCCATCAGTCGCTTATTATGTTCTTTGGGATATTCTTTAAGGCGTTATTATTAACCTTGTCTCTTCCTGGAGCCTTCTCTTTTTCAGATTTCTTATGATGGTAGCGATTTCTCCAGCCTCGATGATGATCTAAGTTGTAGGTTGTGAACTTCTTAAAAGTTGGCAAGACCATTTTCTACAGTCTGGGACATGAGCTGACTCTCGGGATTACTGTTATCAGGGGTAACAAACTGCATCTCTAGGGAATCTGCAATTATTTGAGCTTTATCCTGATTAGTTTTGACGTAATTACCTTGAGGGGCGTGAAGTGGAGGAAATATATCATTCTTCTTCTTCTGAAGAGCTCTAACCATGTTCCAAATGGAATTGTCGCGAAGCTCTTTTACTTCTTCTTGAACCCTTCGCACTAACCTGCTGTATTTGGTTTTTAGCAACGGTAAGCGATAGCGCTGCCAAAGCCTACGGGTCTTGTTTCTCTCTGCAATCAAGCTTTGGATTCCTGGAGTGAGTATAATTCGATGAACGGGCTTGTTTACCAATGGATAGATATTAGGGGCAATCGACAATCGAACAGTGAAGTGTACATTTCTTCAGATGAGACAAAAGCAGTGCTTTCACAAAGCTCATCGAACCAGAATAAATTCCAAACGAAATACACTGAGGTAGTCAAGAAGCCTAACCAACCCAAGCGGTCTTCCATATTATAGAAAAAAGAAAATAAGATTGACGATTGTCAGAAACATAATACAAACGAAATAAAAAGAACACCGAGAAAGAAGATTATCACATCTTCCTGTAGTCCGGGAAAGAAACGTTGCGGATGTCTTCAAAGTTGATGTCAAGAATGTGCCTCGGTTTTCGATACTTCATTTGCCACTTCATATCCATTGACTTCTGCAGTATTCCATTGTCGTGAATCTTCATCTTCTGCACCATAAACTTTCCGATGTGGGCCATGTTTAAATCTGAGTGGATGGATAGGTTTTTCACAGTCCTTCTGCCAAGCTGGGTAATGGTCGTCAGGGTAACATTCTGGAACGACTGTAGCTCGCTCCATCTGCTTCTACAGATAGTCGCCCACGCAGGCATGCCATAGACTAGTATGGTCCGAATAATCGACTTGTACAGAAGTAACTTATTGTCGATGCTGAGGGTGCTGTTCCGGCCCAGGAGAGCTATGAGACTGTACTTAGCCCTATTCGCTTTGTTCAGAGCGTAGGTCACGTGACGATTCCACGAGAGTCTTAAGTCGATGATAACGTCAAGATATTTGTAGGTGTCTACCCAGTCCAGTTTCTTATTGAATAGAACAAGGGAATCTGGGGGACGCTTGAACTTTCTGTTGAAGTACATAGCCTTGCACTTTCCAACATTAAGGTTCAGCTTCCAGCAGTTAAACCAGTCTTCGAACATCTTCAAGGCGTGCTGTAGACGAGTGATAACAGCAGTCATTCCAGCAGTCGCTAATGATATTGGTGAGATAGTCAATAAAGTTCTTCGGGAGATTCATAAGGGCGTTATTGCTTAACTTGTCTCTTACTGGAGCCTTCTTCTTTCTCAGTTTACTTATGATGGTGGCGATCTCTCCGGCCTCGATGTTGTTCTTCGTTAAAAGCTGCGGGACTTCATCAAAGTTGACAAGACCATCTTCCACACGCAGAGACATGAGTTGGCTCTTGGGATTGTTGATGATAGGAGTAACAAATTGCATTTCTAGATATTAGGGGCATTAGATGACGTCCTAAATACAGATCAAGTAGGGGGGGGGGGGAGAAATAAAATATTAGTTAGGGAGAGCAGAAGGGAATCACTTCGAAGCCTGAAATAAAATAGAATACGTGCTGAGATAGGCTAAGACCGAAGCCAAAAGGAGGAGAAAAAGGTGAAATAGTGAGAACATAATACAAGGGAAAATTTGTTGGGATAGGACAAGAACGAGGACCAATGATAACAGGGCAATGAAAAGAGTGCAATAGGGAACACATAGGAATACAACTAACAGAAATTGTAAACGAGAAGAATGATAATTAAGAAATACAGTCGAAATCGCTGCAAAGAGGAACATCGGGAAATCGAAAATTTACTCTTATAAACGGAGTTTACAATACACAAGACACATTATTGCACTCGGAGAAATGAAAAATGGCTATTATCAGCGGAGCGTTCCTATAAAGGTTTTTTTCAGGGTCTTGCAACCCTGTGTTCATTTTGAATTTTTATTTTATTCCAGAGGTCTTGTCCTTCTTTTCTTCTACACCTGTCATTTCTACTGGACTGAAATTTTCTCTTCTAATTTTCTCTTCTAATTTTATAGCTCTTCATTTTTTGGAAAATGATGAAATGAGACATTTGGATTTTCCCTTTCCAATTCAAACATAACGAACTGAACAATTAATTGGCATGTTTTATCCGTTTTCATAGAAACTCATTGCAGCACTGATTTGTTTTCCTCATGGTGTATTTCTCATATCTGCCACCAGTTCGCGCCTAAGTATCGCGGATAAGGTCTATCGGTAAGCATTTTTTTAAGCTATAGCGTTCATTCTAGAGATCCGAACTGACTAATCTCAACATGTACAGACCCCTCATGTTTAAGAGTTAGTTTAGGCGAGCCGTTTTAGTTATTAACGCACCCCCCCAAAAAAAAATAATTTTTTTTCTTAAAAAATTAATACATGCTTAGAGGGTTTCTTTAACTGTGCATTGGCGTATTTTTTATGAAAACTGGCTAAGCCTTTTTAGAGATATTAATTTTTTTAGCAAATGAACGTATGGCAAAAGCATATATTTCAGCGACATAAAAGCAATAAAACCAACATAAACTCTCTGAGACTAATTATTTTGGAAAGAAATTGTATGGCTGCAATGAGCCATTTTGGAGTAATTAAGACTTTAAGGACTAACCCCCCCCCCCCGAGGGGAAGAAAAGAGAAGTGCTTTGAATCCGTGTCGTGGCCAAGTGATAGCATAGCCTAATGAATCCGTTTTCATTAGGCTGTTATTTACTCTTGTCTCATTTCCGTAGAATAACGGTTCATTGTTTCTAATCTCAAAGAAGACGCGTCATTGATGAGAGCTTCCTGATAACAGGAAGAGTTCGTTAAGAGCTTCCTGATAGAGAAAGAATCTGACTATATATTTAGAATTCCTATATGCTTTACTTTTAGAAATTTAAAGACAGCAGAGGATATAAAGAGGTATTGGCTACGTTATTATGAAAACTTGCTTTGGATTTTACACTTCCTTTGTGCACCAGGTCGGAGGTTCAAATACCGCTATTGGCAAAGATATTTTATTTGTATCTTTGTGTTCGGAACCTTTTGTCCTTTCACAGAATAGAATTATATGAGCGAAATAAATTTCCTCTCTAATAAACATGGCTTATAAGAGAGACGCAAACGATGACCTTTATTTTTACATTTATTTATTTATTAATTATCTTATCTATGAAAACGTTGTTAACCCTTATCTCATTGGATCAATGAAAAAAATAAAACTGATTTCACTCCAGTCACTAAGATCTTTACGCCCGAATTACTCAGTCATACTTTTTTATATCTTACGTGAAGTCATATTGGATAAACTGGCATTTAATCATAACTTAATCTGGCGTTTTCATACATACTTTTGATAGCAGACAAGAAGAAAATGAATTTTCTGTACATTCAAAAACTTGTTTCGTTAAGTTTTCTGTTCTTTGCAGCTTTATTAATTAAACTACCTAAGGAAATAGGAACAGAGGAGATAAGTGGTAAGTGAAGTATTTGAAATTATTATTAGTAGAATAAAAATCCGCCATCCAATAAAAATCCCTCACAAGGGGGGGGGGGGAAGTAATTTTTTAACTAATGAATTTCCCCCGCGAAATAATTCACTTTTGATTTTGGACATTTTTTCGTACAATGCTTAGTTTCCGAGATATTCAGTTGTCTCAAGATAAATGCCTCACCCTGTATAATATTACACTTTTTTATTTAAATCGTTTTAACTGAAGAAAAAATCCGGTCATCAAATGGATGGCTGAAAATACAAGTAGACCAAGTTACAGTTTTAACATTCATAGTAAATTAGAGTTTAAGCTGTTATTTTATTTAAAAAAATGAGGAATCGTGGTTTATACAAAGAGATGCATGTTATTGTGTCTCGAAAATTTAATTTTTCTTGTCCTTAAAATTTGGTGTTAACCCACAGTTTTTGAAAGTGAACTTGACCTATTTGTATTTTCAGCCATTCAAATATTCTGTCATCATTAATAGGAGGGATTTTCTTATAAATAAATTAAAAAAGATAATTATCGCTTATCATATAATTTATAAAAAATTATAAAATCTTTCATCACGATTTTTTCTCTACCAATAGTTATCACAAACATATAAAATAATTGTTTTGTAACGCTAGGATAGACTATCAAACATATTGGGTAATTGGTGAAATATTTGAGATGTAATAATCTGCTGCCTTGCTAAATTATATACAGTACTCATAAACAAAACATGAAAATCAAGGCATAATCCTAGCAAATATAAGTATAAATATTTTCGTTACATATAAACAGTGAGTTAGAATTAAAAACTTTAATTAAAGTCACGCCCTCTATAAGCAGTTTTTTAAAATAAAAGTTATTAACCGGTTTTGCATCCGAGGACATGCTGACGTCAGCTATAATATCTGTACCTCCCCCCTCATGGTCAGAATGCATCAGCATTGATAGACCACCCCCTACCCCTACCCATGCTGACCTAATATGTGGACAACCCCTCTGCTGGAAAAAAATGTTTGTGATGGAAAGTCCATTGTTGCAACAGAGATCCAACAAGCACCTCCCATTAGCATTTAAATCGGGATCACTATTCCTCCCAATCACGCCTTTCCACGTTTGGTCATCAGCACCTACGTGTGCATTGAAGTCGCCCACCAGGATGACAGAATCTGCACTCCCTCTCCTGCTAAGAGCAGCATCAACTTCATCTAGAAAAAGTAGGTACTCTGTGACTGCATTCGGAGCATATGCAACAAATAGAGAGAGAGACCGTTTCCCTATCTGAAGCCTCAGGAGACACAGTCTTCCACCTAAGGGGGTCCAATCTGCAACATAATCTGCCAGCCGGAGACTTATGAGTATCCCCACTCCCGCCTGGGCAGTCATGTTAGGGTCGACACCAGAGTAGAAAAGCTTCCACCCTCCTTCTAAGTCCACAGTTCCAGAACCCGGACGTTTCGTAGAGGTAATACCTATGATATCCAGTCGATACCGTTTGGCTTCTTCCACTAACTCTGATTCCTTTCCTGTCATGGAGAATACGTTCCAAGTGCCGATTGACAGCACCCGATCCCGTTGTCGCTTTACCTGCTTCTCCTCTTGGGTAAAGACATGCGCTGCCCCCGACCGTTTCCCCAAGCGATAGCGAGTGCACTGGTGGGGCTTCTCGGAGGCATTGCTCCGAGATAACAGCCGGGAGACTGTCGACTATTTTTCGGACGAGAGCCTCTGCCTAACTCCCGAATGCGGGTGACTTCAACCTGCGCCACACCCGATGCAGTATGAATTCTCTCATTCGTCGACATCATGAGATATATGTTTGTTTGGATACTCTTCGTCTCACTTCTCAACCATGACCTTTCTGGTAAGGGTGATCCTAAAGTAGCAGTGCTACAACCAGCATAGCTCACAGAATCCCTGAAGCACCCAAACCCCTGACCCACGGTAAGGGAGCATCCACTCAGAGGCTGAGAAAATTAGTAAACTTAAAATTCTTCGGAGAATACAAGGACACTTCGATAAAATTATCGTTACAAGAAAACGTCAGCTGAGTAAAATTATCGTTACAACCATTCGCTTGCCGAGTCTCAAATGAAAATTTCGTTGTCGGCGGTCGGGCTGTTCCATTTCTCCTTTACTGGTTGAAGGACAACTGCTCTATTAGAAATTGTTACTTTCGGCTAGATGAACTGAGAATGGGCTAGACCGATCCTAGAAATTCTCTTCTACACGATTCTCCGGTCATTTTCTTATTTGTAAGATAACGGGCGTACGAGATCTCACTATCGCTAAAAGGTTTTCCTTTGGGCTTCCATGATTCTCCTCGGTTTGCGAAACTTCAATTCCGAAACTTTTGTCTGTGACACCCATCACGCACTCGTTTAAATAGAATAACGTCTTCGCTGGAGTTGTGCACAACCTCGGCTATTCAATGAGATGTTGAGACTGCCATTTCGACTGTTGCGGTTGTCCTTACTGGCGAAGATTCTTTCATGGAGAAAAGATATATCTCTATGTCCTATACTCTGGCGAACATGACAACAGAGAACAGAGTAGAAGCTTTCTGGTCAAGCATGTCCTTTCTCTCCTCGACCCGAGCTGCATGTAAAAAAAGACCTTTGGAGACTCCGATTCTTTGCCCATCCCATCTGGGAATGGCGTGATGGAATATAATGGAATACGCATTTTATGGGATCTCTGAATGAAAGGCTTAGGCATGTTAATAATAATAATGCGTTCTTTAATAACACATTAATTTATGACAGTATTTAACGCAGATATGGAGTATAAGAGCTTAAATCTGACGAATAGTTAAAATATGCAAGTTTATAATACAAGTGGGCCAAAAGTTTGGACTCACCTAAATAAAATTTAAACGCTATGGGTGTAGCTCATAATTTCGTTTGGAGATACTTTTAGGGGTGGGGAGGGATACTTAGTCATTTCGGATCAACTACAAATTTTCAAATGGGAAAGGGGTCATGTGATATATGAAATGCTGTGGAATTTCCTAACAAACACACTGTCGTTGTTGTTTTTTACGTGTCTTTACTCATTCTTGAATTAATGCAGTTTTTTGGTTAGACAAAACATCCACATTCAGCGAAATATAATCCCAGCCTTAAGTTATAATTTCAACTTATTTGTAGATATTAATAAATTATTTTTTTGCTTATTTAAGTAGATATTAAATACTTATTTGTAGGTATTAATTTATACCGATAAGTTTTTATGAATACCATTTTCATATGTGTTTTTATTATTATAGCACCTTCGAAAAACTGCATATTTCCAAGCATTGTGGAAATGAAAACCCACTATAAAGCTGGAGATAAAATCACATATCTTTGCCCAAAAGGATATGGTATTGACGGAAGCGATACAAATCAGTGCGATTCCAATGGCACTTGGATCCATGAAACTCCAAAATGCAGTTAAGTGTGCTTTATTTTTTGTTTTAAAATTGTTTCGCAATCGTATATTTCTTTCAAAAATGCATACTTATCTTTCCTAAATCAATTATTCGATAGCATGCAAAAGTTAATTCAATAAATTTTACGGCATGCGGAACTTTTAGAAAACAAAATAAGAGCTCATAGTGTCGGTACAGGATGTTTCAAAAGGTATAATCCAAACTTCACACTCAGGTAGGAGGCATGAAGGTGAACAGATTCTGTTAAAATATGAGGGGCTGGAATTCAACCATTGCCAATATAACGTTAGAGGGAGGAGCAGTAATCAGAGTGGACAAGAAAACACATAAGTATGCACTGTAGACACGTTTATTATGGATCTGCGAATCCACTGAAGCTTTACAAAAGATGCTCAAAATGTGAGCCAGCCACGGCCTCACATGCATGGTATCGGCGCATCATGGACTCTCGTATGCGGTCAACGATTCCGGGCGTTTCTCTGATGTCGTCTGAAACAATGGCGATACGAGTTGCCAGATCTTCAGTGCTTGTCACATGTGTTCGGTATACAACTGATTTCCTGTGCCCCCCCCCCCCAGAAAAAAAAATCCAGCGGATTGAGATCTGGTGACCGAGGAGGCCTTGCCACAGGTCCACCTCTTCCTATCCAGTGATTGCCAAATGTTGCGTGAAGGTAATTGCTCACATCACGGCTAAACTGAGCGGGCGCTCCATCATGTTGGAACCACATTTGCATGCGAATAGCCAAGGGCACATCCTCCAAAAGCACGTGTTCCTTGCCAAAGAACTGCAATCTATTTGTGTTATGCCATCATTTGCATGCTTTATCGCTTGTCATTTGCTCCCCCATTAACTTGACAATGTTTGAGTTCCGATCCCTTATGTATTAACAGAACCTTACCGCCTCCTACCTCTGTGTTCAGTTTGGATTATACCTTTTGAAACACCCTGTATATAAGAATTCTTGTATTTTTTTTTTTAGAATTCTTCTGATCATGTTAATAATGAATATCTTTTATATCATTTATGCATTAACACTTTGTAATAATTAAAAAAAATCCCATACTCAGAAAGCTGATATTTAGCAATAATTACAAAATAGTTTTCAGGTTTAATAATCTGAATTTACTGGAACGAGGCGAATGAAGTGAGCGAAGCTCTTTTCATATCCGACTTATGTAAATCTTTATAAATGCAACTCCGCTTACACCATCAAATTTTGTATAGCGCTACGTCTGCTGAGTGTCATAATAGCAGGCCAAAATCGGTTGCATCATTCAGGAATGATCACTTAAAAACCGTCTGTCCATAAAGTTACATTGTAAATGAAAGCTACATTAGCAGGCGCTTTTCGAACTTTTTTGTTTCTTTCCGTGGAAGCTCTTTTCAAAAAATTTTATTTCTAAAGCCTATGTTCTGAGTTGTTAAAACATATTTAATATTCAAGGGGCCCATTGGTGTTGTATAAAATTTTTTTCGTGATTAAGTGTTCGGCGTACGCTGATTTCCTGTCCTTATTTTATCCAGGATCTTCTATATTCTTTGAACCTAGTGATTAAAGAACGTTTCATATATCCGATATAAAACGTCTCGCGGTCGGGGCAAACCAGTTTGTGTACACCAAATAGTTGTAAATATTTGCTTCTTCATTTTTCTTATTTTAAACATAGAATGCTGGGGATAGAAGAATATATTGAAATATTATGGAAAGGAAAAGGAGCCGAGAGAATTGCAATACACGAAGAAATATAAATAAGAAGACAGTGAAGACTAAACGAAGAAAATTTGTTAAACAACCAAACGTCTTTTGAAAGAGATTCCATCATCAACTTTTTAGTCGATATTCCTGATCCTGTAAACCGTAAACGAATCCTCCTCTCTCCGGGGCCTGTTAGTTGTCAGTTCCGTTAATCCCAATCCCGTTAATGAAACTGACAAAAGTGATGCTGCGCGCGCGTGATTCGTCAGCAGCAGCGATAGCGCAATGGCAACGGTTACGCTGAGCGTCCTGTAAAGCGTGGATTCCACATGCGTAAAAACAACTGGCAGAAACCACAAGGCAGAAAAAGTTCTGACGTCAGTTCCTGCTTTCGTCTTGCTGCCCGACAGAAAACGCCTGTTTTTTTCGAGTTGGATTGAGTCATAGCTTACAAAGATAAGAGAATTTTCTGTCGGGCAAAAAGAAGAGAGCAGGAAGTGATGTCAGAACATTTTCTACTTTGTGGTTTCTGTCACTATTTTTACGCATGTGAAATCCACGCCTAACTTGTTATGGGTTGTTGGTTCAACCGGCCTGTGAATTTTTATCGAAACTCTGCAAAACGGTAAAATACGGGGAGGGGAAGGAGAGGGCTATTTTTGTATGAAGGTTCGCCTATACACCGGTTCATCTGATCACTCTGTTGTCGCTAGAAGGCGACATTGGCATAAAAAAAAAACTTTAGTGCTAACGACAGTAGTAGAGTTGATTGCATTTTGATATTTTGTTTAGACAACACGATTTGACAGACACCGAACGTGGGATGAATTTAGGAACTCGGAGTCAAGGAGCGAATATCAGCGAAACCGCCACAATCGTGATATGTTCAAAAGCAGTAGTTCTTAAAGTGTTTAAAGACTAGACTGTCAGCCAAAAAACTGGATCTCAACGTTTAACTTATGGTCGACTAGGCTCGGGCGAAACGGAGACTGTCTAGAGTTGTAAAGGGCAACAATGCAGCAAATTACAGCACATCTTAATCAAGGATCGTCTCAAAAGATCTTTGAACGCACTGTTCGCGATATACTTTATCTTACTGGATATAGAAACTGAATGCCAGTTCGCATACCTTTGCTGTCTACGGGTAACAAGAGAAAACGTCTCTATTTCGAATAAGAACACAAGGATTTAATTTTTGGAAAATTTATTTATTGCCTCATTTTTCAATAAATTTATTTATTGCCTCATGCAACCATTTTAAGAAATTTGTTCGGACAGTCGTATTGGCTTCATGGTTAGCCTGTAAACACTGACCTCTAAGGAAATTCTTTAGCAGACCGAACAGATGTTAGTCATTTGGTGCTTAAGGATGTTGTTGTAGGATCTCCTATGAGTAATCTGAATCAAAAAAGAAAGTATGGTGTGAAAACGCAAATCATCAGTGAAAAAAAAATCCAAGGCCTCGAAAAGTGCTTATTAGGTACAAAGATTTGAGATAGGGGTGGAGTTGTCTTGATGGGAACTGTGTTGTGGGACAGGAATGGCATTATCCGGATTGATTTTCTTCCCAAAGGCAATACAATCAAATCAGAAGCGTACCGTGCGTTATGAAACGACTGTCCGAATGTGGCTTCATGAAACTGGCGAACGAATTTTTTGGCACAGGTTTACAGAAACTGGCGATTATGTTGAACAATCAGGAAATAAATAAATTATCCAAAATACAAATTCATTTGCTCTGAATATTTGAAATTAATTTATGAAACGCAAATTCCCGTTACTATCCGATTCTTCCTCTTATGTGGTTCGATGATAGCTGAGTGAGAAATTGGCGGAAACAGTACGAACCCCCTAACACATTACTATAACCTTTCAAACTAGTGTAGACAGCATTATTGTTTGGGGGTTTGTTTTCCTGCCATGCTTTGGGCCTTTAAATTCGTGTTGACCAACATCTGAATCGCACAACATATACAGGGTGAGGCATTTATCTTGAGACAACTGAATATCTCGGAAACTAACCATTATACTAAAAAATCTCGAAAACCAAAAGTGAATTTTTCCTGCGAAATAATTCACTTTTGATTTAGGACATTTTTTCGTACAATGCTTAATTTCCGAGATATTCAGTTGTCTCAAGATAAATACCTCACCCTATAAAAATATCGTTGCTGACCAAATTAAGCCTGTCATGTTGATGGTTTATCCCAGTAGAGATTGCTACTTTCAAGAAGTTAATACGTCCTGCTATAATGCTCATATTACACAGGAACATGAAGGAGAGTTTACTTTGCTTAGGTGCCCCTCCCCTGCCTACAATCTCCAGTTCTCAATCCTATTGAGCATTTGTGGGATGAAGTTGAAAAATCCTCTATAGTTGGATCCACAACCATCAAATCTCAAAAGTGCTGTCCATCAAGCATGGTCTCAGATTACACAAACTACCTATCAACATCTTGAGGATTCCACACCAAGAAGAATCTACGCAATATTAAGGGTAAAAGGTGGCCTAACAAAATACCGAGATGGTGGTCATAAATAAATTGGCCACTAAAAAATGTCTCTGCTGATGCACGTGATTATGGCTCTTTTTTTATGTGAAAGATGTCCTCCTTTAATGGGGGGGGGGTGTATTCGACTATATTACGTACGTTCATTTATGGAGGGGGATTTGAATAATGTTATAAAATTTTACAAAGGCGAGGGAGAGGGTTAACATTATGACATTTTAGCAAATATATTTTTCGAATGACCCCTATGTACAGGCGGGTGTAAAAAGGTTTACAAGGAGACTTCACGTACTCTGACTCACCGATTTTGACAAAAATATTCGACGAGTAGCTTTCACCAAATTAAAGACTCATGCCAAGTCATTCGACGCACTTCTCAAAATTTTCCGAGAAAAAAGATTCATAAAGTATGTTATGATGGGTTACACTTTATAAATGCTCAAGTTGTAGCATATATATTTATCGTGCTCAGGCGGTCTAGTGGTAAAATGCTTGCGTTCTATTTTGTAGGTACGGGTTTAAATCCCGTCTTCGATAATTTTTTTTCTCTTTGTATATTTTTAACATGTATGGAATGTGTAATTCATTCACTAAATATATTTCCGATTTTCCAATTTGCTACCATCATTTTTTTTATTCTTAAGCGTTTTACCATTAGGCCACATAAAAAATCTATGCTACAATTCGAGCATTTATAAAGTGTAGGCAATTACAACAAACTTTATGAATTTTTTCCTCAGAAAATTTTGATAAGTGCGTCGAATGGCTTTGCATGGATCATTAATTTGGTGAAAGCTACTCGTAGAATATTTTTTTATCAAAATCGGTGAGTCAGAGTACGTGGAGTCTCCTTGTTAGACTTAAGTCATAGTTGAGCATGTGAATAGCAGTTCCCAAGCGTATACCTGCTACGCTATTTTCATTCTGCCTGATTTTGAAACGATCAACATCCGGTAAGCTGAGTTCCTACGGAGCAGGTAAAAACCTTTTTGCACCCGACTGTACGCATATACCATGAAGGGGCTAAAACTATTACCTGCCATCGATCAAAAGCTACGACAAGCTTTCCCTGATTCGCAGCATTTGGTGTTCGGCGATGTTATATTCTACCTTTTTAGTGGTTATCCCCGTTGGAGTTGCACCGCTTTATTTCGAGACCCCCGAGCCACATAATGGTTGCTCTTCTTCAAAAGTTGACGTTTACTTTTTGAGAAGTTCGAAAAGGTATGTTGGCTCAGAACCTTAATGAGACAGACTGGGGAAGAACTGTCTTGCTAGGACTGGTCTTGGGGAGAACCTCCTGGAGGATTACGCGCTGGTGCGAATCAGATTCTTATTTTCGAACGAAAATTCTAGAAGCCTTTGGCTACCCAAAGCACGACTAGAAATCACCAGATTTGCGAATTCAACCAGAGACAACTAAGAAAACTAGGGAAAACTGTTGCTGCAATTCAAGTTATTCACAAAAGTTACGGCGGTATTTGCGGATTCTGAAGTTGCCCATGTCCTGGCGCCGATCCTCAAGGTATCAGGAGGTTGCAGGGTTGTACAAGGTGTGCTCAAATGAAAAGGAGACTACGGTTATTTCTAACAAATATTTTCATTACAGAATATTTTAAGTAGAGAATATTTGACATACAGTTAATGTATAATATGACGCCTACACATAATTGCCTTTGATAATGATGCACTGATCTCAGAGCGTAAGAAGCGAATGATGACTTCAGCGTTGAAACTCCTGGGTTGCATACGAATTCTTTTTCCACGGTGTTCTGCACTTCCTTGTCGCAGTTGAACCGATGACCTGTCAGTGATTTTTTTAAGGGGCCGAAAATATGGGAGTCGCATGGGGAGATGTCGGGGCTGTACGGAGGATGTTTGAGGACTTCCCATCGAAATGTTTCCAGCAGGTGGAGGGTCTTCTTGGCCATAAGTGGCTTAGCTTTGTCCTGAAGCAGCAGTATCCATTTCGAGAACTTCTCTCTGCGCTTGTTTTCGATGGCCCGTTTCAGCTTCAGCAACATGTTGCAGTACCATTCAGCGTTACTGTTTCACACCGTTCCTGCCAGTCGAGGAGTATGGGCCCTTCTTCGTCGAAAAAAGAAACTGAGCATCACTTTTCCGGCCTTCGTGGCAGAGTGAGCTATTTTGGGACTTGGGAAGCCAGGATGACGCTACATCTATCGACAAGCATATTTACCAATTTCGATTATATATAGAGAAAGTCTCTGTTTCATTTGGGCACACCGTTTACAACCTTTGGACAGTAAAGGGCTATGCAACGGTACAAGGGAACATGGAGGACGACGTTGTGGAGTCATATTTGAATAACATGCCTCTATGTATTCTGATTAGGTTCGACAACTATGTCGGATCAAGTGCTTACAACTGAGTTATTCCAGTTCTTCCTGAAACTGTGACACTCAAAGTGTGTAGCATTTTATGTATAAGTAGCGCACAATTGTAAATAAATAAATAAATAAGTAGTCTCCACTCCAGTCGGCGTATGCCGTCAGCATCCACAAGTCACAAGGCGTCTCTTTAAAAAGAGTTGGTATTTTTATGGATGAGACAGAGTTTGCGCTGCGCTTAACTTATGTTGTTGTCTCTTGGGTCAGGACTAGAAGGATTTCTTATCAATCCCAGTTACAATGAAAAGGTTTTAAAAGTCAACAAGAGCAAATCATAAAAACAGAAGTGAGAGAGCTGCTAGAAGGATTAAATATCCAATTCAGATGTGATCAACGCACGGCGATCTAAGTGGCTGCAAAGAGCCTCAAGGGTGGTCAAAGTAGATACTTCCGCGCGGTTTCACATAGAAACGCCCTTTATAGTGATTAGATTCTACTAATCATTTGAACTGAAAAATCGATGCACGAACTGACTTAATGCTCACAAAGGCTATTAGAAAGTTTTCAAGAACACGCTTTGCTCCGACATGACAATCAAATGAGGATCTAGTTTATTTAATTTTTGCGAGAAACTCCGAGAATGTTGTTTTCATTATTTACAATGCTGTGAGAAATGTTTTTGAAAATTCAATATCTTTATATTTTAAGGATTAGATTTGGCAAGAAAAGGGAATAGTTCATCAAGTCAGTCTACAGGCCATGAACTAGTCCTTGACAACAATTCATCGACTTGTTTCATCATGACAAAAGGTTCCTCTGGATGGTGGCAACTTGACATGGAGACATTTATTGAAAAGCTTGAGGTGCATGTAGAAGCTTCTATGAAAAGAAAAGGTAAATTTATTAATATCCTAAATTAAGAAAAAATCACAAAAAGCGTTATAACTTCATAAAAAATAAACCGCTGCTGGAAGAAAACTTAATTCCCAGATGCTTGGAAGCAGTCGGTTGTCATAAGCATTTCTAAGCCGGAACAATCCTCCAAATCCTGTAAGTTACAGGCCCAAAAATAATCCTCACGAGATTTATAAAGTACTGTAATGCCAACCATCTTATCCGGGATGAACAATTTGGCTTTCGCTCAAATCATTCCTGCTAACTCCATAGGTGGAGGCTTGCAACAGATATCAATGAGCCCCATAATCTCTCCATGTACTGTTGGGCCGTCTTCTTGGATATCCAAAAAGACATCGACCAAGTCTAGCACGAAGGACATATATAAAAAAATGATTATGCACATATGAGTCCCTACTATATAATTAGTCTGAAACATTCGTTTTTCTCCAATCGCTTCTTTCAGGAGAGTAGGAGATAGTTTACTCTACCCTATCAAAAGTCATGGGACACCATCACTTTAACACTCAAAAATATACTTATTTTAGTATCTTGTTGGTCCACCTTTTGCTGCTGTCACAGCTTTTACTCTCAGGGGCATACTGTCCACAAGTTTTTGATAAGTTTCGACAGGTAATTTTCGCTATTCTATCATAAGTGTCTTGGATAGTTCGGTCACGGATTTCGGGCGTTCCGCACAAGCGCGCAATCGACGTTCCAACACGTCCCACAGATGTTCGATGGACCTCAGATCGGGGCTCTGTGCAGGGCAGTCAAGTTCTCGAACCCCCTTTTCATCAAACCATGTCCCTACAGCCCTTGCTTTATGGCAAGGTGCGTTATCGTGCTGAAACAGAAAAGGGCCAAAGTGCTGCCAGAGAAATGGGAGTGCTGCGTTGTCCAGAATGTCTTGGTAACGCTCTGCGTTTAGATGTTCATCCACAGAAACGATTGCACCCAATCCATACCATGAAAAGCACCCCCACACCATCACCGACCCTCCGTCAAACGTGGGCACAGCACAGCTTGGCAGATAACGTTCGCCGGGCGTTCGCCATACCCAAACCCATCCATCCGATTGCCAGATGGTGTAGCGGGACTCATCACTCCATTCAACCATTCGCCATTGATCCAGAGTCCAATGTCGTCACTCTTTGCACCATTGCAATCTCCTTGCTGCGTTGCTGGTGTTGATGTGAGGTTTGTGGGCTGCCGCTCTGCCATAAAAACCCATTGAATGCAGTTCCCTGCGAACATTTAGGGTGCGAACAGTTGTTCCCGTCGACTCTATGAACGATCTTGTCAGTCCATCAAGCGATTTGTGACGGCTTGCAGTGACCACTTTACGAAGAGCCCTTTGGTCTCTGGCCGACATGATCTTGGGTCTTCCAGTCCTAGGCGGAACACTTGTGGTGCCTTTCTCTTTCCATGCCCGGATGACGTTGTGAATTGGTCGATTTCGGGATGTTTAGGAGGGTTGACGTCTCTCTAACAGTTTTGCCTACGAGTTGGCACCCATTCTGAAAGCTCTTTTCTTTGAGACATTCCTACAGCATTCACGCAAGCATCATCTCATAATAGCATACTCTCTGTTATGTAGTGCTGGGAAGAATGCCAAAAGTGAAATTGCAAAGGAATATTCCTTTTCATGCAAATAAACGTTGTCCCATGACTTTTAATAGGGTAGTCTGTCTCCTATATATGAAGTAAAAGCGGTGTCCCACAGGATTCTGTCCTGATGGCAGTATTGTTCAATTACTTATGCGCGACTTTCCGATTCCTCCCAAATGAAAGCTTTATTTTTACGTAGATGACGCTGACATACTGACCTGCGCTCGTCAACCGGCTTAGTAGCCTCGCGACTAGAGAAAGCTCTAAAGGAATGTGAAATTTAGTTTAGCGAATGGATGTTAAAATTGAATGTTGACAAATGCATGTTAATATTTGTCACAAGAAGAGAAAGAGATCTTTAGATTCTCTGACACTATAGGACAAAAAAATGGATATTATCGAAACTTATAAATATTTTGGTATCGTTATTGACTCTAAACTTGCCTGGAGTCCGCAAGCAACTTATGCGTTGAATACGGCCAGGAGAGCCAAGTGTAGCTTGATTGCTCTGCTGGGACGGAGCAGTAATCTAAATATTAATGATAAACTCTTATTCTATAAGGTCATTATTCTAACCATTTTACCGTCTGGTATGCATGTCTGGGACATATTATGTAAGACTAGCTGGAAAGAACTAAAAACGTTCCAAAACGTTACCCTAAGGACTACTGCGCAAAAATATCGGAAAATTTTTCGCAATTCCTTACTGCTCATATTGGCAAATACTTCAAGGGCTCATGAAATTCATGCTGTTCAATGTTGAAAATCATAGCAACGAGCTAGTCGCGCCCATTTTAAATCATCCTGCACACAGAAAGAGGTACCTTTATCCAACACATATACTTGATGTTAATTTTGATCACGTTGATAAGGTCTTATTTCCAGATAGGTCGTGTTCTTTCTACAACTAGTGGTCTGCTATTCTAAACAGTCGTCAATCAAAATCACCTCCTACCAAGAGGGGGAAATTTCACCTTTCTTATTATGGATGACCTTTATAGGTGCATCACGCTTCTTAACTACCTCACTGTAATTCCTCTTGGCATTTATTTCTGAAGGGTGAGATAACGGAAGCTAAGTTTCAAGTGCAACTCAAATACCGTTTTACTACATTGCTCGATTGTCGATTGTCATCATAATGTAAGCATTGCTTTAATATGTTGGTAATTTTATTTTGTTTCAGCTGCAGCAAAAAACAAATTTGATATCAAGTTAGAAATTGATGATAAAACCTCTAATGGATTCAATGAATGTAATACTTCAGGCGCAATTGAAAGTAAGTACGCAACAAATAACTTATTAATAAGATACAATATTTTCACTTTGTATAATACTAATATGGAGTCTGATGATCGTTAAATTGGGGACTATCTATTTCATTTCCTCTTTTATTTATCCCAAGACAAAATATTCTGGTATAATTGTAATTCCAATTCAAGAGTTTAAATATAAATTAAAATCAAAGGAACAATGAGAGCGGTTTTTACGTGAAGTCAAACTTAAACACTTCAAAGGCTTTCTAAATTTCCTAAGGGAAACTGGGGTCAGCACAGGAAGAGATGGCATGAGACCAGAACACGACGACAGGCTTAAACTTCTGAAAAGATGATGATGATGATTATCAAGCTATATATTTATTTATATTTGTATAATTGTAATACTTAAAAATTATTATTTTATTTAATTTAACTTTTGTTGGTAAATGTAAAAAAATCTATGGAGTAATTATTCTAACAAATACACAAATCGAGTGATATTATTATGACCAGCAGCTAGTAATCAGAACAAGAATATAACTCGTGAAACGATTTTCAAATATGCTGAAAAGAAGAATACCAAAATTGTTGTTTAATATTACAGTAATATTTAATATACAGCAATGGCGAAAAGTGCATTGAAATTTACGTATTCGATTGCAGCGTTCACACGAATCTTTCCAAGCACGCGCGAAATGAGAAATGAAATGCTCGCCACGTCTAAATGTTTTAAACTACTGGGCCTGTGTTCTTTCATTGTTAGAGCCATTCATCCCTTCTTAATTAAAGTTACCATAAACGTCTGGAGAGAAAAATCATTGTTTTAAAGCATTGTCGGGAAAAATCTTGTAAGCATTCCAAGGAGCTTTAGCTGTGACGCGGATGTAACTTTAAATTTGAATATTTCACTTTTATTTGCAGTTGGCTTAAATAAACAATGGAAATACCCTTGATTCTATCCACATTCACATCATTTTTAAATATAGGCCTAACTTTAATTAGCCATTTTTAACAATAGGCCTAATATTAATTAGCATTTTTTAACATTAGGCCTAACATTATTTAATCATTTTTAACTGTAGGCCTAACATTATTTAGTCATTTTTAAATATAGGCCTAGCATTAATTAGCCAATTTAGCACATTTTCGTAGAAAAGTGCTTATGTGAACGGTTTGTCCAGCTGCCCATCCGTCCGTCCGTCTGTCTGTAGACACAATTCCCACAATTCATTGCGTTGCAATAGAAAGAGTGCATGTATTGAATTGCTGGAAGACACGAATTATCCTCGCATTCGGGAAAACGGTGTTGAGAACATGGGTTTGGCTCTGAGCGTGCTCTAAACGTTAACGAGATGGTGTGCGTGCAGGATGCACGTGTTTGACGATTATTGAAAGGGCAGATCGGTCTCTAAATCAAGAGACTTTTTTTATTCCTAGGGAGCTTAGTATTTATTACGATAACTTAAAAACAAATTAACTTTCTTACAGTCTGTTTTCACCAATCCATTAATATAGGACAGAGCACGAACAAGTACGAACGTGAAATAGCCGAAATAGGTACGTGCTCTAATGGCACCATTATGATACCCCCTTAAAAATTTCCTATAACTAGATATGACATGTAATATATTAAACAAATCGTCACAACATATAAAGAACGAATATATGAGTAACTAGTGATAGCAGATATTGGTCTAATGGCACGTGTACATGCAAAGATGTCTCATGAATGAATATAACGCGTAAATAATGTTAGTGTGAATTTTTTAGTAGTACGTGTTTTAATGGTACCAAATGGAACTTTCAAAGCTATGGCATGTAATATATCAAACAACTCGCAACAACGTGTCATGAGTGAATATAACGAGTAAATATTGATGGTGATTTTTGGTCTGGTAGCACGTGCCTTAATGGTGCTATATGATACCATATGGTACCATTGGAACTTTCAATGCTAATATATGACATGTAATATATCAAACAACTCGTAACAACGTGTTATGAGTGAATATAACGAGAAAATAATATAGTGGTTATTGGTTTTGTAGCACGTGCCCTAATGGTACAATATACAACTACATTTCAAAAGTTTAGAAACTCCGCTTAAGCATGATCGTGACAACTTGTTTGTGTTGATTGGCAATGGAAAAAAAACACTTGGAAATTCGGAAAAATTTTTTAATTAAGTACCAATATACCAGCTTTAACATAAGCTTTTATTTTTTTCAATTGCTTGCAAAATGAAAAAGAACTGATTATTTGAAATTTGTATAGCCGCTCCAAAAGTTTAGAAACGGGGGTTTTTGGTTTCAAAAGTTTAGAAACTCCCCTTTTTTAATGGATTTGTCTTTATTCTGTGAGCATTAAAATTTAACTACTGACTTTAATATTCGTTCAGAGTGACCTGAGTTGTTGTTTTTGATGCAACAAAATCGGGAAGAAAGCTCAACTCTCTATCCAGAAAAAGATCTGAATTAGAAAACTACCAATTAGTAGAAAAACGTTATCAGATATAGCAAAAACTGTTAAAAGATCTACATCGGCAGTTTGCAAATGCTTGCAACGAATTGAAGATGATGGTGGTTTTATAACAGAAGCCTGGAAAAGAAGCGGACGTCCAAGGTGCACTTCAAAATGTGATGCTGGAATTTTGAAACTTATAGTTCAGAAAGACAGATTTAGTTCTTCCGCCAGATTTGCATTGAAATGGAGTGCCGAAATAAAAAAAAACGATTTCAAAAACCACAGCATGGAGAAAAATAGGAGTGAATGGATATAAGGCAAGAGTCCCAACGATTCAAAAGCATGTGGCGATTAACCTAATTACTGTACACACAGGCAGAGCAGAGACGATCAAAATAAGGTGTCATGATGAGGAAACTCATAGTAAATTGGTGTCTGGCATTAAGGCTGATAACGTGCTAAAGATTCAGCATCATCAACTTAAATCGGAAAAAGTCCTCAAATACGTTATACGAAATGTAGACGTGACCTATGACCTTAACGATTTTAATGAAGACCTGAAAAAGGCCAACTACTTCCCTGAGAAAGTGATTAGGCTTAAAAAAGCCAAAGGATCAATTGATATGCCCATGATTCTGGTTCTCTTATCAAACACTGAACACAATAAGACACTTAAAAATGTGACCCGCATAGGGCCCTTAGCTGTCAGTGTAGAAATGTTTCGAGGTAATAAGAAACCTCTACAATGTTATAATTGTTTGCGATTTGGCCATATATCTCTAGGGTGTACTGAAGCCCCTCGCTGTAACAAATGTGCTAAAGATCATCAGTCAAAAGACTGCCCAAATGTAAAGGGACAAGATCCCCCAAAATGTATTCGATGTAATGGACAACACACCTCCAGTTACACAAAATGTCCTAAATATCCGCAAGTCAGGAGAGTACAAAGTGCTAAAGTGTCCCCGGAGATTTCCTATGCCTCAATGGTCTCCAAACAAGATAGGAGCATTAACGTGAATGATTTTCAAGAAATGTATAAACAAATTGGCAGTGTATGCAATTTGTTAAACGAACTGGGCAAGAAAATGCCACTGATGAGTGGAATACTTACGAATAAACACTGACAGTATGGCTGATCGATGTTATTCTATTACAAATCGAGGTAAACTTCGTTGCGTAATATGGAACGCCAGGGGGGTCCCCCGGAGGCGTATTGAGTTGTACAACTTCCTAACCCAATGGGATATAGACATAGCATTTCTATGTGAGACACACTTAAGGCCAGACCGCGACTTCAGGCTACCTGGTTACTGTGTCTATCGTAAAGACAGAATTCTTCCCACTACAGTAAAGTCCCCGTCAGGTGGGTCAGCAATTATTATTAAGAAAGGCATTCATCATCGGGAGGAACCAACCCGAGACTATATGGGAATGGAAGCTGCCTCTGCTATCATTACTGATGCCACACTGGGAGAAGTGAAACTAGTGGCTCTATATAATGCGCCCAAGCATAAATTCGATGCCAATGAGCTCGACGAGCTGTTTTCCGGGAATATTCCCGTTATTATGGCGGGAGACCTGAACGCTAAGCACTCGCACTGGAATTCAAGATGCCATAACCAAAACGGTGTCCTTTTGTATGGCTACGTGCAAAAGCAATCTGATATTATTGCAGTAGGCCCTGTGGATGATACATATTATTGTGATCATTCTCCTTCAAGCGATGTACTTGATATTGTGTTGTTGAAGGGCTTCTACAAATCATTCAGTATCTATACTGTCAATGATCTATCCTCAGACCATAAACCAGTTGCACTAAATTTTGATAACGTAAACATTGACCTCAAAGAAGAACTGAGGCTCAAACAAGACTGGAAATTTTTTAGAGAAATTCTCAAAAAAGATGACGACCCACTAAATAACGTACATAGTACGAGCGACATAGATACCAATGTGAAAAGGCTTACTGAACGTATAAATGCAGCTATTGACTCTAGTGCTTCGCCCTTAGAGTCGAAGCGAGCTGATCACCTTGATCTCACCCCAGAAATCAAACAATTAATTGAGCAAAGGAATAAGGTTAGAAGGCAGTGGTACCGAACTCGTGATTCATGGCTTAAGACCAAGTATAATAGGCTCACAAGAAGAGTTCACGAGGAGGTAAAAGCACTTCGTAATGCCAGATGGAATGATAAAGTTAAGAGTCTGTCGACCCACGATAACTCTATGTGGTGCATGGTTCGAGCCTTGCAAAACAAGAAAGCCATAAATATCCCACCTCTGTTAGCCCAAAATGGCAAATTCATCACGAATGATGATGATAAAGCGCAGCTTATTGCAAGCTCACTTTCAGAACAGTTTGTCACGCCTACTGATGGTCGGCAAATAGGACTTGATATGTCCGAGAAAGTAAAATCCTGCATAACTGGCTTCTATAGTATTCACGGCAATGAATTCCCAAAACATAGCATTGATGTAAATGAAGTCCTAAGCATCATTAAAAATTTAAAAACGAGAAAAGCTCCAGGTAAAGACTCTATTAAGAACACTGCTTTGAAAAATTTACCTCCAAATACAATTCAAGATATTGCAAAAGTGATTAACGACTGCTGGAAGAACACTTACTTCCCGGATGCTTGGAAGCAATCAGTTGTCTTAAGCATTCCTAAGCCAGGACAAAATCCTGCAAATCCTGTTAGCTACAGGCCCATCAGCTTGTTACCATCAATTTCCAAAATCCTGGAAAAAACAATTCTCAAGAGATTCATTGAGCACTGTGATGCCAACGATCTCATCCGCGATGAACAATTTGGCTTTCGCTCAAACCATTCCTGCCAACTCCAAACATGGAGGCTCGCAGCGGATATCAATGAGCCCCTTAATCTCTCTATGTACTGTGGGGTCGTTTTTCTCGATGTACACAAAGCCTTCGACCAAGTCTGGCACGATGGTCTTATTTTTAAAATGATTATGGATGGATTTCCTCAAGACATAATTACTCTGATACACTCGTTTCTCTCCAACCGGTTCTTTCAGGCCAGAGTTGGAGATAGTCTATCTCCTATGTATGAAGTAAAAGCTGGTGTCCCACAGGGTTCAGTCCTGGGGCCAGTATTATTCAATTATTTTATGCGAGACTTCCCAAGTCCTTCTAAATGTAAGCTCTTTTTTTACGCAGATGACGCTGCTATACTGACCTGTGCTCGTCAACCAGCCGTAGTAGTCTCGCGGCTGCAGAAGGCTCTAAAGGAGTGTGAAAGCTGGTTTAGCAAGTGGAGGCTAAAATTGAATGTAGACAAATGCAAGGCGATGTTTGTCTCCAAGAAGAGAAAGAGATCATTAGATTCTCTAACACTATATGGCAAAAAACTGGACTGGGTTGAAACTTATAAGTATCTTGGTGTTGTTATTGACTCTAAACTTACCTGGACTCCCCACGCAACTTATGCGTTGAATAAGGCCAGGAGAGCCAAGTTTAGCTTGATTGCTCTGCTGGGCCGGAATAGTGCTCTAAACATTGATAATAAACTCCTACTCTATAAGGTCATTGTTCGGACTATCTTGACCTATGGTATGCCCGTCTGGGCCACAATATGTAAAACTAGATGGAAAGAACTGCAAACGTTCCAAAACGTTACCCTTAGGACTATTGCGCAAAAAGATCGGAGAATTGTTCGCAATTCCTCCATTTATAATGACTTCAACATGACTCATATTGGCAAATACGTTCAAGGGCTCATGGAATCCATGCTGCCCAATATAGAAAATCATAGCAACGAGCTAGTCTCGGGCATTTTAAAGAATCCTATGCATAGAAAGAGATATCGTGATCCAAGGCATATACTTGATATTAATTTTGAAGACATTGATAATGTCTTATTTCCAGATTACTGGACTTCATAGGTCGTGTTTTATCTAATACTAGTGGTCTGCTTCTAGTCTAGACAGTCGTCAATCAAATTTTCCTCCACCAAGAGGAGGCAATTTTCTTTCATACTTTGGATGACCCTTGTGGGTACATCAGGCTTCTTTTCTAGCTCAGTGTATTTCCCTTGGAATATGATTATGAAGGGTGAGATTATGGAAGCTATGCTTCAAGTTCCACTTGAATACCGATACACTACACTGTTCGATTGTCGATTGTCGACGATTACGCCATCATTATCTAAGAAGCAGCGAAAAGTTCGATCGAATGGGCTAAACAGCACCGCGATTGGACCATTCAGGACTGGAATCGAGTAATGTGGAGTGATGAAGCTATGTTTTATTGTGAGTTTGGTGATAAAGGAGTACGAGTTTACAGAAAGCAATGTGAAGCTTTCCACCCAGATTGCATTCAGAAGCGCGTGAAGTTTCCCCAGAAAGTAATGGTTTGGGGGTGAATGTGTGCTGCAGGTACTGGCGAACTCTGCATCCTAAATTCAACAGTAAACGCAGACGTCTACTTCGAGGTGCTTGAGCATTTTCTGGTCCCAAGTATTGAACACCTTTTCGAGGGCGATGACTTCCTCTTCCAACAAGATAACGAATCTTCTCACTGTGACAGAATTGTTAATGACTTGTTTAGACGAAAAAATATCGACGTGATGAAATGGCCACCAAATTCTCCTGATCTCAGTCTCATTGAGAATATTTGGCATTTGATGAAAAACAGACTACGATAATTGGACACTGCAAATAAGGGTGATCTTAAGAAAGAACTTCTAAACGTGTGGAAAACCATTACTTCTGAAGAATGTACGAAATTAGTAACATCAATGCCACGAAGAATAAATGCTGTAATCAGAGCACAAGGCTATCCAGCTGAATACTGACATGTTTGTTTGTGTTTGGTAACTTCTATTTTGTAAATTGTGAAATGTTTCTAAACTTTTGAAACCAAAAAAACCCGTTTCTAAACTTTTTGAACGGCTATGCAAATTTCAAAAAATCAGTTCTCTTTCATTTTGCAAGCTATGTTAAATTTCCGAATTTCCAAGTGTTCTTTTTCCATTACCGATCAACACAAACAAGTTGTCACGGTCATGCTTTAGCGAAGTTTCTAAACTTTTGAAATGTAGTTGTAGTATTGTTAGAACCTTCAATGTTAAGATATGGCGTGTAATATATCAACCAACTCCTGACATATTTATCATATAGTGCACAAGGTAGGCAGAGCGCAGAGAGGTACGTGAGAAGAGGTTTGGAATGTTCTAGATATTTCTCGCGCCACTGGCTGTGGTCAAGTATGAGCGGAGGTTTGCCAAGCCGTTACAAAAAAGCCGTTTTTAATTGTGAAACAATAATGGTTTTTAAATCATAAAACAGTTAATAAAAACGTTTTTCTGTGAAAATGGAGAGCGGAGAATTTGCTGGCTCTTCGGGGATTGAAGAGAAAATTGACGAATATATGAACAGCGAAGTTTCGAAATTGCGATTGAAGGATGCAGTAGTCTATTTTGAAATATTGCTCAATGAAAATATGATTGCATCAGAATCGTCAACTATAATTTCTCACGAAGCTATGATGATGGGCCAGCAACTCTATGAACTTACATTAGAAATGCTGGATGATAAAATATTTGTGAATGAAGAGGCATTGATTCATGTGAATGAAGATTGTGAACCAGTATCTTGTCAAGAAATTGAAGATCTTTCATCGGACGATTATGAACCAGAAGAGAAAAAGAGCAGAGAAATAGAGTACGTTCATTTGAACTATAAAATAAAAGTTATTAATATTGCCAAAGCACATCCTACGTGGACCTTGCAAACTTTGAAAAAGAAAGGATGCCGACGTTTGAAAAAGATGGAATATTTATCCCAGTGGGAAAAAGAAGTGAAAAAAGGCGAAAATACGTTTGATAAATATTCAATTATTGATTCCTGGACTTATGACCGTTTTGTTGAAGCTAGAAAAAAAAGTTGGTTGTCACAAATAAATTTGTAAATACAATATATTGAATAATTATTTGGGTAAAGAAAAAAAATGTTACAACTGGGATTCGAACCCGCTACCTCAAACTAATAATTTGATTTGTGAGTAGCAACCACTCTGCCGTCTGAGCTATCGGATTACTTACAATCAAAGAGGAAAACTTTCCCTTATATATGGTGCTCGAAACTTTAAACCGTTTTCTTTTCAAAATTGGATGATCAGTGCGCCTTAATATTTAAGTATATTAACTAGTGATGTCAAGATCCGGATAATTCAAGATCCGGATATCCGGATCTTTTTTTCGGACCTAGGTCCGAGATCCGAGATCCGGATCTTTTTTTCGGATCTAGGTCCGAGATCCGAGATCCGAGATCCGGATCTTGGATCCGAGATCTGAGATCCGGATCTTGGGTCCGAGATCTGAGATCCGGATCTTGGATCCGAGATCCGAAATTCGGATCCTATATCAGGAAATTGTGTATATGCAAACTTTTTCTGAAAGCAGTTTATAAATGCTTTTATTAAGTGATAGCCTAGTCCTCTTAAGTCCTAATTAGTCTTAATACGCATCCAGCGAAAGGATCCGAAATCCGGATCCGATATCCGAGATCCGAAATCCGGATCCGAGATCCGAGATCCGGATCCGATATCCGAGATCCGAGATCCGAAATCCGGATCCAAGATCCGAGATCCGGATCCGGATCCGGATATTTCTAGATCCGAATCCGGATATTTTCAGATCCGGATCAGAGATCCGGATCCAACGGACATCACTAATATTAACATCCTAAAGGTACACTACAACTAAACGAAGTCTCGTATTAAACTAAAATTCCGAGGTCGTAATGTCCCCTTGTAAGATCATTTTGTGCCTTTTACACAAGTTATATCTGTACGCAACCCGGGACAAACAAACATCAATGCCCACGGCGGGATTCGAACCCACGACCAGGTGGACTCGAGAACTAGAAAGCCTACGCCCTAGGCCTCTCGGCCACCTGGCCGGCCGCTAATAGATGGAGTTGAAACAGTGACTCTTCGGTAAAGGCAATTCTTTCCAATCACTAGAGGTCAAATTCAATATATACTGCGGTGCAATTGTAGCTGTTTCTGCCGATCACGTTTCAAACCATGAGTGCAGTGACCGACCCTCTTCTTCGGAGCCCCGTACCCAATAGGCTTCTTGTCGATAAATGTCTGGCAATCACCTGGTTTATTTTGACGGAAACCTGTTCAACTGTTGCTTATCGCACGGTCTGCATACAAATTCACAGTCGAAGTTGACCTCACACGCCAATATCCGGGTACTGATTGAGCGAGCAGCCTCGCGAGGCAAGATGCTCGGCCGGTCAGGACGTGCCTCGCCCGAGCCATGTCGAATCGGTTTTTGTCAATGCTCAAAGGAGCCTCAGAACGAATGCCTCGAGCACTCAAGACGGTTTTATCTTGCCTCGCTCGCTCGTGCTTTGGAAAAAGAGAAGGTTTTTAAAGCTCATCGAACTATATGGTTTTTTAATGGACTTTGGGATTCACAATGCGTAGAATATACAAATAGAGAGCTAAGGGAAGACGCATAGCGAAGTATAAGCCAGGAAATGAACTGAGAGTAATAAAATTTGTTTCATTCTTAAGTATTTACAAGGGAGTAAAGCGCTTCAAATTTAGTCTCGGACATCCGTGGAAAATTTTTTTCTTCATCAAAACAAAATTCTTCAAATAATTTCTTCCCATGTTGCAATCTGTATTCATAGATTTTTCTCTCCCAAAAGCACTTAGATTTTTTTCTTCATTTTCTTTACAAGATGAACTAATATAAACGCAGAAGCTGCAACGGCTATCCGAATATGCGATCTGAACTGAGAGTAATAAAATCCTCGGCCGGCTTGTGGCTCGCGCTTGCCTCGGGAGGCAAACGTTTGCGCAGTTTCCTTAAAACCGAGGCTGCCTCTCGAAGCAAATTTGGCGAGGCATACGGCCGAGGCTGCCTCGCGAGGTTGCTCGCTCAGTCAGTACCCGGCTAATGGCGTTTGTTGCTCTGCAGTTTTCACGCCCCTACTCGCACTGATGCAGTTTGTCCAATCATGGTACACTTTAATCACGACAGCACGCATACGGTTCACATTCTGCGCAGTTACAGATATGCAACCATCCTTGGTCCAAAACTAATAACCATCCTCTTTTGCAGATTTTAATAAATCGCTGTTTTTACCCATGACAGTAACGATTCATGTATGTGCAGAGTAAAGTTATCTTGCCTTTTATAACCGTCAAATAAGCTTGCGCCACAGTTTTACTTTCTTATACGTTCCTCGAGATTTTCACTGATCGTACCTTGATTACGAAAAAGTGATTTTTGGAAAATTTCTGTGTGTCTGTCAGTTCTGTGTGCGTGTGTCCATGATAGCGTCCAAACGGCTAAAGCTATCGAGACCAAACTTTAAACTTAAGATTATAATCTTCCTCGGGAGGTCTGATTAGTTTTCCAGTGGAATCGGTGAACCGGAAGTATCAGTTTACTCCAGCGCCAAAATATAAATTTTGAAATATCTCGTTAACCATTGCGTTTATGAAAATTTTGAAGGGATTGAAAAGTGTTACAATTACAATTTTAAACAAAGAAATTTCCAAACGGAAATACCAGTTCTACTCTTGTCAATATCCAGTTTTTGGCTAATATAGGCAAAATAAGACGGAATAGGAAAATTTGTAAAGTATACAAAAAGTTTAGAAGCTAATTTGAAGTAACTTTTATTCACAAACTTTTTCAAAATTTCTATCTGAAGTAGTCATTTTAGACAGTTGTTTAATTTTTTTCTGCATTTGGACCAAGACGTATGAGTAAGTCGGGTGGTGACCATACATCTTTTTTACTTGCTATGCGCATAAAATGCCTCGACTGTGTAATAACATTATGTTTTAATATATTTCAGCCGAGAATGAGCGTATATTGATAAAAATGAAGTGTTTTAGGAGAACTAAATCAATCAGGATCAAGGATGATAGTGAATCCGGTACTTGAGCTTTGCAATATCTTTGTATTTGAAACTTCTGAGAACAGTGGTAAGAAAAACATCTTTATTGAATTATACTTGTCTTAATTTTAAAATATTCTATAACGCTGCCCGAAATAAAGCGGACGATAACAGCAAAGGCTCATAGTTAAAGATGAGTTTGGACATTATCAATGTGTAAACAAAATTTGTCAAGAAATTGGATACAGCTATTGTTTGTGTTACCAATGGTGTCAAACACGTAGATGTTTATTAAGGTGCCAAATAAATTTTTTCTTACACAGCATTTAACTTCATTTCCCCATTAATCTTCTGTTATAAGATCTGAAAAAATGTAGAACCTTATAGTAGTCATTTTATATGAACAATATGATTTTTGAATGTCCCTTAACTAACCACAGATTGTATCAAAACTACCCACTCTGCACGGAAAAACAAAATAAAAAAAAACTGAAATTTCAGTGAACCAAATATTTTTTTTTACTTTAGAAACAATGCAGATTGTCCGGCAGAATAGGAAATATAATAAATGTAAATATTTCACAACAAATAATGTTCAAATAGTGCTTTGATTTTCTGTTAGAGAAAATTACAAGTTTTAATGACCATTTTTCACTTTACTTCAGTAGATCTGCAGATGTTCGCCTTTGGTTACAAATAACAAGACGGTACTCTTATCTCTTTTCACGTGACTGCAGCGTCTACTGCGCGACGAATTAACAGTATGGCGCAGTTAATGTTGTTTCTGATGAAATTTGGCGATTTTCTCTAAGAGAAAAGCCAAACCTTACATTTCTACCATTGTTTATTGAGGGAATATTTGTTTCTTCTTGGTTCGTTATTAGCTATGTTTCTTATGTTTCATTTATTCTATCGGACATCTTTATATGACCATAAAACTTAAAATATCTTCAGAAAAGGATTTATGTCGTCAAATGAGAATAATAATACATTTCTTAATAATTGGAACAAATACTTTTAAATTAAATATAAATTTTAGCTATGTGAACAGAATCAACCGACTATAACGCTATAATTCTACCATTTTTATTTCGAAATTTTTAATCAAGGTTTGGTCAATGGTGAACCATATTTTGGCCAACCCCTTCAGCCGACTAACATCTATGGAATTTTTATCTAGTGACATATTTTAATAATTGCAGAGAAAATTTTGAAAACTCCTTTTCGTAAATTTAAGTATCGCGCAATAATGCACATGCCCGCTTATATACTTCTCTTTTTTAGAATCAAAATTTGTACATTCTTTTACTTCTTTTTTTTTTTGTAAACTCGTATTATTGCTTTTAATCATATAAATAACTAACTTTCATGTTGCAGGAAGTGAATGCGAACTTCATGTAAATTGTAATAAAGAAGACGATCCTGGAACTAAAGAAAACGAGCCAGGGACTGAAATAGTGCCCGCAGACATTTCTCCACAATCAAAAGCTACAGGTATTAAATAAAAATTTTGAAATTTGATTAAATTCTTTTGATAGACAAAATTCAAGGATTTGTCACAAATTTATAGGCAAACGTGAAAAAACCAATGATAACTATACAACTCCTGGATCGCTGATTCAATGGAGAAAACCAGCGCGAAGCGTAGCCGAAATTACACCATGTCCAGGGCACAGTAGTCGATTACTTTTGTGGACGATTTTGCCCTTTCCCATACGATATGATGATCAAAGTAGCAGTAAAAATAAGTGAAAATCTATAATTTCTAGACAGATGGAGAACTGTAAATAAATTAAGGAATCATAATAGCGTTATTATTTATAAATCGCATATAAACAGAGTAAAATTCTCTTATTAAACTTTTTTAAAAGTCGTTAGCGCGATTTGAAAAAGTAAAGAAAAATAATTAAATAAACAGAAAGAATAATAAGATATTTTAAAGTAATTAATTAAATGAGTAAAATAAGAAATGTCGGCTCGGTGGCCGAGTGCGCTAACGCGTATGTCTCATCGCTATTGGATGGGAGAATCGCATGTTCAAATTCCGCCGAGGACATTGGTTTGTCCCTGGGCTCGGCGCTATATTCCTCCGTGGAATCAGTTCCAAGGTTATCGTTGGCTTTGTACAATAAAAATCAACCCATTTTAATACTACTACTACTACTACTACTACTACTACTAATAATAATAATAATAATAATAATAATAATAATAATATTGGAAATAATTATAATAAATTCAATTCGAACGGTAAATTAAAGTTAATTATAAATTGACCATTATTTCATAATAAGTGAATAAAATGGAAATAAAATAGCATAAGATAAAACTTATAAAAATATGTCAATAAATAAACACATTAAAACAATAAACAAATAAAATAAATTAAGTTCAATTAAATAAAATCAATAAAATAGAATAACATAAAAAAATATAAAAATAGATAAACTTTAAAAAAATTAAGACTGTATTATAATAATTAACTGTAATACAGGGTAATTATAAAGTCACTATACATTTTGGTGAAATCATTAACGATTTTCATTTATTTGCACACCCAAACACACCCAAAGTGAATGTGTGGATGGGAGTTACACAGTCAAAGGTCTATGGGCCCTTCATGTTTGCCCAGGGGACTATCAATGGGTACCGTGTACCTCGACATGTTGGAGCAATTCCTGGAGCCACAGTTGCGAGATGAAGGATTTAGGATACCGTTGTGTTCCAACAGGATGGGGTGCTACCCCATTTGGCCAACATCGTTGGGACTACCTGAATCGCGCATTCCCAGGCAGATGGATTGGTCAGGGCTTGCCAAGACTGTGGGCTCCACAGTCCCCAGATTTGACCCCCATGGATTTCTTTGCGTGGGGTTTCATCAAGCCCAAGGTGTACCGGTCAGGATTACGCACCATTGCACAGCTGAAACAACGGATTACAGCCGTGGTGGAGGACATTACACCGCAATGTTGCGCAATGTTTTCCGGGCCACGGTGGAACGCTGAGAGCTGTGCCGGGATGTGCAAGGGGGACACATTGAAATTTACTAAGAATGTATCCTGGTATGATATCTGGTTGATTCATACTGCAATTGCTGCAATGAAACGGAGTTTTCACCAAAATGTATAGTGACTTTATAATCACCCTGTATAATATGGATTTGTTATAGGGTGATTCATTATAGGATGGTTAGATAATGATTCGCGTCCACAAAAGTAATCGACTACTTTTCCTGGTACATGAATTTCGGCTATGCGTTTTCTTCACAAGGTTAGCAATATTATTGGAAGAAACTTAAAAAATGATTCTATTTCTATCTCCATTTGAAAACTTTCGAATTGGTTTTTATAGTTAGAAATTAAAAAATAAATTAAACAATCTTATGACCAATCTTTAATTTTTTTATTCTTTGATTTACTTGTAAATTTTTGCTATATTATTTTTTTGATCGGGAATTTTTATATTTATTTTGAAAATAAATGGGGGTGACGTGGGCTATGGGGTTTTCACAGAGCAAGCCAGCTCTGGAAGTTAAGCTTCGCCTAGCATGGCTAGTAACTGGATGGGTGATCCCATTCAGTGAAGAGAGTTCTTACTCCTCCCTCCGTGCTTCGGAGGGCACGTTAAGCCGTCGGTCCGGATGCTACGACCGCCACCTTGTAGCATTCGTCAAAAGCTGGCAGAAGCTCAAAAATGCATCTCCCAAACCGTCTGGTCAGCGTGGGAGATTAGACCCTGTGGTGGGAGAGGCATATGTCCTCCAGTGGATTGAGGCAGGCTGGGTATTTATCCTTTATTCTAATTTGAAAATAGTGCTTACGGCAACAACCAATAACCATTTCCGCATTTTCTTGCTATATTACATTCAATTTATTACTAAGTTATGCGAATGGAGTCACGTTAAGGCCACCTAGAAACTACCAGGCCTGAACATGACATCAATAATGTATTGTTGAAGCACTAAGATTATGACGTTGAACTAACTCCTGTAATAGCATCACCAGTTCGACGTAACAATGTTTTACCTTTTCCATGTTCAGGCCTGGTAGTTTCTAGAAGGCCGTGGTCACGTTCCTTATCTTAAGTGCAAATAAGGTTATATTGTACAACAATCATTTACTCAATCTATACATATAAAAGGCAATGTAAGTATGTTTGTCTGGTTTTAAAAGGCAACTTAGAAGTAAGCTATCAATTTAAAATTTAACACACCGTTGTGTAATACTACCACAATGATGGAAAAAATCTAAAACTGGAGATAAGTCTCTTAAAAACGTAGAAATTAATAATCTCTATATCTGTGTATATGAAATAGAATTGGTTTTTCTTTGTTTGCTTGTATGTGTGAACAATCATCCCGTGGTGTTTGCGTCAACAATCGGCTGGTCGTGTTTATATGTTGCGCCAACAATGGTTGATGAAATTAATACATGCATACAAGGCAAGTAAAGTACAAGGTGATTATAATTAAAGTCCCTTTGTAAAAATGCTATAAAAAAACAACCATGAGTCCGAATGACTTCAAATTTGGACTGAGCATTCTTGAAGAAGGGGCATTTGATATGGATAAGAAAAAAAATAGTTCCAAAATTTATCACTAGATGGCGCTGTAAGCGGCATATTATGCCTAGGAGGATTTGTACTATGCAAATTGAAAGATACGCATGCGCATGAGACATTGCATGTGTTATAAAAACGCAGGCCTCATGGCGTTCTCGTCATATTTGTATCTCAGCAGCTTGCCATGGGTCTGTCAATGAAGGATCGCGCTCTGCTTGTGAAGCTCTTTTACAAGAATGGCGACTCTGCCATAGCAGCTTTAAAGAAATTTCGGGTATTAAAGGGAATGAAAAAAGGATGTGGTCCGATGTCTGCAAAGGCTCTGAGGTGTATGATTAAAAAATTCGAAGCGACAGGTTCTTTTGCAGTGAAATCTGGCAGAGGGAGGAAAGCAGTTGCTTTGACGTCAGTAGAAGATGTGGCTGAAGCATTAGAGGAAGGGTCGAACAGTGGTGTGCAAACGTGCAGTGCACGGGGAATTGCCCGAACTTTAGACATGCCTGTGAGCACGGTCAATAAAATTTTACGCAATATCCTGCATTGTTATCCCTATAAAATTACCCATGTTCAGGAGTTACTTCCTGCTGACCTGCCAATTAGACACACGTTTGCTTTAGAATTTCTAGCTCGCATGGAAGTGGACAATGAATGGCCATGGAACATCTTGTGGACAGACGAAGCCCATTTTTATCTCCACGGCGTTGTCAATACACAAAATTGCAGGATATGGGCAACGGAAAATCCTTTCGCATGTGTTTCAATACTGCTTCATTCTGCAAAGGTAACTGTGTGGTGCGGGATGACAGCATCATTGATTATAGGGCCATTTTTTTTCGAGGAAGTGGGTCCTGCGGGTCCCGTTACCTGTACAGTCAATGGTCAACGGTATGCGTGTCTTTTACGCAACCAGGTAATTCCAACACTTCAACAGCATGCATGCGTGGATAGAATAATTTTCATGCAAGATGGCGCTCCTCCGCACATTGCAAAGCCAGTGAAGCAACTGCTGAAGACACATTTCGGAGATGATAGAATTATCAGCCGTCATTTTCCGAGAGCCTGGCCTGCAAGATCACCGGACCTCAATCCTTGTGACTTCTGGCTCTGGGGTTACCTTAAAAATCATGTGTTCAGTGGCCCAGTTGCAAATTTAGCGGAATTGAAGGCTCGGATTACGCACCACGTTCACAACGTGACCCCGGAGACACTCCGGTCTGTTGTGGAACATGCTGTTTATCGGTTAAAACTTGTGGAGGAAAATGGTGGACAGCATATTGAACATGTCTTGCGCAAGTCCCGAGATAATTAATAGGCGTTTCCATTGTTGCTTTTTATGCGGTTTTTGGCCCAAGGACAATTAAAAACCGAATCATTATGTGCTTTTTATGCGGTTTTTGGCCCAAGGACAATTAAAAACCGAATCATTATGTTGCTTTTTATGCGGTTTTTGGCCCAAGGACAATTAAAAACCGATTTTTCCCATCCGATGTGGTACGACCTTGCCGTGGTGGATGGGCTTTGCACTAACAGTGCCACAACTGTTAAATGACTTGAAAGTCATGTTTTCCATCATCAAACCCGAAGCAATCATGTTCATTGACCGGTACAGTTGATTTTTTGCTAATACTGTACTGTATAATAAAAAAAAAATCATGTTTAACTTGTTTTAGTGTCAATTGCATTCCTTGACCAACTTTAATGTAAAAACATCATGCCATAAACAACTCATGCCAAAGCCGTCGTATTTCAATTCAAAATGTCACTTCTAGCTGAATCCGCTTCCGTTATGCCGCTTACAGCGCCATCTAGTGATAAATTTTGGAACTATTTTTTCTTATCCCATATCAAATGCCCCTTCTTCAAGAATGCTCAGTCCAAATTTGAAGTCATTCGGACTCATGGTTGTTTTTTTATAGCATTTTTACAAAGGGACTTTAATTATAATCACCTTGTATAAGGTATGCTCGATCACTGCCTTCCGGGCTCTGGCTGACGTCATCGATGCTCCTGCCATCTGGTGAACACCGGGAAAAAAGGCCCGATCAAGCCACTGCTTACTATATGATCAGACCGTTTCTCCCGGTGCTCACCAGATGGCGGGAGCATCGATGACGTCAAAATGACGTGAGCCAGAGCACCTTAGGCAATGATCGAGCATACCTTAAACTCTACTTGCCTTGGCCGCAGCCCATGAAGGAAGGAAGCAACGAGTGTTGCCAAGTTAGGGATTTTATCCCTAGATCTAGGTAAATCTGTGCTATTTTAGGGAATTTTTTTTTCCACGCAACTTCTAGGGAAAAATTTGGGGAAACTTTTTTGAATAAACATCTTTACATAAATGTTCCACTGTGAGGTACGAGTTCACCATTCATTGTAACAGTTTGATTGACAATGGGTTATTTGAAGAAGTAAATGATGATGTAAATTCAGATGCAAAGAATGTTTGATAGCTTTATGTAAAAATATTCAAAATATTTGCCAGAAAACCTGTCTCTGCTACAAAAGCTTAGAATCCACTCTCCATCTATTGCCACCTCACAACAGAAAGAATCTATTTACGAGTTTGCAAAGTGTTTTGGATTTCCACCTGACAAAATGGATGACCTTCAACCTCAGTGGCAAAACATCAGCAATAAAGGCTGGATCAATTTGTCTGATATAGATAAAGTTGGTTTGAAGTTGCTAATGATGTTGAGCTGCTGGAAGTAGCTGAAAAACTGCAGTTCATAAATGAAAGACTTTGCACTTTGCGACTTTCATCACTTCCCAAAGAAGAAAGAACACCTTAAGGGACACGAGTGGCGTTCTGACGACGAGGTGAAAGATGTCATTCAATCCTCGTGTCGACAACAACCCCGGAATTCCTCTCCGACGGGTTTACCCGACTAGTCACGCGTTGGCGCAATGCGTGGAAAGGGGTGGGAATTATGTCTTAAAGTAAATAGTGGAATTACATAGAAGACGAATGTAAGTATCAGATACAAAAAGAATTTTGAAAATCGGTTAACAAATAGAAAAATTACAGACCAGGAGGCAAAAATTCTTGAACAACCCTCGTGTGATCATGAGTAATGACTGAAAGATTGCCGAAATGAGATCCTGAGAAGTGTGTCAGGTGTTCCCTACTTGACAGAGTGTTCAGCATCACAATAAGACAATCTTTAGATGTTGAGCCGCTACTTCTTCGCATTTGGAGAGCTCAGTTGCTTTGGTATGGCCACATGTATTTCGCAAACTGTCTTCTTAGACAGTTGCTATTTTCCAAGTCAGTGGTGACATAAGAGACCAAAGGATCGGCATAGAACTAGGTGATTAGACAATATAGAGCATCTGGGTTTGAGTCGCTTGGGTATTACCTTTGAGCATGCACGTGATGGCGGAAAAACCTCGAGAGCTGCCCCCGCGACCTTAACGATAAGCAGATTTGAAAACTAAGTAAGTAAACATAAGTAAAACAGACTCGCTACTTAAACTGACGGACCCTATAATTTTTTCAATTTATACAATTCCTACATAAATATTCTTTTTAGGGTCTTGCGCTTTATTCTATGTCACGTGATTATCTCGTGTAGTGACAGCAGAGTAAGGAGGGTACACGTATATTTAATTGAAATTAACTAACGTTTAATAACTCATATTGTTTTCACAAAACATCTGTTCGTCAGGTGAATCACATTTTAAAACAAATCAACTTTTAAAACAATCATTAGCATAATGTAAATAATTAATTAAGGAGATTAATTAAGGTAGTCATATAAGGTAAGCTGATTGGCTTCTCCAAAAATCAGGAATGGTCCATGCCCCGCTATGGGGAGAGTGGGGAGCTCCGATCTGCTCGGAGAATAAAATAACAGTAAATTAGATATCTAATAGTGAGCAGGGCCGCCGCCAGGGGGGGGGCAAACGGGATTCTAGTCCGGGGCCCTAACGGAAGGGGGGCCTCGTCAGCTACGCTTGGGAAAAGGCATCAGGCACGAGGCAGAGTCCAGAGGGGCCCACACGCACCCAGTTGTCAGGGGCCCAAACATTTCTGGCGGCTGGCCTGTAGTGAGTGAGCTTTAAAACTGGCGAATGAATTCAGACGTTAACTTTGGGTTTTCACAGTAAATATTTCTCTGAGCCCTTAATTTCAAAATCAACTTAGCTTACTGAAATATTCGTTAGCAGTTGTTCCGGACGTTCGTCCTACTGAGGTGCTCGGTATTCTGGAACGGGGTTCCACGATTCTTGGGCCTTTTGCTTCGAGGCTGAAATCCTGCTGCCCCAAGGAGGCTTTAGAAAAGTTGGCTTCTGAACAACGTCTATTCGTCGAGGATATCAATGGAAATAAAAGATACAAGCATTAGATCAAATCTTAATGATATGCTAATGAGAACTGATTAGGTTTTACGCACTATAACGAAGTATCATCAATCGCATATAGTCGACAACAGAGGAGCTAATGTTATTTGTCCACAATTACAAAATCTTCCTTAATCTTAAAGTTGTTAAGTTAAGAACACAGAACAAGTCACTTACTGTAGACTGGAATTGCGTGCTGCCTTACGTAAGCGATACACCGCGCTAAAGCTGGCGCAAGCTCGCACGCTCGCCGCTCGCAACTCCTCGCACTTCGCTTTCCTTAGGTCGCTCTTCTCAGTGCTCTCCGCACTTTCCCAATTACGCACATTGTCCTCAGACGATGTATGCTGTTTTCCCGTCGGTCTATCTGGTTCGTCCTCCCTTGCAATGTCTCGGCGTGCCTTATGTCAAGACTCGCACCAGCCGCTGAAGCTTCGCTGCCTCAAACCTTTTCTCTCTCCTTCGTATTTCTTCTTGGGCTTCTCTCTATTTTCATTCATTTCTATTCTTCTACTCCAAGCCTTCTTTCCTTGTCACTTCTCTTTACGGAACCCATTTTCGGTAGACTTCTCTTCTCCAACCTTCCTGGTCGATCTCTTAATCCACTCTGATTTTCTTCCTTCTACTCTCCACCTTCCTTCCCTCTCTTTCACTTTCTTCCGAACTTGAGATCGTCCGCTCTTCTCCATTCTTCGGGGGGTCGGCTTCTCTATTTTTGTTATTGCATCTTATGTTTCGCGTTTTTTCGTTTCGATCTTTTTGAGATCGAAACGTAACTTTTTCCACTGACATTCTCACGCACCCACTTATTCCCTCACTATCTTTTACACTATTCAGACATTCACAAACTTGTACTTATATATCTCACTCGGACATGCTTATACAGGGTGTATCTAAACCCCTGTCACAAACTTCTGGTGGTGATTCCCCACAGCGAGAGGAAAACATAAGTTCATATAAACATGGTTTGGATAACGAACCGTTTATGAGATTTCCGCAGTTAAAAGTGAAGTTTCAGCAGCTCTTTTTGATACTCTGTGGATGGCAGGTGACATGTTGTAGCCAAAGAACGTTAAGGAAAAGAATGAAAGCTCTACTTGATTTAGTGTAAGTTTGTAGATCCTAGCGCCGCCAGAAAGTGGTATGCAGAGAAGCTCTCGCTCAGGTCAAAGAGGGCAGCAAATGCTTTGCTATACCTGCATTCATTGAAGTTTTTTTTTATTTAGTTTTAAAATGCTAAATTAAATTATTGTTCATTTATTTTCAAATTTATTTACTGACACGGTTTATTATATTGAAAATATAATTATTTTATTCCATAACATTATTTTATAATGAAATCTTGTAATTTTTTTTAAATTCTGTAATTTTTAATATATTTTAGAAAGAAAACAAATGTTTATTTTAACATGACTTTTATTCACTTACTTTTTAAAAGTGATTTAAAAGAAGACACCACAAAAAATTAGACAGTGGAAAAGATGTTGAAAAATAAAATCACCATTGGAAAATTAGGATCCGATAAACTTTTATCACCAACAAACATGTTCTTACTGTCAATGCATTCATTTTTTTCATTCAAGAATTTTTTTTGGCTAAAAAGCCTGCAACGTATGCAGCCGAGTTTGATTAAAATGAATTTGGATTTTCAATGTCTAGAATTATTGGATCTGAGTCAAAAGAAGACTTTGCAACTGCTTTGAATTCCTTGGATGTTTCTTGCAACATTTCAAGTTGGCAATAAAAGTTCATCATTATCCTTTTCACAGTTTCCTATTGATCACGATAAAATAACATTTGTAGCCATAAGTTATTTTGTAGCAATGATATTTTATTTCTTGGCAATTGTTTTACCCTTAGCAACATACGCGCAAGCAAATTAATATAAAGATATGTGATAAACTAAGGCCGCGCTGAAATGCATTGTTATAAGGATAAGAAGTGAAGGCTGTGTTTATATCACATGATGAAAGCTGCCCGATCATCGAACGGGGTCTTCTCTGTGACACACATCTCCCGCCAGACTTGGGTGGCGCCACTTACGTCTACGCGAGCATTTCCTTCTTATCCTTATACGTTCTTTGTTGTAGCTTCTCCTTATGTCACCTGGCATCCACGGAGTACGAAACCAGCTGCTGAAACTTCATTTTTAGCTGCGGAATTTCATATACAGTTCGTTATCTGAATCATGTTTATATGAACTTTTGTTTTCATCTCGCTGTGGGAAATCACCACCAGAAATTTGTGAAATTTACCCATTCATATTTTTCCACAGTTAAATTACTTATACAGGGTGTATCAGGTTCGGTGGTCATAAAGTACCTAGCGTGATCCTTTGCATGATTACAAACTTAAAGTTCATTATCGAATCTGATACACCCTGTAGACGACGTAAGTTCGTTTTGATAATGATAGCTTGTTCATTCTCATCTGGTATAATTCTTTGTTGTGAACGATACACGAGATAACTTGAATTTTTAAGTAACTTTTAGAAATACTTTTAGAAGTACTTTGTTGAGCAGTAATTTTTCCTAATTTATAAATTATCATGAAGACATTTAGAAAATTCATTTATAAATTATTTCCTTTTCTTACAGCATCCATATCCCTTGTGATCATCATAATAGCTGTCATCTTAATTGTCCTACTTTTAATCTTTTTTGCCTGGAGGTAAGAAAAGTTTATTTTTCTTATATATCGTAAAAGCTCGAATTGAGGCCGGGGACGTAAACTAAAGCCGGACTCTTATTTGAAAATTTTAGCTAAAAGCCGGTCTAAAATAAAGGCTATATCTATTGGAAAAATTGAGAGCATATTTTATATAAACATTTCCTGATTGTTTCTTGTAGTCATTTGTTTTCCACTATACATTAAAAATATTTACTATTAGCAAATTATTATAGTTTATGATATAAAACTTTAAAAATTTCGTTATTAATAAATTCTTTTTTCACTAAATTACATGTAAAAATTTAGTGGTATTTTTTGGGAGTTGCTCTTAATGTCGGGTCCAGAATAGAAGCCTATCTCGATTAATGGCCTGGAAGTCAAGACCGTTTATACCAACAGAAGCCTAGGCCTCTAATCGAGCTTTTCTGCTAGCTAGATGAGATCCCCAAAACACAAATGGGCCCAATTTCAGGCTTGCAGGGGCCCATATAATTCAAGAATGGGCAAATAGAAATATCCTGTCCTGAAACCACCATTTTAGATGCAATATTAAAATTTTCTAAAGGAAAGGAGAACATCTGATTTTTTTTTTTAAATAAGGGTATAATATTACAAAAAAGCAAGGATGCTTCATATCAAAGATACTTTATTCGTTCTTAAACTACATGTAGATAAATCTTTATTAAAAATTATACTTACTTATTTAAATTATGATGAATCTAGAGATTCGCAACCATTTAAAAATTGATCCTAATTGAATTCAGAATTATCAATTTTATTTTGATAAAGACCTCGTTAATGAAATTGTCAACTATCCACAAGCCGCGCGGGTGTCACCTCAGAAACAAATTGGTGAATTCAACAGGCCGAAATTTACAATTCCCCTAACTGAATTTTAAAAAAAAATGATTTTTAAAACACAATCAAGAATAAAGTAATTATAAATAAAGATTTAAAAATATCTAAGCGTCAGAAAATATTCCCCAATCAACGCTTATTATCATGACAAATGTCATCTACATCGTGCTAAGGTCGCAAATTTTAAATTTTATGTTTAAATATTTTTTTTATTTTCATAAATAAATATAGCTTTTTAACGTTACTACGTTTACTGCTAATTCAAATCTAAAAGTTTGTATTGTAAAAATAAAAAATGAATGAAACCAATTTCTTTAAAGATGTGTCAATTTGAAAACAACGAATAAAATAGCTAAAAAATTTTCAATGATTTAAAATCTCGAGCGAATTTGAACATTCACCGAATTTTCGTCCACCGAATCGTCGTTCACCGAAATGTCGCGTCCGCCGAATTGTCGTTCACCGAATTGCGTCCACTGAATCATCGGGCTCTTCTATTATACATGCAGCGCCATTTTTCAATGGAGTTCCCTCCCTATCGGGAGTAAAAACTTTAGTTTCATTTTTCAGTGGAACTCGAGGACCATTTATTTCTAAAGACCATGGTTAAAATTGAAATCGTATTCACCATCGCCCTTTAGCCTGGAGTTAGGCAACTCAAAGGCTAAGTCACACTTTTTTTGTAAGGACGTCTGTGATTGGTCCCGTTAGTCACTGACTTTAAATTTTGCCTTATCTATGGAGGAACAGAAAAAGCGATGACCACGCCATAGCCTATAACAATGAAAAAAAAAAGCGATATTGTTGTAGGTTATGGCTTGCTCTTCCATTGTAAACTATGGCTTGAAGAACCTTCTTCCACTGTTGTAGGCTTTGAACAACCGATACCACAGGAAGGATCGATCTCTTTCAAAATTAATGAATGTCGTTCCATTAGCTCGGTTTCCTCCAGCCTGGACAGATTGTATATGTCGTCGTACAAATCATAGAGATTCGGGGAGTATAAATACGGGAGAGTTGATAGTTCGTACTATTTGAAGCGAACTAAAAACTGGCGATTTTGCAGCGAGTTATATCCTAACTCGAAGATAAACTCGCAGATTTCTTCGGGTTAAGTTCTTGGGTTAATTTCAGGGTTAACCCTAGGTTTAGGAGCTGGTGAATACCATTTCTCATCCTAACTGTAACCCAAATCCTTACGCTCAGATGTGGTGAATACGGCCGTTATTGTTGATAAAACCAAAATCTTCATGATAAACTGATGACTTCTTCACAACAACATAGCAATGACAATTTTCTTAAATTTAAATTCTGCCACAACATTTATAAAAACAATTCGTTTGGATCCCTTATTTCTGTCAATTAAAAATTTTAAAATATCTTATCTTGCTCTTTCAACTTATGTCATTATCTAGGGGTTTCCGTTGCAATTCCTCATTTTCTTTTTCTTGCACCCATGCCTTCGGAATACAGATTAGTCAAAACGAAACAGGATAATAACAAAAATCCCGTCAATTTAACATTTTAATTCTCATTTATCTCGTTTCTACAGTAATTAAAATTATTTTCCTAAATTTTTCATTTTCCTACACTAAAAATTAAATCTTGCATACACTCCAAAAAGGAGCTTTATGATAAAGACAATCTACGACAAAGTGATCGTCACGTGCGCTTGCCAATGTCAACAACGCTTAAAAGATAAACTGTATATTCATTCTTAACGAATCGATTGTTATATGACATGCCATTATCTTGGTATTCCTTACCGCCACTGTTTCAGCACATGCAATCGGTCCACGAAAAGGCCTGCAAAGTTGATACAGCCGAGCTAAGACCTTGAAGGTCATATTTTTGAAAACAGAATTTGAAAGAGTTAATCCGTTTTCAAGTTATCGTGGAAACTGCGGACGGCCGGATCGGATAAACGTACACTCTTAAAGTAGCTTTTAGCAAAGCTCCTAATAAAAGAAGAAGTTACAATATGCATATTTCGACCACTACTTAGTGTTCTGCATATGTGGGTGTAATAAAAGTTGTGGAAAAGCGGAATTGTATGAGTTATGAGATGTCACAGTTGAATTGGGCATTTGTAAAAACAGAGAGATATCGCGTACAGACTTGTTCATGGAGGACATTCTATGATGCTACCACGTTGGAACTCGCTGAGCTCATCTGAAGATCCATAACTGAACCACAAAGGTATGTTTCAATTGATATTACCTTAGACTTCATAGGAATGTAACATTAATTTGGAGGAATGTCTGGAAACTTTTGATCACATGGTGTATTTGGCTATAGGCTACATAAACACCACATTGAAGTTATATAGGGTGTTTTGTGATTCAAAACTGATAGCACTCTTGAATGGTTATTTAAAGCAAAAAGTTCATATGCTCGTTATAACTTCGTATCGAGATATACATTTGTTGTTCTAGGAAGCCCCATAATAAAATTACCAAACTGGACCTAATAGTCTTAATTTATTAAACAGAAATGCATGAACATGAAAAATGCCACTCACACTTTCATGGATATCGTTCAGTCTCCACCTTTTTTTTTTCGCACACGTATTATTCTTTCCTCCAGTGATCTCATCCAATGAACATCAGAAATATCATGATGTATCCTTTCATTATTGCTTGCATTAACTGATCTCATGTTATGGATAATTGTATCTACGTGGACATAGCGAGCATCGGAAGCAGAAATATTAGCTAGTAAACTTATAACTGTAAACAAATTGATAAATAAATCTTAGGGCTACACGATAAAGGAAATCTTGAAGATAACAGTTTGATCTTTATCAATTATTATCACAGTTAATTAACGTGAAGAAAGAGGTTGTCAATTCGAAAGGGCAAATAGTTGTAATATCTTTAATAAGGCTTATTAATTTTTACTGTGAGCTTACACAAGAAGGCCATTTCTACTTGGAATGTCATAAGCAGTTCAATGGATTAAATAGTTCAATCCACTGACAAGTAATGGAATACTTGTAGGCGGTCAGAAGAGAGGTACCAATTGCAGCTCGTCCGGTAAACCATCTTCCCTGTGTATTCTTTGGGATATCATTAGTAAAACACCCAACACCTCGATTTATAGAGCTAATGCTAGAATCCTTACACGCTATTCTTGACACAAGCACTTAACTAGAAGGAGTTCTTAACATGGCAGTTATTACGTCCAAGCCAGGAACGAAGTGGCCGTGCATCACATGACCATGGAAGCCCCTTGTTACCTGCTAGAGAATGGTGTCGAAAAATGCTGGGCTCCAAGTCCTCCTTGATGGATCTGGTTATCGTCTCCGAATTAACGCTCGTGCATGAAAGAGGTGTAGGATAGAATGTCCTTGCACGATGTCATGGAGCACGGTAACAGGAAACTGCGACGTTCATGGATACTGGCAAATCTCCTCGCTTCCCATGCTGCTCGTGGCGGATAGGAATTTTGGGATGTGTGAAACCGGGCCTTGACTCGTGCTGGGGCCGCTGCTTTTCACCTGTGCATGCGTGCGAGGCCTTCCTAAAGGCTCTCGGTCTTCATTGTCCTGCAGCTAAGATTTACCACTTGACCTTGTGCAGGGTTCACACATTCTGGAAAGTCAGGGATAGTCAGGGAAATCCAGGAAATGAAACGTGGTCAGGGAAAGTCAGGAAAATGAGATACAGATTTTCTGTGGGAACCCTGTTGTGTTTTATGCTGCACTGAGATCTGTTCGTCGTTTCGTTTGCTGCTCCCGACTGGCAGTCCACTTCACATGCCGTTGCTGCGGTGAAGCCTCTTCTCCTCAATGCTGCACTTCGTCTCTAGTAGCGTCTTCCCTTTCTTCTACTAGCCTCTCGCCTACCTTCTTCCTCCACCTCTCTCTTTCCCCAGAAAATGGCGCAATGCATTCTCCCATCTCTCTTTCCTATCTCTCTTAAAGACTCTGGTGCAATTTGTATGTGGGATGGCCTTGCAGTTAGCAAATACTTCGAATTGCTTTATATAAAGATTGTCATCTTCATCCGGGCTGCCATAAAAAAAATTGGAATGGCTATGTTTTCAATTGCTTTTTGGTCCATTTCTATTGCCTCTTGCACCAACGATAGTTTACGAATCCTAATTTCGGTTTGAATACTTTTTGGAAACAAACATACGTTTCCATTCTTTCGTTTGGCTTTAACTCCTCGACCTGTTCCATTAATTAAATATATTATAGCCTCTAATAATATAGACCTCTAATAGACCTTTCTGTTCTCGGGTCATAACGTTGATCTTTGAGACACTTTTTTTAATTTTTCTTGATGATTCTTTTCAGTTTTATGAACAAGAAAAACAAATACACATTCTATACTTATCACTCTGAAGCTGCCACTCCTCACTTATTTATCAATTAAATGAAACAAATTCAGCTCCAGGAATAGTCTTCTATATGTTATGACGTTGGGAAATGACGATGAGCAAAGCCACAATAAACTTGCAACTATATGCAGAAAATAATCTACGCAGTGGAAAAAACATTTAAAAAAAAAACAAACTTGCCTATTTGTCGCTGGTCACGTTCTGGACTACCAGGCCGCCCCTCCTCTGTCACGGCTATTGTAACTTAACGTGAACAGACAGGGTGTCAATTGACAGGGTAAATAGTTGCAATATTTTTAATAACAATTTATTGTGTGCTTACACAAGAAGGCCATTTCTACTTGAAATTTATAACTTTAGTAATGTCATAAACAGTTCAATTGATTAAATAGTTCAATAATTAAATAGTTCAATCTGCCAACAAGTAGCGGGATAGTTGTAGACAGTCAGAAGTGGGCCACCAATTGCAGCTCGTTAAGTGAGTCTGATAAACCGTCTTCCTTGTGTATCCTTTGGGATATCATGAGTAAAACATCCAACATCTTGATTCGTAGATATAATGCTAGAATCCTTAAATGCTATTCTTAACACAAGCACCTAACTAGAATGGTGTTGAAAACTACTGGGCTTCAAGTCCTCCTTGTTGGTTATGGTTACATAATAACATCTTGTTTGCTATTCAATAAAACATGGCAAAAGCTGGTAATGATAGAAACTATATCGACAGGTTTTTTTTGGTTAGGCTCGAGTAAAGGTCGCACCCCAGTTTTTCAGTCAAAATTGGGTACAAAATTATGCAACCTATACTTGGGAATTTGGCTAAGTGCTTCCATACTAATTTCGTTTTCTCTTTTAACTCTTCTAAAGTACTGGTATAGATTAAGATGTCAAAATACAACACAATGCCATCATGTAACAAATCAATAAAGATTTTATTCATGGCCTTCGTAAAAGTTGATGAGGCAATCTTCAAACCAGAGGACATGACTAGAAATTCATATAGAACATAGTTGATTTCGAACGCCGTAAGAGTTATATCAAAATATGGATCTGGAGGCAGGCATCCATAATATCTAGTTTCGTGAAGTATTTAGCTTTAGACAATTTATCAATCAAAGTATGTGAAATCAGAAAATGCTTGTGGTGTGTAATTCTATTAAATTTGTGGAAGACAATCTGCATCCGTAACCCTCCGTCTTTCTTGGTTTGCAAAGAGAACTGGAGACTCAGAAATACGTCTAATTACATTCTTACTTAATAGGTTCTTGATAGTCTTCATGGTCTTCTTAACTTCCTTTTCTTTTTCCTGAGTTAGATGATAGAGATGTGCATCAAATGGAGCTGCATCTTGAGTTGTCCATATCTCATCGGTGAAAGATCTACAGGCAGCTCATCTGGAAATAATGCTTTATATTCGACACTCGACAATCGAACAGTGCAGGGAAAACGAGACGAGTGGTCCGAAAGCAACGCTTTCACTGCCATACTCATCCAGGAAGTAACCAGGGGAAGTACACTGAATTAGGCAAGAAGCCAAATGAAACCTAGTTAAGTCATCCAGAGGATAAGATGGGGTCCTTTGCTATAAGGACGATAGAGTTGATTGTTGATTGACGAGGAGCACGAGGAGCTATGAGATCCAGTATTCGGGAAAGATGGCCTTTTGGATGTCGTCGAAATTGATGTCCAGAACGTGTCGAGGCCTGCGATGCCTGAGGAAACTTCTAAACGTGAGCGGGTGTTCCAGAATATCTGCAACCAGAGGATTTGGATGGTCCTTGATCTTCAGAAGCAACTTTTTCAGCGACTCCTGTACATAGCTACCAATTGGAGATATATGGAAATCTTCAGCAATAGAAATATTTGTAGCGACTCTCCTGTCAAGTTGGGCGATAGTCCTCAGAGTAACATTTTGGAAGGTTTGGAGATCCTTCCATCTGGATCTGCATATTGTAGCCCAGGCAGGCATACCATAAAGAAGAATGGTTCGTATAACCATCTTGTAAAGCAGATGTTTGGTATCCACTCCAAGAGCGCTGTTTCGTCCCAGAAGGGCAACCAGACTGAACTTCGCCTTCTTGGCTCTACTTATCGCATAGGAGACGTGGTCTCCCCAATTTAGCCTGGCATCTACCACCACACCGAGGTATTTATAATTTTTTACCCACTCGAGCTGTTTACCAGAAAGGAAGAGGGAGTTCGGGGGTTTTCGAAGTTTCTTCGTAATGAACATCGCCTTGCACTTGTCAACGTTTAAGTCGAGTCTCCACTTTGCAAACCATTTCTCGCACAGATGTAAGGCCTTTTGTAACCGTGATATGACGTGAGCGGGATTTCGGTCAGTAGTCATGATGGCCGCGTCGTCAGCGAACAGATATAACTTGCAATTAGTAAAAGTTGGGAAGTCATGGATGAAAAAGTTGAGCCCAAGACAGAACCCTGCGGAAAACCAGCATTGACGTCACAAGGATTAGACATGGAGCATCCAACCTTGACACGAAATGTCCTGTTTGACAGAAAGGAACTAATCAAGGTAATGAGTTCGTCCGAAAAACCGCAAGTAATCATCTTGTATATGAGGCCATTGTGCCAAACCTGATCAAAAGCTTTACGGACATCCAAAAAGACAAGACCACCGTACTTGGCACAGTTAAGCGGAGTGTTTAGATCTGCAACAAGACGCCAGATCTGAAGTTGACAGGAGTGACCTGGGCGAAAGCCAAATTGCTCATCTCGAAGGAGATTGTTTGCTACACAGAATTCGTCAAACCTCTTCAGAATGATGCGTTCGAAAACTTTTGACAGCACAGGTAGCAAGCTTATGGGTCTGTAGCTGACAGCAAGAGCAGGGTTTAGGCCAGGCTTTTGTATGGTAACTATGACGGATTCTTTCCATTGGTCGGGGAGGTAACCATGTCTCCAGCAGTCGTTCATGGCTTTGGTAATGAACGAGACAGTATTAGAAGGCAAGTTCTTGAGCGCACTGTTTGTGATGGAATCAATACCTGCTGCTTTCTTGGTTTTAAGTCGCTTGATGACGGCGGAGATTTCTTGGGCACTAATGACTTCCGTAGGGGTGGGGACACGATGAAGGTACTGGTAAGCGATACACCCATCGTTAACTATCTGAGTGTTTTGGAGGCTGTCCAAGTTTGTCTCACCAGGCGTGGTAAATTGACTTTTCAGGGAATCAGCGATCAATTGTGCCTTATCCCCGTCGCTGGTGACAACGTTGCCATTGCCTGCAAGCAGTGGCGGCAATTGAATTGGTCTGTTACCTTTTAAGGCTCTCACAGTTCCCCAGAGAGAGTTGTCCTGGACAGTCAAGGATTTCAGTTTATCGGTCCACCTTTGATTTCGTAGTGCTTTAACCTCCTCCTGCACCTTGCGAGAAAGCCGGTTGTACTTAGTCTTGAAGAAGGGAAGTCGCTTACGCTGCCATAATCTTCTGTAAGAGTTTCTTTCGAGAATAAGACGCCTGATATAAGGAGGCAGGTCGAGGTGTTCAGGACGCTTTCGATCAGTAGTGGAAGCGCTGGAAGCTGTAGCATCATTGATAACACGAGTAATAGAACTGATATTTGCATTAATGTCCTCGTTGTCAATAACTTCCTCATATGGAATGCTGTTTTCTCTAAGGATATCCCTGAAGAGTTTCCAGTCTTGTTTGGAGCGAAGCCCAATCTTAACATCGATGTTCAAGCCCTCAAAGATAAGCATCACTGGACGATGGTCAGAGGATAAGTCGTCGACTGTGAAAATATTATAGGGCTTAAAGAATCCTTTAAGAACTGCAACGTCCAGCACGTCGCTGACAGGAGAATGGTCGCAGTAATACGTGTCATCAAGGGGTCCAGCAACAAATGTGTCAATCTCGTTTAGAGTATATCCATAGAGGATATTGCCATTTTGGTTGGAGCATTTGGAATTCCATGCAGGGTGCTTAGCGTTAAAGTCTCCCGCCATAACCACTGGAACGGGCCCAGACAGCAGCTCGTCAAGCTCGCACGGTCCAAGCTAATGCCTAGGAGAATTATACAGAGAGGTGAATTTAATTTCACCTGCGTCGGCGTCATTTATTATCACGGAAACAGCTTCCATTCCTACATAATTTGGAGTGACAGTCTCACGATGATCAATGCCATCTTTGACAATGATAGCTGCTCCACCAAATGCTTGACTGGCGTTGTTACCCAGAGGTCGATCCTTTCGATAAACATGATAACCCGGCAAGTTAAAAGCTTGAGTTGATTTCAGGTGCGTCTCGCACACGAAAGCTATGTCAATATTCCAATTAATGAGGAAATTGTAATATTCGATGCGCTTCCGATAGATTCCCCTGGCGTTCCATATATTGCAACGAAGCTTTCCGTGGGTAATTGTTCTGTAGTGGTGTCTGTCCATGGTCAATTCTTGATTTCGTGGGACGCAACCTGTGGCAGTACGTTGCCACTTTCCTTACAGAGATTAAGAAGGTTACCCAGACTCCTATAAATGCTACGCAATTGGATTGGATCGACCGCATCTGAATGAGAAGAGCTGGATGCGACTGAAGCATAGGTTCTGCCATCAACTACTTTAGTGCTTTTGATCCTTTTGACTTGGGGATATTTCGGACACTTGGTGTAACTTGAAGTATGCTGACCATCACAACGAATACATTTAGGGGGGTCTTTACCCTTTACATTAGCACAGTCCCTCGACTGATGGTCACCTGCGCACTTGTTGCATCTAGGCGATTCGGTGCAACCTTGGGAGACGTGCCCAAAACGTAAACAGTTGTAACACTGTAAGGGCCTTTTTTGCCTCTAAATAATTCTACAGTAACAGCAAGAGGACCGACACGCTTTAAACTCAAAAAGGACTTATTATGCTCAGTGTTTTGGAGTAAAACCAACACCAGTGGCATTTCGACGGAACCATTTGCCTTTTTCAACCTGATTGCCTTTTCTGGGTAATAATTTGCCTTCCTGAGGTCATCACAAAAGTCTTCTAGGTCATATGTTGTGTCAACATTTCGGACAACATATTTCAGCAGCTTTTCTGATTTGAGCTGATGATGCTGGATTTTTAGCACATCGTTATTCTTTAATCCAGACACTAGAATTTTGTGCGTGTCCTCATCAAGACACTTAATTTTAATGGTGTCCTTACGACCAGTGTGGCAGATGATTTTATCTAAAGACACATGTTTTGTGATTTCCTCTAGGATTTCCTTGATTGGTTTTCCGTGATGACGAATAATAATCGGAGGAATGTAAATAACTCCCTTTCCGTGGGTGACATTGCTTTCGGAATAACCACGCTTAGCTTTGTTACCTCGTAGGGCTACAGAGACACCATTTTTTATATCGACAGTGGACTGAATGTTGTCTATTCTAACACCACCTTTGTTTCTTTTATTCTGCGCAATACGCCAGTTACCTCCATCACTTTCGGCAGAATCATTTTCGTGCCTTCTTTTGACGCTAGTTCGTAGTGAGGAGTTTCCTTCGTTGACTTCTTCCAGGCAGGTAGAAACATTTTCATTATTACGTATTGGATCACGATTTACCTCAATCATGGGCGAATCCGAAGTAACAGGAGAGCCCATAAGCTCCTTGATAATATTGCCAAGGTTAGCGAAGCCATTGGCAGTCTCTAAACTAGCACTCTGAATATCACTTTTTAAGCTATCAATTTTACTACCAAGTTCCTTAGACAGCGCTTCCACCCTTGATTCTAACTCAAGATATTTCCTGTTCAGCTCAGTATGTAATGACTCAAGTTGTCCGTTGATAATAATGTCAAATGCCAGAAATCTCGGATCCTTACACGCATCTTTGTAGGCCAGGTCACAAGGTAACACTTTACCATCAGCATACTTAACAGTGCCTGATGTCATCATGAAGCAGGTGTGGTGCTGGGTTTTGCCGTCCTTAGAAGGACGCACCTACTCAAAACGACTCAGTTTAAATGACTTAGAAAAGTCCTACCTTTTTAGTCTTCTCGGAAAATCCACCGATGTACTGAAAGTCGTCCAGACTGCAATAGGTATGTCGTCGTCCGTCGAGTGGTAGAATCGTCGTGCAGCAGCAGCAGCAGGTGAGATGACTGATGCTTTATATTCTTGAATTATTTCTTTATATAAGGGATGATTTGAATTGGTTAACGACTCAAAATTTATAAATTCACACTTTCATGGCCGTACCCAGTGGGCAGAGCTGCTAACCCCCCCTCCCCCCCCCCAATTGACCTCCTTGTCAACTAAATCTCTTCAAGCAGGATTGGGCCAGCTCCCCTAAGCCCCTCCCGAAAAAAAATTATGCTTGATTCGATTTTTTCTTGCAAAGACAGCATAGACAGGGGTCTCGGGTTCCATGGTAATTTAATAGTTCTATTGATGAGAGTTGATTGGTCGCCAACTTGGCAGGGCTATTTCTTTGCCTTTGTGGCGGACGAAACTTTTTCCTTCCGTCAATCCTAGCACAATCTGGTAGTTGGCAATGGGCAATATGTTAAAATTCCCTGTGTAAACATGCTCTCACTATATAGAGTAACTCGTTTGGCTTCGGATCTAATAGATGAATATCGTCCATCAATAGAAGTTGCTTTCTTTCCTTGCATTGAGCCCATTATAACAAGCTCCTCAAGTAGTATTTTAATTTTCTTTTTTGTGTACCCTTGAACTACACAAATACTGCTTTTACTAATTTTGTTTGCAGTATTTTTGCATTACAATTTTTATTTACATGAACTTCCCTTCCGCTGCGAAAACATTTTCGTCTGTAATTTCTTTTTTGTTTTAAATTTGATGTCAGCCACATCTATCACCATAGGTTCTTCAGTAAAATTTTGAAGGAAACTCGATCAGCATCTTGAGCTTGTTTCCATCATTCTAAATATACAATCGCGTCTTATAACAAACTGAATTCCCTCATTTGCATGACTATTTTCAGGTTTTGAGGCAATCAAATGGGTGAGCAAAAAATATCATAAAAACATAGGTCGTATTTCACTTACATACAAAATTATAAACAGATCCAATTCCTGTTACTGTAGTAGCAAATAGATAAACACGTACAAATAAAACAAGAAGGAAATCACTTTTTTTTATTTTATCAGTATATTTTTGTCCACAGTTTCAGGTGAATCTCACATAAATTATTAATTAAACACGTCCGATCACTTTATTAGGTACAAGCTCCCTGTGTGCACAAACGTCATTTTATTCATTCCACTCTGCTGCATGTCACGTTAATGTTTTTAAAACAACATGCGATTATTGAATTTTTAACAGCAGAAAAAAGCGTATTTACCTTTGTGTACAAGGCGTTCTTGGTGATGTAAGTGCTTGTCAAAGTAGTGGAGGTTGGCATAATTTATTTGCAACCCTTTGCAAACAAACACTTGACAGTTTTGTGGGATACCAAACTCGTGTACTTGAAATCTGTGACAACTGTAAAGCATAGAGATATTAAAATACTTGAAAAGGCATGTGTATTGTTTGAAAAACTACTGAACCGATAACGCTTGGTCACACACATCGTGTTCCGCAATCGAGGTGCCCTCTGACTTTAATCCTTTCCCGAATTTAAAGAGGATACTATGAACATTCAATAAACCTGTACATTTAGAGCAACAAATTAAATGTTAAATACAATTAGTTACAGACACCTGCCGAGACGTTTTTAGCCTAATACTAAAATATCAGGTCACCTTTCCTGGCTCTTAATTCAAAGCGTCGGTGTGCGAGATTGAAAGTAATTTAGGATAGTTTCATAGGGGGCTATGAAAACGTTCCACATTCTGATCTTTCGTCAATGAATTATCATCTTTTCCGGCATTTGAACAAGACGTCGAAGAAATGAATTACCAATAATGCATCAATGCATCAAACAATGGAACTCTTCGGCACACAAAGTAGCTAAGTATTTTAAACGTGACATTAACAACCTAGCCATTAGTTGGCAACAATAGGCTCCCTGCCAGTTGAGTTGGTTTGACTGCAGCGACACCAAGCGAGAGAATTTAGAAAAACGTGATTCCAAACAAAGGGTCTGCTCAGGTCTGTTGCATGCTCTTTGAGGCTGTTTTCAACCATCCGCATGGGATTAAAAACGAAAACGAGCAAGTAAAAAAGTCACTAAAATTAGGAACGTATGTAGTGTTATCGGATGCAATAATTCATATTTTCATACAAAAGGATTCGCTTTTTCAACTTCCCATCTCCAAAAAGAGACCCAGTCAGGGGACAGAAATGGATTGATTCAGTTAGAAGAATCAATATATAATAGATATTAATTAAAAAATAAAAAACAAATAAATAATAATTAATAAATAATAATTAATAAATAATAAATAAAATGAAAAAAAAAAGCTGACGTTTCGGATAGAGATTATCCTTTATCAAAGCAAAAAGGATAATTCTCTAAAAGCAAAGAATATTAGAGAATTATTCTGAAGTTATGAAAGGTAAGTTTTTACCTTCAAATTCGAAACATCCATTAGTGAACTTTTCATGTTATTGTACTAACCAAAAAAGCTCTGTCAATCTGAGAATCTATAAGATTTGGGCATGCCGTGTGAAATATAAATTATTATGATACACTTAATATAATAGAAATCATTTCAAGGACGAAAAATAATCAGTATATCTCTTGTTTAAATAATGGACATAAAATTATGTTCAGTAATATTTTTACGTTGGATATAAGATCAATCAATATGAAAAGTTCCATAGAGGTTGATGATTCAATTTTTTTTTAGAAAACAAATGCTTCTTTGAAACTTTAAGTAATCTTAAAAAATTTCATTTGAGAAACTTTCATTTGAGGAACTGATTTTTCTTGCACGGTTTTCTTAGTTAAGGTTTGTACCACATCATGCACGTGGCCAGACGTTTTTAATTTCCCACCTTTTATAAGTGATTTGGTTCTCAGCGTTACTTATTTTCTTGAAATCGGTTGAAATTAGTACGTCCATTTCTCATGAACATGTGCTATCCTACTGCTGGTTTGGACCGAGGCCTTCGAGATTAACAAAGCCTGAGCATTCTGCTGAAAAGTGCGTGCGTGAGCGATTTCGAAATTTCATCACTAGGTGTCCTTCTTTCTCTATAAACAAGCAGAAAGCCAGCTATTTCAATTGTATTACATGTGCTTTTGTAAACATGTTAAATTCAATAATAAATAAATAAATAAAAAATACCGCTAAGCAAATGTTTTAAATAAACCGTCACTTATGAAAAAAAATCTGTACAGCTGTATAAATGAATTTCAGATGTAAAAAATAAAAATCTTTCTATCTTTTCATGGTTAAATCATAGCGTATATCTCTTCTATGCGCTATGGTTAAATCTTGGACTAATAAGAAAGGTTAAATCACGAAAAGATCGAAAGATTTTTATTTCCCGTCAGATGACAATTTAAATTCATGATAATTTCAAAACTAACTAAATAAAAATATATTATGTAAATATTTTTTAATAAAGTACTACTGTGTCAAAAAAATGCTATACAGCTGAATAACGTATTCCCAAATGCAAAAAGTTAAAATCTTTCGACGTTTTCATGGTTACCCATCAGATGGCAATTTAAAACTCGTTATTTCATATATGAATAAATTAATAAAAAAAATACAGCTATGTAATTATTTTTAAAATAAATTACTACTATGTAAAAAAAAAAAAATGCTACACGTGTATAAATGTGTTTTGTGACGTTATCACGTGTTATGATTATTTTTTTTTGTTGTGAGAAACTTGATCAATGGAATAATAGCAGGTATTATTCAGTTTTTTGGTGGGAACATTAATGAATGGTGAATTCAGTGATTTATCTATGATAGATGAATAAGATTGATTATTTTAGTGTTGGACACTGATAATACTACATGATTGTGAAAGTAGTAGAGGGGAGGTGCTCTGACAGGAAGATTGGTTTGGTTTGGTTTGTATTAACGTCCTTTTCAACTACTATGGTCATTTCAGGACGGCGTTATAGGGGCCGCAAATTTTGCCTCGCAAGGGTTCTTTAACGTGCAGCCGGCAAACGACTACACGGGACCAATGGCTTTACTTCCCTTCCGAAGGAAGTGCGTGATCTCAGGATTTCCCCTTGAAAAATTCTCGTCGTCCTCGGCCGGGGTCGAACCCGCGTACTCGGGCATCAGAGGCGATCACGCAACCGCTGAGCCACCGAGGCCGATCTGACATGAAGAGACTGCTCTCTTAGAATTTTGGAGATTTATGCAGAGATTGGTCGGTGAATTAATTGGTGGGAAGAATCCTTGGGTTGAATTCAGGATCATTTCAGTCACGGAATTTATTGCTATTGTGCAAAAGCTGTGTTTTTAGTGGATTTTTGTGAAATGAGAAAGGGGGAAAGAAGGCCGGATGTGTGGCGACTATAAATAGCTTGTGGGAAAGTGAACTGTGTGAGTTCTGGCGAGTCAACGGACAGGGGGAGGTTGAGGGCTCTCCGCTTAGCCCGATTGAGGGGGGGGGGGCAGCCAAGATCAGAGACAAATGAAAGTAAGCGATTTGTCTTTCATTTGTCTCTGGCCAAGATGCGCCGAGGCGGCTGCGCATCTATGTAGTTCCGTCGAAGCGATTTGGTAGCCTCTCTTCCCAAAATCTTTAGGGCTCGTGCAGACTCATCAGGAGTGGATTTGAATTGACTATTAGAGGGACTAGAAAAGTAGTCCAGATGTGTTCTGTTACGGTATTGGAGGTTGGAAGGGAGCAATATTGGTGAAAAGGGCTGCTGTGTGAATTCACGGTAAGTTAAGTAATTAGATTAACTTCTCCTTTCAATTCTCTGGGACTATGCAGACTCATCATTATTGGTGAATAAGGAAATATGGTCAAACCCCCTATTAAGAATTTAAGATGGAACTTATGAGAAAGGAACGAACCCTAAGTAGATTAAAGTGGAACTTATGAGAAACGATCCCTAAGTATTTGTAAATGGAACCTGGATGCAATTAATATGCTAAAGAGTCATCATTCGTAATTGGAATTAAGAAACTAGAAATTGGAACCCCGACATTCTTCAGAGCGGATGGAAGCAAGTAACAAGATTTTCTTCAAGCGACTGGCATGATTAGGAACCCGACATTGAGAGAGGAAGACAACTACATATTTGAAATCTTCTGTTGAACTTAGTGGGGACACTTTGAGACCTCCAGTGGACTCACTCACTAATCGATCCGGATTATCTTCAGGTGTGTTTTCTGTGCTTCAATGTGATAAGTGAAATATTTTATGGCCTGTTTAAAACAAAAAGTGTTTTGTGCATAAGTTTGGATTAAAAGTGATCACAAGTCTGCAGGTGTCTGAAACTACGCAATTGTAAGTAGAAAAGAGCTTTGTTACGTAAAATTTCTTTGGTTGTCATGACAAAAGGTGTGATACAGAACAATTTGAGAGAACTTTCTTTGAATTGAGTTTTTTAAGTAGTACTATCTCTTTCCTCAGAGCAATTAAAGAGCTTGAGATTAGCTCATTGAATATTTATCGTTTTTACTTACATTTATTGAATTTTTGCATATTTATCTTAGTCATAAGTAACTGGGGAATTTAACATTAACTTTCTTCTTTGTGATACGATCTATCAACTTTCTTTTCCTTAGATTTAAGACTTTTATTTAATTTTTGTATCTCGATGGTGATTCTTTTAACCTTGAATAAAAGATGTTTATTTAGTTCTAATCCTTGCCTTGCTTATTGAAATAAATAAGTCACAACCTGCCATTTTAAAAGAACCCAACCTTTGTCCTTGATTGTGTATTTTATTGTTTTTTTTTTGAGCATTGGTGTTGAGCTAGCCAGATTTTGAATTCATTACATTGGATTCTGGTGCTGATTTGAGATATAAAGGGGGGTGGTCCAATCAAACCGATTTTGGATGCATTGTCGCCCTTCATGTAAGGTGGTACAATCAAGGAGGAAGGTTACAGTTGCAGAAAATAAAAATCTTTCTTAGATTTCGTTTTTACCGCGAAATTTAACAAAATGAGTTATTTCCGCGTCCCAAAGTGCACTTCTAACGCAAAACGTATATTAAATACAAGTTTTCGTGGTTTTCCATCGGATTAAATAAAAAAAAATTTCAAGCTTTTCTCAGCTTTTCTCATCGGATCAAAATTTAAAAAAACAAGTGGACTACAGTCATATCAAGAAAAGGTATCTTTTTACAAATTGAAATTACGAAATTTAAATGAGCTACGTATAAATATGTAAACCTCAACCCAATAAATCACAACAGACGAAGGACCCCCCCCCCTCATTTGTTCTTGCCTCAACCCAATAAACAAAAACGTCAAAATCAAGTAAGTTCAGTATGATAAATCTCTATTATGTAATTGAGACTTTATGCTAGTTTTTTTTTTTTTGAGAGACACCTATATTACTGATAACAGCTGACTGGCCCTGGCCGTTTTATTATGGGTGACATTAATATGGAAAACACAGAGTACATTAACAGCCTATTTCTCGAAAAGTTTGGAAACTATCAAAATGAAAAAGTTACATTAGTTAGCTCTGTGCTCAATGGAAGCAATATGTGACACCTATGTTTTATTTGAAGCCTCATTGAATTTGGTAAAGCTTCGCAAACATCGATGTTTTTCCGTTGATCAACATGGTTTTACAGAGATTTTATAGAGAAAGAAGGACATCTGGCGGCAGATTGGGGAAATCGCTCCTGCACGATTTTAGCATTGAAATGGAGCAGCATGCTCAGGCCTTGTTAATCTCGAAGGCCTCGGTTTGGACTCAAGTTTTTTTCTATTCGGTCACCACTCGGCGCTGCTTATCAAAATCACTAGCGCTCTCAATTACTGGCAGGAAGCCTATGCTGAAAATTAAATAGGCATGGTGTTTTCTTTTCTTTGTTAATTTTTCTTATAATACAGAATATCGATCATTTCATTTGCAAAGACCCTGTTATTTGGATAGAAAATTAAGTAAAGAGGTTTTCATTTTATTTTCATGTTAATTGCCATGCGTTAAGTTTTAAAATCAATTGCTTTTCGGAATTTTATATTTCCCTCTAAATTGCGAGCGTTTTAACAACTGTTTAGCTCTGCAGGGATAATAAAATAGGGATAATTTGATTCGGATCACTTGTATGATGGATGTTTGTTAATAAATGATTTGTGGTTGAATTTTATTTAATTAATTGAATAAAATTAAAGAAATTTTCTTTTATTTCAGATATTACAAACAACGACAGCTCTCTGCACCCAAATTCACAGTAAATATCATTGAAGAATCCCAAACTTTGGGAGATGTTAATGTAAGAAAAAGTGAATGCACTTACACTAAAGATGGCAGTGAAACAAGTGAAGATGAACTTACATAGTTATATAAAGAAAAATTTGAGAAATGATTGTAAGGTTTATGTGTTTTTTATTTTAAAGTATTTGTAAATAATGTTTATATAAATGATGAATAATCTTGTATTAAAATACTCTATTTGTTAAATCCGATATTTAAATTCATTTTGGATTTAGTACGCTAACATATAGAAGCGAAATTGTGGAGATGAAATTTTTAAGAGGTTGGCTGTTATGCGTAGTTGGGACTGGTACTGTTGAGATGAATAAAAAAACATATTATATCAAAACGAATTCATTCACTTAAATTGATCCACTGACATTACCTTTAAAAAGTCATTGATTCAAAGACGGGTAACAAAGCCAAGCTCTCCGTCTTCAAATCTATCTTTGTCCCCATTCTCACCTATGGTCATGAGGCTTGGGTAATGACCGAAAGAGTGCGATCGCGGGTACAAGCGGCCGAAATGAGATTCCTGAGAGGTGTGGCAGGTGTTACCCTACTAGATAGAGTGTACAGCAGCACAATAAGGGAATCTTTAGGTGTTGAGCCGCTACTTCTCCGCATTGAGAGATCTCAGTTGCGCTGGTATGGCCACGTGATACGGATGCCGCAAACTAGTCTTCCTAGGCAGTTGTTATTTTCCAAGCCGGTGGGTAAGAGACCAAGGGGTCGGCCTAGAACCAGGTGGCTAGACTACATGGAGAATCTGGGTTCGAGTCGCTTGGATATTACCAGGGATGACATGCGCCTGATGGCGGAAGATCGCGATCGCTGGAGATCCTCCATAGGGCTGCTGCCCCCGCGACCCTAACGGATAAGCGGGTTTGAAAAGTAAGTAGTAAGTCATTGATTACACAAATAAACCGAAAGAATAAGGCCGTTTTCACACGCACCGGCAAAACCGGAGCCGGCGCCGGATGCAACGTTATCAAATGAGAGCTTTCACACGTAGCCCGGCCCGGCAGATTTGCCAGTCCCACCACCGGTACCGGCAAATGCAGCCGGCGTTGAAATCAACAATCGGATGCCGGGCCGATCTCCGGTTCGTCGCTTTCGATGTTTTCTTGAAGAGTTTTCACACACACGACAAAGCCGGAGCCGGAGAGGGCTTTGTATTTTGTATCCATTTGCGCTTTGTTAACATTTCCGTTTCGTTTGCATTACTCCACTATTGTTGTACAATTTTCTATCATTACGAAAATGAGTAAATTATTCTCGTACGATCCTGTACATTGATAGAATTTGTGGAAAATAAACCCCGTTTCTGAGATAAAACAACTGATTGTTTTGAAGATAAAATTGAACAGCAAAAAAGCATGAAACAAAGTTTATGCATTTTGAGAAGATTTTCCACAAAAAGACAAAAAAGAACAACTTAAAATTCAAATTATACATTTATTTATATTAATAATGCAGAAATATAATAGTCAACATATTTTGTTCATTTGCAACGGCAACGCTCCCTCTGTACTTGATAAATTTTCTCTCAAATCAGTTGCTGTCCTAGTTGGCCGATTATATCCACCTCTGGGTAAATTTCGTAGGCTTGGAGTTTTATAAATTTCAGATCTCTGTTCGCTTCCTTCTAAAACATAATACCCAAGAAAGTAATACTTGTTGAACAGCACACATCTATCTTTCACCAAAGCTAAAACTTACGGCACTAATAAACGGCACCGAGAGAAAGCCAGCATGTGTGAAAGTCATTGGCTGGCAACGATGCCGTCATTTGCTCCGGTTTTGCCGGTGTGTGTGAAAAGATCCATTGGCCGGCGCCGGCTCCGGTTTCGCCGGTACGTGTGAAAACGCCCTTACTGTACTCAACAGGAAAGCGTCGGAAGCCAAGCGCGGCCTGCCGCGTGAAATCTCACTTGTTAGGCGCACGCTTGCTAAATCTACGACGTTCTCGCTGGCCCAGTAGGACGCCCCTTGGAATGTAGAATTGATGCTGGCTTGATTGGGTCACCCTTTCCCGTGATGCCGTCGGTTGATCTAAGAACTCTGTCGAAATTAACGGGACTTCTGGTTCCGCTTCAAACACCTGGGGCCTGGGATAGGATTTCGACCTGGCTTGTGATGCACTGAGAATAAAGTACGGTATCGGGAAGGGCTTCTCTTCTGAAGCTGACGTCGTCGAACCAACTACACGAGAAATGTCCGAATCCGAAATTAGAGCTACTATATTTATCCTAGCTGACTCGACCGTCATTACGGAGGCCACTTATAATAGTAATGCATGCTACAAGAGCGATAATTTTCATCTTGCTGATTAAAATCTTAGCGAAAATGGCTAAAATTGGAAGAAATGGAAAGAGCAGTGCCAGATTAATATATGCAAGTGCGAGGGAAGACTATTATTACCAATATTTCGAAGAAATTTTAATATTTATATGTCGAAGAGCATAATGTTGCCTCTTCTCGTCAAGGGAGGGCCATATAAATGAAGCTAGAAACATAAATAGCAACTCGCGTTCTATATTCTCCTTGCGAGTCGCAAGGAGATTACACGGGGTTACACACATTTCTAGCTTCATTTATTCTTAAAATTACATGACGTACCGCCAGATATTTTTTTCTCGCTCTGGCGATATCACAGTGGGTCTTACAGACATTCCTATTCTACTTTTGATGGTCTTTAAGAAACCGAAGTCAGAATTTCAAAAAGCAAAGTCTTGGGGGTAGCAGCCTATGGAGGCAGAGTCTGTGCGAGTGTATTAAAAAATATCGGATTTTTGCATCTGTATCCCAGTTCTTCGGATGAATCAGATTTCCACAGGTAAAGGTCATGAAATTTTGCGTGGATATATCCACTTTACGCAGCAAAAGGGTTAAGTTATCTAGGAAAAGTTATTAATCACGAGAGAACTCTCTACCTTGTTATTAATAAGGCCATGAAAAACCTTCAGATACAAAAAATTATACTTTCTTACATCCACTGTTAGATACTTTTATTTCGGAAAAATTTTACAAATAACTTAGTGTAAGAAAAAAGAAAACCAATATCATATATGTATCTTGCACAGAAATAGGAAGGTACGCCAGAGTTCCTAAGAAGGAATATGAAAATCAAGAATGGCAAAAGTCATCAAGGTCGTCAAGACGATCACGCAACAGTCATGTTTGTTGTTTATGTATGTCGTGCATTGGAAGCAAGCAAAAAATCAATGCTTTGGCATACGAGGTCCTCTCTCACCCAGCGTATTCACATAGGCTTAGCCTCAACAGACTTTCAAATGTTTCGTCATTCGTAGCAAGAACACAGGAAACCACTAATCAGGATCTGGAATACGTGCTATCAGCGATTTCTTATATCAGATGCCACTTCTGCTACCATAGCATTTTCATAATATAAAAAAATTATAAAGTTTATGACGCTCACAAAATTGTAGAAAATGAATGTGAATGGAGACTAAAAAAGATTAATTTCCAATGTAAAAATTAGATTTATTTCATTCTGAAAGAAGCTTTTTCATAAAAATGCAGAAATATTATTTAGATTAATAAATAACAATAAAAATTAGTAATATCACAATTCTGAACTCTATAAGGAATGGTGCAGTCCCTTTACATCAAAACCGTGTGGCTTATCTAACTCACTCTAACTCCCGCACTTCCAAGTAGATACCATTATCATCACAAAATTATTCAAGAACTGATTTGAATATTACCGAAACGAATAAATTAAAATATATTCACCACCACTGGAAGCATTTTTCTCGGGAAAATCTTTGGACGAAACAAATTTTTTAAGCCAAACACGCTAACCCCAACAAATACAAAGAGTGGTGTCTTCGGAAGAAGTTACGAAACACTTCCACTTCAACGTCTACATCGTCAAATCCAGCAAATCAATGCACGTCAAGGACATCTCGCCGCTCCTCTCGAGTACGTATTTCAAGAGCTTCTTCGAAGATTACGGAGATATGTTGGGTCTACTCCGGCTGACCATTTGGACACCCCCCCCCCCCGTCTTCAGAATGTGTCTTTATCCTTGATATGTGTCTAGAGAAGGACATCCCATATTTCCTTGTTATGCACGAGAGCGTGTCTTCGTGCAATACAGGGAGATATGGAAATGCTGCTGGTATTGTCGGATAAGTTACCACGTCAGGATTGTCCTTTCTTGATGAAATGCGAGAGGTGCTCTTGTGGAAAAAAAAACACCGCTGCCCAGAGGATACTTCTGATATGGCACCAGCTATTCCACCTCTGCCAGTGCCATCGAGGCCCTCTGCTTCCCCGAGGCAACAGGACATCATCCCTATGCCAATTCATTACCACCACTGCCTATGACAGCGGAAGACTAGCCCTGTCGAAGAGGAAGCACTCTCCTTCGACAAGGATCTAGACAGTGAGGAGGATGATTTCCCGCCACTGCCTCCACCAGCGCACTCATCTCAATTACTGAGTGAGGTTCTGCCATCATCTTCATTGTCACCTTTGGTGGAGGCAGAAACATAACTGGCATTGATTTTTTGCCGATGATACATTGATTTTTTGCCGATGATGCATTGAATTTTTGCTGATGATGCACCAGCAGCTAGCGGGAAGAAGACCGATGCATCAGCTGATCATCAGGAAGACAGGTCCAAGATCAGGAACCCGAGAAGGACGCATCATCGTCATTCTAGGGACGATGAGAAGTCTTCCTCCGAACATGAAGATGGCAGGAAGCACAGCAGCTTGTCTCATTGCTCCCACATGCCGGCACACAAGACCACGGTGCCTACGATGCCTCCACCGTCAGGGCCAGGTCAGCCCCAATCGACTTCAAGTCATCATTGAAGGATAACGCTACAGTCACATACAACTTTATTTAAATCGAAAGACTACCGCATTAATAATATCGTAGCAAAATTATATTGTTCAATTCGACCCTTAAATGTGTAAAAAAAAAACCGAAATTTCCGAGAGCGATTTGAAATCGGGAGGCATCCATCTTGGATGGAGCCGTGACATAGTTCGAGGATTGCACCCAGCAAGCTTTGCAGTGAAGCTTTAACATTCACTACACAGGGTGTCCCATAAGTCGTGGTCGTAAATTTAATGGTATGCATATTCAATAGCAAGGAACAAGAAACTCCCTATGAACATAGGTCGAACAACGCACCATTTCCGAGAAATGATGATGATGATACGTAAAGAAAGTAAACCTCTTCCCCTTGTCATGTAAATAGACATGGCTGATTCGTTGCCTGAACTGTGTTTGAGTGAAACTACATGGCTGCAGCAGGTTATAGCAGTGCCGAGTTGGCGGATATGCATTTCACATACAGTCAGGCAAATGGGAATGCAACAGACGCTGCGCGTCTTTACAGAGACACGTACCGATGACATCCTGATCTTCGCGTGTTCATCCATCTTCACCAGCGTTTACGTGACACTGGTACATTTAATATCACCCCCCGCGAAGGACGTCCGCAAACCGCTGGGGCTGCTGCACTGGAACAGGCCATACTGCAGAGTGTGGAAGAGGATCCAACCACCAGTACAAGACGGATCGCCATCGCAGAGGGTGTATGTCGGAAGACTGCTTGGAGAATTTTGCACGAAAATGGCCTCTACCCATACCATATCCAGAGGATGCAAGGCCTACGGTCACAAGATTATCCTCCACGACGACGATTCTGCAGGTGGTTGCCGCGACAGTGCATTAGGTGTCATCTGTTTCTGACATTCATTCTGTTCATGATGGACATTTTGAACATTTGCTATGAGTTCAAGGTATACGAGACACTTCCAAAGGAACACTTTTACGGGTTGTTGCTCCATTTGTCAATAAAATCATTCTTTCTCGGAAACGGTGCTTTGTTCGACCTTTGTTCATAGGGAGTTTTTTGTTAATTGCTATTGAATATGCATACCATTAAATTTACGACCACGGCTTACGGGACACCCTGTAGATCTACTACAGACAAACGTTAACATTCATTCAGTTCACTATAATTTTTACAATGTCTGAACCTGAAAGCAGCGATTCGGATATCAGTTTTGAGAATTATGAAGATTTGGAGGCTTATTTGAATAAATATCTAGATAATGAATTGGACAACGATTTGGAAAATCTTGTCGATGATTTGGGTGATTTATGCGTGATCATCTATCATAAGATGAGGATTCCAGTGTCGCCGAATCCACGGAAAATGTACCGCCCGCAACAAATTGGCAAGTACAATTAATAATCCATATGCTATTTAAATGTGAACAATTTCATGATAATAACTTTTAAATTAGGTATCAGTGCATGAAGTGTAAAAATATGCCAACAGCGGTAGAGAACTTCTGCTGTCGTGATTATGCAGAGGTCGATCAGCATATCCCCAGTGATTCGGCGTGCATCACCGAGAATTCTATATTTCCAAAAATCTGCCTGGACCACGATGTACTAACCATCGCATATATGGAAGTGTACGATAGCGTTGGGAAACCTGTTGGGCCCATCAACGAGTAAGCAATAATGTATTATTATAGCAAATTTAAATAGATAGAGCGTAATAACAAATTCCGGCATGTTGTTAAAGTGCGTCGATCCTGCTTTGAGGAACAGCTTTTTGTTTATTTATAAGGACCCATCTATCTGAATTATTTTATAAACAACTAAGCCCAGTCGTTAGAAAAGTATTCCAAAACATTGTTAAAGCTTATTTCATTTCTGTAAAAGTGATCGGCGTATGTCATTTATTGTTTTCCTTTTATTTCAGGCAACAGATATACAGGTTACAGGCAATTTGTTCATTACATTTGGATCCGCATGGGAAGAAATAAAAGAAAAGCTCTTTCCAGTTGCGTTGTGACAGCAATCCGAAAATATTTCCGTCACAAGAATACTGTGGATTCAAATATTGTAAAATTTAATTAAAAGTGATTAACATTCTCTTGTAAGCAATTTCCTTTATTTATTTGATCATAAATAAAAGTTATGGAAAAACGAACGAAATTTCAGGTTATCAAGTATATTTTATTACATTGACTTATTTTAATTAACAATCATCACTTAAAATAAACTATTACGGCCAGTTTAAATGACAAATGCTTTAGCTTCAAAACATTAAACAAAAATTTGCTATTATTAGCACAATTTACTTATTTAACTAGATTATTTAATAAAATTTTAGTGGGGCTCTTAGTCGAATAATAAACGCAATGACCAATAATTATAGTGCCCCTCCCCCTTTCTGTTTGTGAATTTTCACCAAAAAAGTGGCTTCAAATCAAAATCAAGTTATTGGCAGTCCCCCTCCCCCTTTCTATTTGTGGTTGGCTTCCATTAAATGCTTTCAATAAACAAATTAATTCATCCTGAAGTAGGAATAGGAAAGTAGCAAGAGCTCAGAATTCATCTATTTTTTTTTAAAAAAAACTTATTTTCTCGAACATAGTATTAGAAAATGAAACGGAGCTCTATATTCTTACGTTTCTCATTTCTAATCGAACGAGGCCATTTGAAAACTTTAATTATTCTAAAGACCATGTGAATGGTGCCCTACAACTCCGACCCACTGAAACAATTGGGCCCAAACTTCAAAGTAATATACACTGGCTGACAAAAAAGTGAAGCTCCCAGAAGGAGTGGTCCAATACAGTATTATCCTATTTCGGTACACATGCATACCATTGATGTGTGCCGGCCAGATGGCCGAGAGGGCTAGGGCGTAGGCTTTCTAGTTCTCGAGTCCGCCTGGTCGTGGGTTCGAATCCCGCCGTGAGCATGGATGTTTGTGTTTGTTCTGGGCTGCGTACAGGTATAACTTGTGTAAAAGGCGCAAAATGACATTAGTAGTCGACGCCAAAATTTCTAATAAACCAAACCATTGATGTGTGAGTAAACGATTAGATTCTCAAGGATCTGTAATATCTAGAACGCTCACCAAAGTGCATTCGTGATGTTACCGCCATAGTGTTGGATAATTTGTTACGCAAGACGTTCAGAGAGGATTCCTATACTGTACAAAGCACCCGCGATGCCTCGCAGATGCGTTAGACATCCTATCCGCCAGGGGCCGCATTGTGAGACAGGGGCCACATTGTGGGACTGCATGAGGCTGGTTGGTCGTATCGTGCAATTGGCAGGCATATGGGCCATTCAGATGTCACAGTGGCTCGATGTTGGAATTAATGGGTACATGAAGGCACCCAAGCACGTCGTGCAGGTTCGGGTCGACGAACAAACACCACCCCAAGGGAGGACCGTCGTATGGTGCTCCAAGCATTAAGGAATCCCATGGCATCGGCACCCGCCATCCACGAACATGTACTGGAGACTCTACAACACCCCGTGAGTTCCCGCACAGTGTCTCGACGATTCTCATCCGCCGAATTGGGGTCCTACCGCCCTATGCGTCGGTTGCCATTAACGCCACAACCCCAACGCCTGCGTTTAGAGTGCTGACTTGCCCGGGAGGCATGGACAAAGGATGAATGACATCGATTCATGTTTAGTGATGAGTCCCGCTTCTCCATGACCTCCGATGACCATCGTGTTCGCATATGACGGCGTCGAGGGCGGAGGACACAACCGTCCCATATTGTGGAGAGAGACACAGGCGTAATCCCTGGCATCATGGTGTGGAGAGTCATCGGATATGCGTTCAGGTCACCTCTAATAGTGCTTCGTCAGACTTTGACGGCACAGCGATACGTCACAGACATTCTGCGTTCGCACGTCCTACTCCTTCTGGCACAACACCCTGGGACATTATACGAGGGGAGTTCAATAAGTAATGTAACACATTTTTTTCTGAAAAAGGGGATTTTTTCATGGGATTCTGTAGATGAGAAGCTAAAATACATTTTTTATTTTGATAAAGATGTACATGCTTAATTCTTTTAAATAGATGTGTGCAGTCCCACAGAAGTTAGTGTAAGTTACTCATGACGTATCAGAATCAGTTTCATCAATAGCCTCAGGTACGTAACCAGGATCCTGAGAAATATCTTCAACAGCTTCCATATCTTGCAGCATCTCGTCAATATACTGAGTCTCTGGCTGTGTTTGGGTCTCTTGATTTTCTATATTAGATTTTAATAATGAAGCAATCAATAAAGCAATTTAGAAAATAAGTTTAGAAGTTAATAAATATCACATTTACTTACCAAGTTTTATAGAGTATGTCTGTGTGTTTTTTGTTGAAATTTTAGTTTCTTTTTCTGGCATTGTAAATGCATCACATCTTTCATCTGTTTCCTCTTATAGTCAAAAATTAAAATAATTAAAAAGGCTAGTGACAAAAACACCGTTAATTATTCTTATTAATTAAAGAAACTAAATAACAACCTTGATGTAATGAGATGTCGTTTTCAGTACCCAAATTCAAATTATCTGATGAACTACAGGCCTCTTGCATAACTATAGTATAACATTATAAATATATACATGTTTGTAAAGAAATATCAGAATACAAATAGATTGGTTTAGCTCATCTGAAAATAGGTTTACTTTAACGACCCATTACTTTAACTAATTTTAAACCCATCCAACTGCATATTTAAACTTTTTATTTAATAACTTTTGAAGAGCCATCCTTCTCCTCAAATTTCAAGCAAGTGCTCAGCACTCTAATAGGAAGCAGAGCTTTAAACGGTTCTGTATAATTAATTAAATTTTTAGTGAATTCTACTCTTACGAGAAATTATTTCATTGTTCGACACAAGATTATGAACTAATTAATTTATTAGCTATTAAGTAACAGGTCGCTGAACAGCATGTAAAAACTTATAAACTTATCTCCTGCCTCCGACGCTTGGAATGGACCATTAGACGTTGTGGGAAGAGCTTGTATAAGTGATTAATCAGAAATGGCACGTCGTCGCGAGTTGACGTGTTTTGAACGGGGTATGATAGTAGGTGCCCGACGCATGGGAAGTTCCATTTCGGCAGTGGTGCAGGAATTTGGCTTTCTCCGCTCAACTGTCTCCAGGGTGTATCGGGAATGGCTGGATGAAGGCATCACAGTCCACAACAGGCACCATACCGGGCGTCCAGCTGTCCTGAATGATCGTGACCGGCGACACCTGGAACGAATGATTCAGAGAGACAGGAGCGCAACAGTGCAGCAAATCACAGACCAGTTCAATACTGGCCGCACAAGAAACGTCTCTCGGTGGACAATCCGTCGGAATCTGCATGCCCTCGGGTTTGGCAGCCGTCGCCCTACACGGGTGCCAATGCTTACCCAGCGTCATCGGACACTCCGGCGTGCGTTTGCCACCAACCATCTTAGCTGGACTCTGCAACAGTGGCGTAACGTCATATGGTCAGATGAGTCATGATATCAACTGTACCACGCTGATGGGAGGCACCGTGTGTGGCACAGACCTCACGAAACGATAGATCCCGCATACCAACAGGTGGTGGTGCAGGGAGGTGGGGCGTCAGTAATGGTCTGGGGTGCATTTTCCTGGTTTGGAATGGGCCCTCTGGTTATTCTGGACCAAACGTTGAATGGTCCACGGTATCGTCAACTCATCGGAGACCATCTTCACCCGTTTTTGACATTTCAACACCCTGACGACGTAGCAGTCTTTCAAGATAACAATGCTCCACACATCGCTCCAATGTCGTCCGCGAATGGTTCGAGGAGCATGCAGGAGAGGTCCAACGACTGAGATGGCCAGCCCGGAGCCCTGACATGAATCCCATCGAGCATATCTGGAATGCTGTTGAAGTCAGGCTCCGGGCACTGGATCCTCCACCCACGAACGGGCAGCAACTATCTTCGGCTCTGCAGACTATCTGTTATCAACTGCCTCCAGAAGTGTACCAGGGACTTGCAGACTCACTACCATGCCGTATTGAGGCACTCCACAGGGGCAAAGGTGGCCCGACCAGATATTAAGTAACTATCCCATGAGTTTTGCTAACTCAGTGTATATATATGAATACGACTGTAGGGTGATATTGCTGGACATTTTAACATCATGTGTCAGCTTCCGACTGCTTACAGGGAAACGAACATTTTTCAGTGACGTAGATGTGTGCTCATCAATAGCTGTGGTGAGTGCAGGTGACTCTAACTGGCAGCCAGACGACAACATCTTTTCGTCTGGATTCGTGCCCATCTGTGTCAGCAGAACGCACTACTCGACTTATGGACAAACTCACCCCAAAGGACTCAATATGAATTCATCAAGGACCCACTTCAGCAAGATTAGACCGTTTTCTTGTCTACAGTGAGTTTGCTGATACTTTCAGAACTATGGTGGTTATCTCTTGCTCTTTCTCGGTTCGCAGTGCCATCATGTGGTCCTGGCAGTCTCCTGTACTAGCGTCATCATAGGAGACCGCTACAGTGTCACCTCATAGATGGTTCATGAACGTTTCTTTGCTTGACGACAAGAGTCAGAGATGATAATGAATGAAGCCAGAAGACGTCATCGCCAGCTTCTCATGCTTCAAGAGATCTCGAGACTCCTCCGCAACTCTACACCACGGAAAGAGTATGTTGACGACATATGGCAGGTGAAAAACGTATGCAAAAGCAGCGGATGCAGCTCTCAGGGCCAATCCGCAATACGTCGTCGGCAACATTCGCAGAGAAGCGTCGCCGTGCGACCACCAAGCGATGTCGACGCCTGGTTTTGGATAGTGGGATTGTGGAATCCGATGCAAACATCGTATCGGCTTTCCGCTGTCGCTATTCGTACTTCTTCGACCATCCAGTCTTTCCATTGAATGCCATGAAGAGTTGGGTGGAGGCACTGCCTCCCTTTAATGATGACACTGACGCCTTCATAACTCGAAGACGAAGTAAATAACTCCCTGGATAGATGGGCATACACGGCTTAGCATACGCCTTTTATATCAGAACATGGAACATTCTTGGGGCTTTTTTGTGGGAATGCTAAATTTCATCTTAGCAGACCCCTTCTCCATCCATCAAGATCCCAAGAGCTTCCGCAATTTTCCCAGACCAATATGGCGGCTCTTTGCTATAGCTCATTTTATGCGGAAAAAAAAGGATGTTTAAAAAATCTTTAGAATTATCGGGTTCAATAATGTTTATAAACACCGATAGCAATTAATAGGTTAGAAAAATAAGTTAGGAGGAGGCAAAAGTATTTTTTAATTTCTTTCATTTGTAATAACGAGCCGTCGCGATGTTATAAGTTTACTTTAGCGTATATTTGATCATTTTATCGACAAGTAATTTTAATAAGATAAATAAATGCTTCGTATATTTAAATAGGCTTACAACTGTCCTCATAGCCTAAGTAGAAACTTGCAATTACTTTTTAAATTATTTAAATTATTGTAGTACTTTAATAAAATACGAAACTGAATTTTGAAACCCTGAGTCCCAAGCATAGTAAATCGGGGGTCGAGGAAGATAAAATAATCTTTTTTATCTTCCTTAATCGGGTCTTCATACCATGTGACTAATCCCTTGAACAGTAGAAGCAGAGCAACCAAACAGACCTAGAGTCCAGACCAGAGCCACCAATATTTTGACGAAGTCCAGATGACGCGATAACTGTGTGCCACCAATCTGCAAGCACATTTTCTCCCGATTCGGACGCCCTGAATAGAGCACGTGGATCCCTTTCCAAACAAATTCTAAAATACTGTGATTGATTTAAAGACCAAGATAACCTCAAAACCAAAACTTTTCGCTTGGATTGTGACGTCGTAGATTGCGAACTGCTTCTTGCATCGCATTTTGCTAGGTCTGGTAAATCAGCGGCCTGGTAAGCATTCTCGCAAGCAACAGCCTGGTAACTGCTAGAACATTCCTGCATCGCGGCCTAAAACTGTTTGCTGCAGATTTCTTCCACCCCAGGTAGTCCTGCTCTATTCCATTTCGCAGGATGTCCGATAACCTGATTACTATCCGAAGTGTCATGGAGGAAGCTCAGTGCGCCAACAAACTCTTGCAGTACGGAGTCTTGCTTTCGACACATACCTTCTCGACATTTTTCATCATTTTCGTCTTCGAAATTTCGCCACCATCATAGAAGCACTGTATACTACGGCCACCTCCTTTGTGTTTATTAATGGCTCATGGTCTCCTACCTTCCAACTTTTAAAGGGTGTCAGGCAGGGGTGTCTGCTTTCTCCTCTCTTGCACGTCTTTTATTTAGTGCCTTTATTGCATTATCTGAATCGGCACTCTGAAATTCCGAGGATATGAATTCTCTGCTCCGTCAATTTCCATCCAAACGCTAGCATATGCAGACGATGCTGTGTTGTTCGCATCTGATTCATATATCTTGGGCGTTTTTAGATAGACTTTTGAGCAGTTCCGGGCCTCGACGGGGAGCTCCATTAACCTCGTCAAGTCGAAAGATATTACCTTAGGGCATTGGCCCGAAGGCCATCTGAACTGTTTTCCGGTCTCTTGGGGTGGCCGGATTAGAGTGCTTGGGTATAATTTCTCCTTTTCGACAACCATGGACAAATTTCATTGAAAAGGAGTTATTGAAAAGTATTTTTCGCACCTTGACAGGAACTTTCGTTTTCACACCTAGATATTCGTCAAGGTGCGATACATTAACGCCCACCTTCCCTTGCTGACGGCAAAAGGCCTATTCTCTTTGCCATTAAAAGAAGATCAGAAGAACACCCGGAGTGCAATGAAGAATTTTGTGTGGGGCCTGAAATAAATCGTCACTCCCTCCGTGCAGACATTCTTTTCGCCCCATTTGAGAGGGGAGGGTTGGGATTGCTAACTTTTGTCACTGGGTGGTAGCGACTAGACTAGCGGCATTTTTTAAGAGTGTTTCTCAGTTCTTCTCCGATGTGAGCGAATGTTGTGTTTGTATATCTCCGGTTACATCTCCGGTTCTTCTTCACTGAGAATAGGCTACCAACGCCTACGTCATTGCCTCTGACCATCTTTTCCCTATGGCTGGAATTTTATACAAATCTATCCCTGGACTTGATTCCTTATATCCCCACTCTACGTAATTTAGACGCGGATAAACTAGAATGTTTAAGACAAAACATTCGCCAAGCAGACTCGGACGTGACGACAAGCATCTTTCGTCTACAGCCAAACTACCCGTGGTCAGCAAAGGCGCTCAAGACCATAGCCTTCGACAGCGATGCATTTAACATACAATGGCGGCTGCTCCATCACGGTTTTGACCCCCTAGTGCGCCTAGTCCAGTCGGCTGAAGGTTCTGTCTGCGGAATAGACGAAACGATTCCACATATTTTTTATGAGTGTCCATTCGCCCAGTCCATTTGGGACCAGTTCAGGCTGCACTTCTGTCTAGGGAACCTCTCTTACTTGTCTGTGGGCTGTCTGTTCAATGACTCCACGAGGGTGTGTCAGAAGTATGGGTGACGTCACCCTGCCATCCGTCGCCTAGAGGAAGGTGGCACTCTACCTGAAATTCTTCTAGCTCCTTGAACGAAATAGTCTGGATCCGTAAATGTCTCGGCGCCGCTACTCATCGTCTAAGCGGTTCTGTACAGTGAATAAAGGAAGCAAGGCTTTCCATTTCACCTTCCCTCTAGAGCTTTGATGGTTCGCTGGGTTGCAAATTACGCTCCACTTGAGTGTTGATATAGGTGTAGCAGTCCTTAAGGCCTGCACGTTACATCTAATTGGTGTGCGCAGTGACCCTGATTAAGATCTTTGAAGGCGTCCGCTGAAGCAAGCACTACCTGTTTCAGCTCCAACAGCAAGCCATAGAAAGAGAAGGGTTCGTCCGCCATACAAAGAGACGAAGGACAAAAGACAAAGGGAACTTTAGTCGTACGGACAATTCAACGGAAAAAGGCAAAACACATAAGATTCGAAGGTTCGTTCTAATCAGTATAAATTTATTATTAAATATTATTAAATATTTAAACAGAGCCCAACACGGGGTTTCTATAATAAAGGACAAAACACAAACATCCATGCCCCAAGAGAGATTCGAACCCGCGACTTGCTGGTTGCGAGAGCGATAAGATCTGCACCTCAGCGCTCTCGGTCAACAATCCGGCTAGAAAAGGCCGCCCGTAGACCGAAAGCGGAATCAAGTTACGGTGCCCCCATATTGCCCGTCTCGAAACGCCAGCCTGCCTTCCATACAACCATGTGGGAAGAAAGGAAAGTTCCTGACCTCGGCGAAAGAGGATAGCAGAGGTTTAACTCGTTCGCGTCAACGAGGGTCGGCGCCGGCCACACTTCAAGCAAAACTCTGAAATCGTCCAGAGAGGTTTCATTCCCGAGTAAGACTGAAAACATTAAAAGAGGAGGTACTAACTTTTCTACTCCACTCTTATCTTCTCCTTACAATATTGGCTTATTTAAGAGAACTAATCATGGATTTAACCATTCATCATAGCCCATCCCCGTCGCACCGCGTAGTAAGCATGAGGTTATAACCAATGCAGATAGTTTCTTTATAGAAGAAGTAAATGGAGATAAGATTGAATCTTGGTATGTAAACCTAATAGTAAATGGAAAAATTGAAAAATTTAAATTAGATTGTGGAACTGAAGCAAATGTAATGCCACTTAAAATGTTAAAAGACATATCCAGTGTGAATGCTTTAAGACAGACTAATGCAATTTTAAAAACTTACAATGATCAAAAGTTAAAAACTAAAGGAATAATAACTTTGCCATGTGAATATAATAATGAAAGTATAATTTTAAACTTTTATGTAATAGATGATAATGTAAAACCTATATTAGGCATTTAAACTTATTGAAGTGTACAATAAAAGTTGAATAGTTTAATTCATGTGTTAAATGATATAAATGAGGATAAAAGATTAAGAAATTATTAAGATTTATATACAGTTCTGGGTCAAACTAAAAAGATATCAAATTGAGTTAAAAAGTGATGTCATACCAGTTATCTGTCCACCTAGAAAGGTACCATATGCTCTTTTGCCTAAACTAAAAAACACTTTAAACCAATTAGAAAAATAAGGTGTTGTTGCAAAAGTCGACCAACCAACAGAATGGGTGAATAGTTTGCTCATTGTTGAAAAGAAAGATGGAACTCTGAGACTGTGTTTGGATGCACCAGAATTAAATGCAAGCATCAAAAGGCATCATCACCAGTTACCAACTGTGTAAGACATAAGACCCAATTCAGTAGGAAAAAAGATCTTCTGTCACGAATATTTTAGTAGCGGAAAAATCAGTGGAAAAATCTTAAAATCTAATGAAAAAGACAGCAATGTAGTCATATTAAACTTAAAGATTTATTGAAATTATATAATAAGAAATAGTACAATAATGGAGATTAATAACTAATAGAATCTCCATAGAAATAATTAGGCGCACCCACTAACACGAGGAATTACGCTTGCGAGGTAAATTTTCCTCGTACAGATAATATATGCCACTTAGGCCAAAGTGATAAATAAACTCTGCACTCACAAATATACAGGTTAATCAAGAGGTACCTGATAAAGGACGGGTTTTAGCTGACAAGAAAGCGAATTACGTTCGCTTGAGGTAAGTATTAAACAATGCGCACTTAAGGTGCGGTAAGAGATTAGGGAATATCATATTAACTTGACAAGATAATGTTCCGGATAGTTGACTCTGGAGATTTGTTTACCAGGCACTGCCGTACGGAACTCTCTTTCCACATAGCAGCGACGCTGGGCGTTTAATGTCAGGGAAGCTAATGTTGGTCCTGCAATAAAATAATTAAAAAGGTATAAGTACCCGCCTAAGCTTGACCAAAGATAAAGAAGTGGCGCGGGAGAGCTGCGACCGCTAATCTTATTATAGGAAACATTAATTCGAGCCAGCTTACCTCTGAGATATGTAGTAGGCGCCCACATCTTCAGCTAAGTAAGCAACAATTCCCTACGGGGCGACCAATGTCCACTCTGGAGCCTCTTGGTCCGTGTGCTGGTCCTCACTGCGATGAGTAGCTCGTAGCCGCTGCGAAAGCAAACCGATAATCCACACCAGGTTGCTGACAAGGCTGAGCTGCGGTGCCGTGTAGGGTTGCCGATGAAGAAACTGGAAAAATCCCTCCGTTGCTCGGGCTGGTCGTGTAGAATTCACGAGTCGAAGCTGGCTGGGCTTCAGCTTTAATAGGAGAATCACCTATCCTGGGAATAGCGAGATTTACTGAGTACTCCGGACGAGTCTGCTCGCGCCGGCCGGTTGAACCTCCCCTTCTGTCCTGCTGGATTCACAAAGATAGGCACATTTTCATTAGAACACGCAGTTAGCTGAGGCGCACTCGTTTGCGACGCACACTTTAGAGAATCTCCCGTATTGGCCGTGCTCCAAAATAGCACTGCTTCAAATTCCCACATATATAATTACTTGTGGAAAAGTTCTGTGAAACAATTTCAATCCTCGGAGCTCGCTGCCTGCGTCTATCTCCGGTGGCTGGCTCGTGCTCTCTCCCCAACTTGTCGCTGCACTTGCCTCTCCCTTCGCTCAAAGTTCGCGCCAACGCGCGATTTTCGCTCGCTTCCGGGAGTCTTTTTGCGCTGCCATCTCTTGCCACGATATCGCGCCTTTCGGCTGCTTAAATTATTAATGTTATTGGCATTAGATGACGCCTGTGCCCTCGAGCTGGAAGCAGACGCTTCTTGATGCAGGGGATTTCGCTCGCGCGCGGCTTTGTTCACAACCCTTTGTGACATCTTCACTATAATAGACGAAATATATGGATATTGGCACTTGAAATTAGATAAGAAAAGTGTTCTGTTGTGTACATTTAACACACCTTTTGGTAGATATTGTTTCTGCAGATATCCGCAAGGATTAACGTCTGCTGCCGAAGTATTTCAAAAATGGAACGAAGAGAACTTCGCTGACTTAGAAAACGTAGCTGCCGTATCTGATGACATGATAATTGCATCAGAGAAAGAAGAAATACATGATAGAAATCTTAAAGCAGTGATAGACAGAGCAAAGGAAAGAAATATAAGATTTAATCCTAAAAGTTACAATTGAGATAATCGGGAGGTCAAATATTTAGGACAATTATTTTCATCAAATGGTATGAAACCAGATCCAAACAAAGTAAAAGACATGTAATCTATCGAAGCCAAAGAATAAACATGATATTCAGTGTTTACTGAAAGAATAAAGAATAAGCCAATTAACTATTTGTCAAGATACATTCCAGATGAATCAACTATAATATCTTAGAACCTATGAGGAATTTACTGAAAAAAGATGTACCATGGATGTGGACTTACGAGCATGATAAATAAAGCTTTAGATAATATTAAAAAAGTTCTCGCATCAGCACCAGTACTTGAACATTTTGATCTTCAAGTGCCTATTGTTGTACAAGCCAATGCATCCAGACATTCATTAGGTGCGTGTTTGTTACAAAATGGATACCCTATTGCTTACCGTCAGAGATCTATGACAAGTTCTCAACAAAACTATGCACAAATCGAGAAGATGCTAGCAATTGTATATGCATGTGAGATATTTCATCAATATCTACATGGAAACAACTTTCAACTCAAACTGATCACAAGCCTTTGTTAATTGTAAAGAAGTCAATTAACAAGTTAACTCCTAGATTAGAGAGATTTAGACTGCGTCTACAAAGATACAATTATGAACTAATATACGTACCAGGAAAATATTTAAACATCCCTGATACTTTGTCAAGGCTAATTGCAGAAGAAATTGATGTCAAAGATGCCATTATAGCTATCAATAGCATAGTGAAAAATATTCCTTTGACTGAAGAGAAGAAAAGGGAGTAAACTCAAGCAACTTTACAGGATAGCACACTATGTCAAATTAAAGAATACACAAGAAATTAATCCTCCCGAGGAAGGTATAGGAAAGTAGCGGAAGCGCTGAGGTCATCTATTTTTACCCTTTTAATTGCACTTTTTAACCTACCCCCCCCCCTCATTTTTTAATCGAACAATTGATTTTCTCGAACGTAGTATTTAGAAAATGAAAAAGAGCATTATATTGTTTCGTTTCTCCTCATTTCCGAACAAATGACATGCCATATCTTATCATAGTTCTAAACACCAAGTGACTTCCACCCCACAACTTCGACCCTATTGAGGCAATTTGGCCTAAACTTTACAGTAATGTTGATCTTGCTTAGCGGAATATGCACGCCAAATTTCACTCCTTTATATGCATAAATATGGGTAGACCATTTGGTGCCCTCTAATTTCCGCCCCCGAAACTCCGACCCTAGTGGACCAATGAAAACCAAACTAAATAGTGAAGATGCACATGCCCATAGTGAGCTACATACCGAATTTCAACCTTCTATCTCCAAAAATGCGGAAATTATGAAGGGGACGGACGGACGGACGGACATTGTAAAAACAATAAGTAGCTCCATTCTTCCGCTACTTAATAATAAATGGATGGCCAGAAGACAAAAGACAGGTAGTTGAAAATTTAAAATGCCTATTGTCACGTCACGATCGGTCGTGACCAACGATATGAAATGAGTAGATCGCTCATGTGGCCGTCATCTTTGGGGCAATTTGAAGGCGGCGAAAAGTGGAACCAAAATTACTTCTACTACAAGTTGCGAATCTTCATGTTAAGAGTTTGGCACTATGCACGCTCCTCTCACCAGGAGCGCTGGAGTTCAGTCGAAGTCGGTGTTTTGAGGATTTATTCATTAAACGTGTAGCTAAATCGGGAAATTTATGGTGTTCAAAGTTTCTTAAAAGTAAAAGTTGACTGCAAAACTCTAACAATGTACTCGCTGGTGTTTATATGTTAAAATTAATAACTATTATTAATATAATTTATTACTTTACTTAGTAAATTACAGCGGGCGCCATCCCCCCTTTTCATCCATCACTAGCAGAACGGAACGGTTCTATACAAATGCATTGAAAATCCGTCGTGTACTGCAATCAAAACTTCGGATATTGTAATCAGATTTTAGCCAAAATTAAACTTTTACACAGAAATTCCACGTGCAAGGACTGAAATTCTTAGAGTCAGGGAAAATGGAGTTATCCTTCGCAGAAGACTTTGAATGGTATTACGAATTTGATGAAAAGAAAATTGATCATCTACTAAGGAAAACTAACAGCCAATCAACAATACGCGAGTTGTTTTGTTTCATTCTTCATTCATTCTTATTCAATACTGTATTAAACGTGAGTATTCGTGTAACATGTATGTTTATATGTAGAATATAACAAGACAGGCAACCGAAATGCCCAGGACCGATAGGATTTTAAAGAAATAGAGAATGAAAAGGAAAGCATTTGATTTCTAAAGAAGCCTTTCATTGTTATGAGGTTGCTAAGGTAGCCTCTGGTTGCTAAGCAAGGCGTACTTCTAAGGGAAAGGTATAGTTCAGACTGAAAAAAAGATGGCGGCTGTGTGGAAGTAGCGCCGTTTTAAGTGGAAAGAGAGAAATTACTTCTAGCCTAAATAAATTACAACAGTAATAGAGTAGATTAGTTCTTCACTAAATAAAGTAATCAGCGCGTCCAATTAGAACAGCGATTTCTTTCTGGAAAATTACCGTAGTAGCTGACTGTGGAAAGATTGGCTTCGCAGAGGTAAGGCCTCAGGCCGATCATGGGGATCCCCCCCCCCCCCCTCTCAATGTCGGGACAGCGGAGTCGTAGTTTCTCGCCCAGGAGAAACGAGAAGAGAATCTAGCTCAACTCAGGAGACTCAGGGCAAGAGAAATCTTCCCGAAATAGCTCCCCTCGTAGACACAAACCAAAGAAAGATAAGTCGAAAAATGATAACACTAAAGTCAATTCGACTAATACAATATCTAAGAAAAAAAAAAAAAAAAACTCATCAGAGGGTAACAAGGGCGAAGGCTCCTCTTCAAGTGTTCTTCCCCCGTCCTCAAGTGTTCTTCCTGACCCCGCCTATGAGCAGTTGAAAATCGCAGCTAGACCTTGGTTGCTTGTCGAGGCGAAGATTAAGGACCCCTCAAATCAACATACTCTCTCGGCAGGATCTTTAAAACGTATTTTGAATTCTCTCACAGGTGATACTCCATCCATTAGTCAACTCAGATCTTGGAACTTCTTAGTGAAGTTCAAATCAAATAACCTGGCGGAGAGGTGTTTGAAATTTAAGGATATCGGAACTATCATTATATCGTCCTCGGTGGGCTTAATTTATGGAATTAGAGCCTCAGTGACACTTGAAGAATTACAAAATTCTTCGGACCTGTGGAAGGCCATCACCGGATTTAAGAAATTCCTCTCTCCCTTTCCAGGGGCCAATTTAACCAAGATTCTTCACTTCTTTAATAGATCTATCTTACCAAACAAGTTGAAATTCGAGCCTGAGATTTTCCAAATTAGCAGTCCGCCCACACGCCCCATGCAATGTATGAATTGTCACAGGCTGGGACACACGAAAATAAAGTGCCCCAACCCTGCCAGTTGTTCAAGGTGTACCAGTGAAGAGCATTTGCCAGACAACTGTAAATCCACCTTTTCCCTATGGATCAATTGTAAAGGAGGCCATTCCCCGTATTACAAGGGATGTCCACAGTTTCGATATGAGGCCTTAATTAGAATTAAAATGGTTAATCTATACATATCTTACTTCCAGGCTAAAAAATTAGTCGACATGGAGTTAGGCGAGGAGTCTCTTAACCAAAGAACATATGCGTCTTTAATTAATCCGGTTTACGCCCAAAATAACTCAGCCTACCCCTCTCGAGGGAGTCCCCTCCAGAGGTCCTTCCCTGAATCGAATTTTAGGTCTCATGAGCAAAGCCCTCAATGTTCCCATGTTTACACGTATACGACCAGTGGGAGAAGTGAGGTTCCTTTTTTTCCGTCCTCACAAAAACTTGGAAATGGAGCTAGAAGATCAAACAGAAAATGTTGACAGTGTGTCTAATCTTCATGCCTCCCAGATTCAATGGTCACAGTTGTCGCCTTTTTCCTGTGAACTTAAGTCTCAAAAGTCCTTAGCTGCCCAAGCTCAACTCACTCCAAATAAAGCTTTTCCCATGGAATCTGCTACTTCACCCAAGGTTAAAGAATCAGAAGCAAGTAGTAGTCTGAAACTTTTCATTGCTGCCTTGATGGAAAATCTGAATTCATCAGGTAATCAAAATAACTCTGGGGGCATCGAAGCAACCTTAAAGTAATTAAGGAAAAGTTTCTTAGTCCCCCCTCCCTGGTTTGAAGACGTTTCCTTGTGGTGGCATGAAATGCTTCACCCCATTTACACCAAGTGATTGTGGGTGATTGGTTGGTCCGATTTGAATGATTTTTTTTGTTTTGTTTGTTTTTTATGCTGAACAAGTTTGCAATTAGGTTTTTTTCTCTATCCCTTACGGTTTTTGAGATAAATTTTGAATGTGTCCTAATTTGCATATTTGGGATGATGAAAAGTGCACCATGGGATAGGCCACCCACAACTTCCTATTCATTGGATTCATCAAAATCGACATATCTGCTTCGGTTCAAAAAATAAAAGGGGGGTTCAGACTTTTGTATTCACCCTGTATACCACGCCATCGGGACAGGGATTGCATGAAGGAACGCCAGTGACCGTCTTTTCGCCGCTGCATCCATTGCAAGTGTTCAACGTCCATTAAGGCCAGTTTCGGTATGAGGAGTCCCGTACGCCGCATCACCTGCACCTTGATAGGAGGTCTCCACAATTCGAACCCACTGCACCTGATATTGCCGTGGAGCTTACAAGCCTTCCAGAAGGAGGACCTCTGCTATATTTATGCAGAACAAGGTAAGCTCGTTCACATCCTTGTCTCCTAATCACTCTCACTCGCGCCTAGCATTTATCATTGCATTACGATCCTCCTATTCTCTCATTTAACATTTAGCTTAATGTTAGTTTTTTAGCAGCTGCCTCGGCTGCTTTATTAATTGGGTTCTTTTTCTTTTTGCCACAGTTTTGGTCTCCTGCTGGAACCCTTAAACGCGGTAGTGTAGCCGCTTTCCTTTTTGTGTGTTTGGGAGGACGATCCTCAGTTTGTACTGCTTTACCAAGCAAAGTTCGGAGCGACCAACCATTGGCGAGACTGTTCGTCGATGTATAGTAATTTCTTACCTGAAATTAGTTGTACGCCACAATTATCTTTGTATTAGATATTTAGGCCTCTGCTGGCGGTCCCGTAGATATTCCCGAAACCAAGGGCCAGCTTTATCAGGCGGACTGGAGAAAGTCGCCGCTGGCCGACTCGATTGGGTTCACCCACTTAGTTATTAAAGTTAAAACACTTGGTGAATTTGGAGCTAGAGTCAGAGCCCAGTGGGCTTGGGAAGCGTGGCCTTCAGCAGGGGCTCAATATACTTTTTAATGTATAAAACTTATACATTCCCCCTAGCTTCGTGTCAGAAGTTAGATTCGTAATTTACTTTTACTTGCTAGTTCGCAGTAAATAATATCTTAAGAGTATATAACCCTGTGTTACTGTTTAATTCCCCTTTAACGCTTCCACTGCCAAAATTTTCCGTAACACCTATGGGACATGCAAGGTGATTTACACATTTGTGATAAACTTGTTTTTGTATTAAATAAATTGATGATACCTGTGTCAAAAAGAAGGAAGTGTTCCAAAACTTGCACCAGGGACACTTAGGAATAGAAATAAATGAAAAAGAAAGCTAGAGAAGCAGTCTACTGGATCACATTAATCATGATATTGAGAATTACTTGAAAGGTTGTGAGTTATGTAATAAGTAAGCAAATAGAACACAGAAGGAAACCATGATATATCATTCGATTCCAGATGTACCTTGGAACAAATTGGGACGGACATTTTTGAACTTGGGTCAAAAAAGTATTTGCTGCTTGTTGATTATTATTCAAAGTTTCCTGAAGTCATACACATATCAGACATGAAGGCATCAACTATAATAGGGACCATGAAATCTATTTTTGCTAGACATGGAATACCATTAGAGGTCATAGCAGACAATTCTCCATTCAATTGTAAAGAAATATAAGAATTCGCAGGAAGTTGGGATTTTCAACTAACGACTTCGAGTCCAAGATACCCGCAATCCAATGGCCAGATAGAAAGGCACATTCAGACTATAAAGAAAATCATGAAGAAGGTGTTAGACTCTAAAGAAGATTTCTATATTGCACTTCTGGAATGAAGAAATTCACTAGTAGCTGACATAGAGGAGAACAACTGCTAATGAGCAGAAGACTCAGAACTTGCTTGCCAATGGTTAAAAGTAATTTACCCCCAAAAGTGATCATTGGTGCAAAACAGAAGTTAAACAACAAACAACGACAATCAAAGACCATTTATAAATAGATCGGCCAAGGATACTGACAGTTATAAACCAGGAGAAAGTGTATGGTGGCACAATGGGCAGTTTTGGGAACAAGCATGTCGAATGGCCCACTGTCTTGATCATCTGCAGCGCTATTCCAGGGAAGGGAATGAGTACATGGCACGAGTGGTGGCTGGAGATGAGTCTTGGTGTCATCACTTCGAACCAGAATCGAAACGACAAAGTCTCCAGTGGAAGCATCCAGGGTCACCACCGCCAAAAAAAAATCCAAGGCAATCCACACAAGTACAGGAAATGTTATGCTGGCGTTCTTCTTGATAGACTTCCTGCAGAACGGGACAACAGTGAATGCCCACAGTTACTTGCAAACCTTGACCACCCTTCGCCAAGCAATCAAATCTAAATGACCACAATCACGGCATTCTTGCAGAAATTCAAGTGGGAGGTTCTCGGTCACCCTCCATACAGTCCAGACCTCTCTCCCTGCGATTACGCCATTTTTGGTCCCCTTAAAAAGGCTCTGAGGGGCAAACGATTCACCTCTGACGACGACTTCAAGCAGTACGTGCGGAACTGGTTCACAACGCAGCCCCGGGAATTTACGAGACAGCCATTCACCGCCTTGTGTGGCAGTGGGACAAGTGCCTCCACAGTCAGAGCCAATACTTCTGACATACAAGTACTCGTTTCAGTTCCTAGGCCTCCGGCTCGTTTCTTTTTGAACGCTCCTTACAGTTGGCTACAACAATTAATGTGATAGTAATGAAGTAATGAGGTATTTTAGTTGGTGTAATAGAATTTCCTAGTTAAAGTACATCTATTCCGAATTTTTTGTTATTTACACTGAACGACCAATTTATTAGACACCCCGCTAATAGCGTGTTGCGCCTCCTTTAGCAGCGAGAACTGCCTGAATACGTGCTGGCATGGATTCAACAAGATGTTGAAACAGTTGCGGAGGAATAGCAGCCCAGACTGACATCACAGCGTCCCGTAATTGGTGCAGGTTGGACGGTATTGTGGGAAGGCGTGAGATGGTTCTCTCCACTTCATCCCATAAATGCTCGTTCGGGTTGAGATCGGGCGATTGAGCTGGCCACTGAAGCAGGTAGAAGTCCGCGTCATGTTCCTCGAACCAGTCCAAGACTATTCGAGCACGGTGACAGGGAGCATTGTCCTGCTGAAACTATCCATCCACCACCAGGTAACACAGTCATCATGAACGGGTGCACCTGATCGGCAACAATGTTCAGATAGCGTGTCGCATTCAGGGATGTGCCTACGGATATCAGAGGACCCAGTGTGTCCCAAGAGAAGACACCCCAGATCAGCACTCCTCCTCCACCCGCCTATACGGTTGTCTGCTGACAGGATGGGCCTCGTACTGTCTATGCCAGATGCGCAGACTGCCGTCCGCATGATGAAGTAGGAACCGCGACTCGTCAGACCAGGCGACCTTCCGCTCATTCAGTGTCCAGTGGCGATGCCTGTGTGGCCATAGCAGGCGCGCTTTCTTATTTTGCGGTGACGATACTGATTGGTGCAAGGTGCGCCGCACCGTGTACTCCGAAATGGGTTGGGATGCTCCCTCATTGAACTGCGCTGCAATTTGTTAGGTTGTTCCCGTTCTGTTGCTGTGGATGATTCGTGCCAGTCGCCGTTGGCCTCGTTCATCCACGGCCCTGTTTCCTCCGGAGTTGTGTTTGTTGGAGGTTGTTTTTTGGCACAACTGCCATTCATGGAATACCCTTGACACTGTTGCATGGGAAAACCCGAGAAGGTTCGTGGTTTGCGAAATGCTCAACTGCGTCCGTCGAGCTCCAACGATCATGCCTCGTTCAAAGTCGGTCAAATCCTTGGATTTACCCATATTCAGTCCACTTCTGCTGCTGACTACAACTTGTGATCCAATGCATCCCTTTTATATACCGCTTCGGCCTGTTCCATTGCTTTGGTGTCACTAGGAAGCCGATCCATTTTCCGTAAGAGGCGTCTCTAATAAATTGGTCTTACAGTGTATTTGGTGGTAGCCTAACTAGTTGTTTTTATCATTATTTATTTATTTATTTATTTATTTAAAGAATAATTTTTACACAGAGCCCGATCCGGAGTCTGTATAGGCAACAGGCCGATGTGTGTTGTCTTCGGAGGGAATACTAATTTATAGTTACTAGTTTTCGGATTACAATATAAATTGACAGATCGTATATTATTATTACTACATTATTGACATTGATGTATTATTTAAAAGGTCGAGTTAAAGTCAAAAAGGCTGTAAGAAAAATTATCTGAAATGTAAAAAATTGTTCGAAAAAAGGTTAACCTGTAGAGAAAATTTAAATTAGAAGGGAGGATAATTTTTGTTAGTTAAAAGGGAATTTTTCAATAATTTCCTGAATGATGAACTTGTAGGGGCTGAGCGAGTTTGTTCCTGCAAATTTTGCCACCATTTAATGCATGCATATGAGATGCACCGGCGTTGGTAATTACTTTTATTAAAGGGGAGATTGAATAAGTTTGATTATCGGGTAGAATAGGGGTGCAAATTTTGCTGGTGAGCTATTTCAAGAGATGTAGAAAGGATTAAATGATGATTATTAAGCATGTTCTAAAATTAAACGAGCTTAATCTATAAAAATTATAGTACTGTACATGTATATGATGTACCTACTAACATAACTGTTAAAAAAAATCACAAAAATTATTCCCTTGTAATTTTGTCCACGTTTAGCAGCCGCCACGTAAGTTGAACGATGTTTTTGGCCTGCGCAGTAAGTCATGCCATCAATATGCTTTGTCTGGATTTTACCCATGATGCACTTGTTCTACTATAGTAATGGCGGAGATATCGTTGAAGCGTGGAAAGTCTATTAAAAGTCATAATATAAAACAATTGCATTCGAGTCGACTATTGTGCGTCATTTTTTAAATTTATTAATTTCATTTATCTATTTAAAAGAAAAAACGAAAATAGAAACTAAATATAAAAACGAAAACAATGTTTCGAAAACGAAAGTGGATGTTTCATGGAATACCTAAGCGATTTACTTCCCGTTAACGTCTATTGGCTGACGTTAGAAATAACCTCATCCTGTCTTTCAACTTATGTGGCGACCACGGTCTATAGATATTCATGGTCATCGAGCTCCATTGTTAAAATGAAGCTAAAGTTTCTAGCTCCCAATAGGGCGGGAACGCTATTGAAAAGTGGCGCTGCTTATACAATCTGCCCAAAAACGCCTGCAGCGCCGCCCTATCGACAGACAGAAACTTTACTTTCATTTTCAGTTTCAATGAAAAACCGCTATCGCAGGTCACGGTCGGCCCTGATGCGATCTATGCGACACCTGGCGCGATCTGTTTTCCTTAGCTTCTCGAAACAATGGAAAATGGCCGAAGCTCGATGACCATGAATATCTATAGACCGTGGTGGCGACCAAAGAGAAAGACATTAGTTTCCTGCTTTCTCTATGTGTGGCGGCAGCTATAGATTGTTGATTCGTCCCACTGTGCTACGGAAGAAGAAGAGAAGGCAGCGACACTTTATAATTATTAAGTATATTCTGAACATGAAGACTACTGAAGCAGTATAAGCAGTTAGGAGCTTTTATCCTACCCTCGACAACCTCTTAGTTTGAACCCCCCCCCCCCTCTGCCTTTCGTATTATTTCCTTTATTATCAGATTATCGTTTGTTGATTATTACATACAAAAGCTGTATTTAAATACACATTTTAACAGTAACGCCATTTGTTGATTTTCGTTAATAAATGTTCTTAAAAGGTTTTTTCCGATCATTTATTTATTATGTTAATATGAATATGTGCATATGCCAGTCTGCGAACAGGTGACGTGAAATTTTGTGTTAAACTGAGGAAATCGACCACAGGATAATTAATATTTAGGCAAGCTTATTATTTATGTTATTATTTAATTTTTACTTAATAAAAAGATAATTTCCTGTGTGTTCTCAATTTGTCCGATAATTACCGAGAGAGCTAGGGCGTAGGCTTTCTAGTTCTCGAGTCCGCCTGGTCGCGGGTTCGAATCCCGCCGTGGGCATGGATGTTTGTGTTTGTCCCGGGCTGCGTACTGTTATTACTTGTGTAAAATGACCTATGTTGCCGACGCCAAAATTTCTAGACCCCCCCCCCGATAATTAATTTTATACAGTTATTAATTTCATTCTGAAAATGAAAGATACTGAAGCGGTGTAAATAGTTTGGGGCATATGTCTTCAACAAGATTAGATGGCTACTATATCACATTGCTTACAAAAGCTGTATATAGATACGGAGTTTTAACAGTAACGGTATTTATTGTTTACCTTTCAAGTAAATAAATTAGTAACAAAAATTTTTTTCGTTAATGAATTTTATGAAAGTTTTTTCGACCATGTATTTATTATCTCGTCCAACTGAAACACCCGACGAATTTGTCTCCGACAAATTGACCGCCCGACCAACTGACACGGTCGACGAATTGACATTCGACTAATTGACCTCCGACAAATTGACCGCCTGACCAACTGACACTCTCAACGAAATGATGCTCGACGAATTGACCTCCGACGAACTAACCGCGCGACCAACTGACAACCTCAACGAAATGACGCCCGACGAATTGACGCCGACGAACTGACGCTCGACGAATTGACCCTCGACGAACTGACCTGATACCCATGATTAGGAAATGCGACATGGACTAGGAAAAAATAAACAAACTTATTTGCACAGAAATAGCCTGGTCGTTGAAAATTGTGGTCGTCATCAATTGTGGCTGACTGGTCTGTATAACAATTTGACGAAAAATGACAAAATATAGGGTGTTTTTAAATTATCTCCTGTATTATACATATTTATTAATAAAAACTATTACAGATTTTAAGGGGTTTTCTTTATTCACAAAGAAAAATTCAAAAAGTTTCTTAGCATGGCTTAATAAATTTCAATGCCCCCGAAAGCCCCCCCCCCCCCCCATTTATGGCGTGAAGGACGTCGAAGCGAAACTCGATTTCCTCTCATGTTCGGGCTAGCATTTCGGAGGTGATTTCAGCGATTGTTTCAATTATTCTGTTCTTGAGAGTTTCAATGTCATCAACGTTGGTCTTGTACACTCTGTCTTTCACATATGCCCAGAAGAAAAAGTCCAGAGGGTTCGCATCGGGTGAGCGAGGGGACCAAGGAATTGGCCCATCCCTTCCAATTTATCGTCCTGGAAAGTTCGTATCAAGGCACTTCCTTATTTGCAGGTCCCAGTGAGGAGGTGCTCCATCTTGTTGGTAGACTATGTTGGGCGCAGTTCTTCCACCTGTGGAATCAGGTAGTTTTCCAGCATATCTTAGTAGGTTGCAGCCGCAATGGTGTCTTCAACGAAAAAGAAAGGTCCGATTACTCGATCACGCATTAAACCGCACTTTTGGACTGTCGCGTATATGCTCCCTTAGAACGTAGGGGTTTTTTGAGCTTCAAAAGCGGCAGTTTTGTCGGTTTACTGCTCCGGAAGTATGGAATGTTGCCTCATCAGAAAACAAAATGTCCACAGGGAAGGTGGGATCATTGTCGATTTTTTGGAGTATATCCATATCAAATTTCTTGCGCAACGGTCGTCATCTGGCTTCAGTTCATGCATCATCTGGATTTTGAAGGGTGTAAGACGAAGGCGGAACTTCACTATTTTATGTACGTATGTCATTGGCATATCCACTTGACTAGCCGCTTGGCGAAATGATTTAGGGAGACTACGATCGAGCGCCTCCCTGATCTTTTCTACTCTCTGTGGTGTCGCTGAAGGTCTACCAGCACCCTTTTTTGTGTAACAGGCTGCCTGTGTTTAAAAATTTTTCATGCCATAGCTTAATTGACTTATGATTTGGAGGATCCTTTTTAAACTTTTGTTTTGAACATTCTCTGAACTGTAATCATTGACTTATATCAACGCCTCCTAAGATAAGGCCTAAGCGCGAAAACGTCATACATTGTTACATCATCATCCGAATATACGTATAATCGCATTTCTACCAATAATAAGCCCTGAAATGCGATTAAACGTATCTTCGGATGATAATATAACAATGTCTGACGTTTCCGTGCTCAGGCCTTTTCTTTAGGAGGCGTTGGCCACCTATAGTCTCAGTTTCGGTTGAGAGTGACGTCACCGAAACACGTCGCTTCTCAGACACAGCATCGTGTCCTTCCGCGTTAATTTTTTTTTTTAATTTCCTCAAATGACTCTTGTATCCGCCGATTTTTTATTATATCGATGAGAAAAGTATGAAACATGATTGCAAGCAGAAATTTTGAACTTTTAATACAGAAATGTTTTTAAACTATTTCTTCATGCGGATGAACTGTAACCGCTTCACTCGTGACGTCACTCTCAACTAAACTTGAGACAGGGTATAGATAAAAGGCCTGATAACGGAAACGTCATACATTGTTATGTCATCATTAGTCGTCTATTGTTAATCCTATTTCTACCAATAATAAGCTCTAAATTTGTATGACGTTTCGTTATCAGACCTTCTGTCTAGGAAGTGTTGGCCAGCGAGAGACAGGTCAGGGCCTGTCTTTCTCGTGGGCTACAGATATTTACCGAGGCCAACGAGAGACAGGTCAGGGCACTCAAAAGTCACCTGACCATCGGGATCCGAGCAACAATCCATCCTCCATTGTTTCCAACAAACGAAAAAATACTAATTGTTAAAATCCAAGATGGAGACAGTGAAGGATGGATTGTTGCACGGATCCCGATGATCATGTCACTTTTGAGTGCCTTGGTCTGTCTCTTGTTGGCCTCGATATTTACTAAGCGACGTCACTAGGATTAGATTCGACGCCAACATACAGATGACGGCACTGTAAAAATGCACGGAGATTTGTTTCTTCTCTTTTTCTTCCATGTCTCCATCTTTTTAATCAAAGCCGTTTCACGCTTGCTCATACAAGCGTCGGTAAAACTAAAGTCCTTCAACTCTAACTATTCCGATGCTACTGCTTTTTCGCCTTGAAAAAACCCACTAGAAACAGAAGCGCCCTCAGTGATAGAAGTTTTCTCCACAGACCCAGATAGTACTTTAATAAAGTACATTAATAATTTTTTTAAAGGTACAACAGCAGTATTGCTTTCATCTCTATGGGTTTCGCTCGAAAAAAAAACTATTAGAAACTGAAGCACCCTCAGTAGGAGAAGTTTTCTCCAAACACTTATCTTTTAAATGAAATAAAGCAAGGGTCAAGAATAGATACGGTAGTATGATTTTAATACTTATCTTTTGTAGAGTTGGGGAACTTTCACTTTTACAGACCTGCGTATTCTATAAAGGTATTCGTCCCCAAAAGATGCTCTGACCTAGAACGAACGGGAAACTGTCTACTTGTAGAGTTCAAGACTTTTTCTTAATAGATGCCGCGATGCGCGGTTGAGAAAAAGAGTACGAGGCTCTATGCTTAGGATAATTATACATCAGAAACGCTGTTACGAGCCTTACAATTGGATAAAGAAACCTCCGTCTTTCGCTGCTTTATAAGCTGATTCATAGAATTATGTTAAACGTGTGTTCGGGCTTAGGCTAATTCGACGCATTCCAAGAGCCGTCACGAGCTTTGCAACATGACACGAACCACTTAGAGACAGTGGAACAGTTGGATTAATTTTTAGTCAATTTTACGAGTGGTCCTATCATTTTGAGACACCACATATAAGGTGGTAAGAATTATTTCTATAAGAAGCGTACGCAGCAGCTCATCCAACAGCGCTGGACCTCAACTGGTCACGGTTGGCCAATTTATTAGGTGCAAATTTATCGCATGATCGTGTGAATAAATGTGTATGATACACTGAGTGACTAATTTATTATGACCACCTGATTACGGCGCTGTTGTTGCTACAGGGCGAGATTGTATAAAAAGGGAAGCTTAATTCGTATGGCAATAGTTTCTGCAGATATGAGTAAACAACCAACGCCTCCTAAAGATAAGGCCTGAGCGCGAAAATGTCAGACATTGTTACTTCATCATCCGAAGATGCATTTAATCGCATTTCAGGGCTTCTACCAATAATAAGCCCTGAAATCCGATTAAATGTATCTTCGGATGATGATGTAACAACGTAGCCTACGAAAAAGACAGGCCCCGGCGCGGAAAAGTCACCTGACCATGGTAGGCTGATCAACAATCCAACCTTCATTGTTTTCAGCAAACGAAAAAATACTGATTCTTAAAATCCAAAATGGAAACGCTGATGATTACATTGTATTCAGCCTAGGATGATCAGGCGACTATTCCGCGCCGTGGCCTGTCTTTTTCGTCGGCTACGTGTAACAATGTATGACGTTTTCGCACTCAGGCCTTATCTTTTGGAGGCGTTGAAACAACGCGATTTGAGAGATTTTGAACGTGAAATGATTGCAGGAAGTCGGGGCCATGAAGCAAATATCAGCGAAATCGCCGGATTTCAGAAATGTTCAAGAGCCAAAAAACTGGGTCTCAACGTGCAACTTGTGGTCGTCTTCGACTAGTGACTATTCGTGCGGAACGGAAGGTGTCCAGAAGTGCAAAAGACAATAGAAGGGCAACAGTGCAACAAATTACGGCCATCTTGGGATGTGTCTAAAAAGTCCGACAGCTTGCGACCGGTCAAAGCCCGCCGCAAAGTACGTTTTAGAGCCACCAGTGACTGATTCGAAATTTTGACTATTCAGGCATACGTAGCTGGCTTTATTCATTTTAAAATTTCTTCCGATTCGGGTGACCCTCGATTCATCAAGTAACGACCGGTCGTGATGAGCGTTTATATAACACGACCGGAGTCCAACGCCGGTCGGCCTCGGTGAGTAGAATCAAAATAGCAGACGAAAGTAGAAAATTCAAGTGTTCGAGTGCCCGATACGTAATAAATATATTTTGGAGAAAGGAGATGGCGAAATACAGGGTGGTTATAATTAAAGTGACACCATTTAGACCCTTCTAGCGGCCGTTCTGGTAATCAGATTTTGACGAAACTTGAGATATATGTTATACAGATCATGGGGAAGAGAATTTTGCTTTAAAAAATTAGTTCACATTTTGACCGCTACGTCAAAATATGGTGCTGGTCATGTAAGAAACTATCTGAGAATTTTTACTCAATCAGAGACGTTATGCAAATGAGATGTAAAATTAGAAAAGCTTCAAAATGGCAGTGAAATTAAATGTAAAGTCATTATTCACGATGGCTTTAGCTAAAAAGGATCGAGCTTTATTGGTGAAATTGTTTAACCAGAACTGCAATAATGCTTCTGCTGCACTATGAGAATATCGACGTTTGAAAAACTTGCGAAATGGGCCTATGTCCATTAATGGTTTAAAAAGATGATTAAGAAATTTGAAGAAACTGGTGAGTTGGATATGCTGCCAGGGAGAGGACGGAAACGAATTGCAAATGAGACTGTGGAAGACGTTGCTGCTGCTGTAGTGGAGTTCCCAATATTCTTCAGCAAGTGATCGAGCCAAGTAACGTGATTTGTCTATTCCGTTGTCTACGGTACAAAAGGTTTTGCGTTCCATTTTAAAGTGGTATCCATACAAGAACCAGGTGATTCAAAAGTTGCTTCATGAAGATCCGGAAAAACGCACTGATTTTGCTTGCCAGTTTCTGTCGATAATGCATGGCCATGGAACATTTTGTGGTCAGATGAAGCGCATTTCACACTAGACGGAGCAGTGAATGCTCAAAACTGTCGCATCTGGGGTACTGAAAAGCCGATGGTGTGCATGAAAAGCTTTTGCACTCTGATTACGTGACTGCTTGGTGCGGATTCACTTCACATTTGGCCTCTTTTTCTTTGAAGAGAACACTTCTCAAGGCACTAAAAGATGTTCAATCACTAGTGCTCGTTACTGCGAACTTCTGCAGCAGAAAGTCATTCCTGCTTTACAAGAAAGACAATGTTTAGACACTACTGTCTTTATGCAAGATGGTGCAACACCCCACGTTGCACGACAAGTGAAGGAACTGCTTCATGCTCATTTTGGAGATGATCGGGTGATTTCGAGAACTTTTCCAATTGCATGGCCTCCTCGTTCACCGGACTTAAACCCTTGTGACTTCTGGTTGTGGGGATATTTGAAAGATAATGTCTATGGAGGAAGAATATGGACTGTCCCTGAATTGAAAGCAAGCATAAAACGCCATATCACTGCGATTCCTCAGCAAACCCTTCGCTCTACTGTGGAACATGCAATAATCCGCTTTGAACATGCCATTGACAGAAATGGAATGCACATTGAACAAATGCTCTGATTTTATAAATTTCTCTGCTTTTAACTTGTTTTTGTTATTATTCATGCGTCATATTTTGACGTAGCGGTATTTTTTTATTGCAAAATTCTCTTCCCCATGGTCTGTATAACATATATCTCAAGTTTCGTCAAAATCTGATTACCAGAACGGCCGCTAGAAGGGTCTAAATGGTGTCACTTTAATTATAACCACCCTGTAGATATTGGGCAGCATCAAGAAACAAGGAATGAAAACGAAAAAGAAAAGACGGGTGAAGAAAATTTAAGTATGTACACAATTTTATATCATACTAACTTAAATGATGAGAAAACTTGCTGCGACGCCATTTTGAATGAACGAACAAACGGAAGCAAACGGCCGCCTACCGATCGCAGATCGTACCACATGACCTATCGGTCGGACTTATTAGACACGCCCTTAATCAAGGATCTTCTCAAATAATCTCTGAATCGCACAACATAGCTAAATATCATTACTGACCAATTCATCTCGTCATGATGATGGTTTATACCAATGGAGACGACTACTTTCAACAAGATAATGCATCCTGTCATTGAACCATAAACCATATTGTAGAGGATTGGTTCCAGGCATATGAAGGAAACTTTACTTTGCTTAGGTGGTACCCACAAACTCCAGGTCTCAATCCCATTGAGCATTTGTGGGATAAAGTTAAAAAACAATCGGACAGCTGGATCTATAACTCTTAAATCTCACACAACTAGAAAGTGGATATTCATGAAGCATGGTCTCAGATTCCACAAACCACTTATCAATATCTCGCGGAGTCCAACCCAAGAAAAATCGACTTAGTATTAAAGGCAAAAATGGTTCAACGAAATACTGAGGAAATGATCATAATAAATTGGCTAGTCAGTGGCTCTTAAATATATGCTATTAGACAGTTGTTATTAATGCGATCAGCCACTCGAGTTTCTTGAAGGAAACTTCTACTGCATTACTGTAACCAGAGGAGCATGATATTAAAAATTTAAGCCAATTTTAACTCCACCATGTTGGATTGACTAGGATCGAATCTGCCTCTGCAAATTTTTTGGGGATGGACAGATTTGGATGAATAAAGTAATATTTTGCGAATTACTTGAAATACTACATCCTGTGTTTCAAAAGAAAGACACAAATTTCTCATAACATCGCACTCTGCCTACTCAAATGTGTACTAGCAAGTAGCAGCGAAGATCCACGCCATTAAACATGTCAGAGACTAGTGGCACCAGACTGGCGCCACGCCATTTCTACTTCACTTCACCTTAATCGCACGCATTCCATCGTCGTATACGTTTTGCGCCCCCCTCTCCCTCCCCCCAGGAACGCACACTTAATCTCAAAGTTTTATTTATGTAGCAGTTAATTTTAGAATTACATTCTTTTATAATTCAACTTTTTCATGCCAGTATTTTGCACTTAACAGAAATTAACGAAGGAAAGTTGGAATTATTTTTTTCAAAGTTTTATTTTTTTTTAATTTTCGTGTCAAGCTTTTGAAACGTTTCACAAAATATTTCTTGTGTAGACGATTAAGCTGCTTACTGAAAAAGTTTACTCATTTTTTACTATTGTCTCATTTCCGTAGAATTTCCTTGTCTGAAAGAAAGCGTAGAATTTCCTTGTCTGAAAGAACTGATGCGAGTTAAGAGCTTCCTGCGTTTACATGCACGTTTCGATCCGAATCGACTTGAACTAATCGAAAAGTGCCTCGCTTTTACATATATCTAACGCGATCCGTATAAATGCCCTGTGGATAAAGCTCTATATTAGGAAAGTACGCCAGACTTTGTCGTCTGTTACAGAATCCGCCATTGGTGGCTCAGTCGGCCTTATCACTTGAATTACGCTTCCTCTAAAATACGGCTGAAATACAATTTTTAAAAGTTTTCTCATTATTATCGTCTCAAATATAATTGACAATCAATAAATGTTGTTACTACTGATTTTCCTTTAAATTTTGTTTTCAATTAAAATTTTTTATATATAAATAATGGTAAGATTAAGGTTATTTAATGTCAATTAGATTACGTTTTTGGTTTATTTACACCTCAAAATAATAATCCTTAATAAATTAATGAGTTTTAAAATGCATTTGCATGTTCAAGTTTTTTGTAAAGTATTTTTAATCAAAATATAATTTTATACATTTTGATCAAAACATAATTTTAATAGATTTTTATCAAATTAATTTTTAGATTAACATCAAAAACTTCAATTTAATAGTTTATTTTAATTTTATTAAATTATAAAAATTATCAAATTACAATTATAATAATTATAAAAAATTATCAAAATATAATTTAATAAAATCGAAATTGTTAAATTAAAACTTTTGATATAAATATAAAAGTTAATTTGATAATTATAATTTGATAAAAAAAACTTATTAAATTATATTTTGATAAAAAAAAGATATAAAATCAATTTGTTAGAAAATTTTAAAAAGTATAATTTGGGAAAATGACATTTCGATAAAAAAAATTTACAAAAAAAAAAAACTACACATGCAGTGTATTTTAAAATTTATTCATGTATAGATATTTATTGTAATGAGGTGTAAATCAACCAAGAATTTCTTCTAAGTGAATAATAATAATTACTAACTGGAGATACGTCTCCAAGCAGTTAATAATTATTATTATTCACTTGTGAGTTCATCAACTTTCTGATGGTTTGGAGTGGAGAAATTCTCGATCTGCGGGCCAGGTTCCCGTCTCCCATTGGGCTTTCAACCGTGACAACTTGGTTGTCTTTAAGACACCTTGAGACAGCTTGGCTGTCCGTGGTCTCTGCGATAGCCAAATTGGTAGAGACATCGGCCATGATAGTCGAGGTTCCTGGTTCGAATCCGGGTCGCAGAATTTTTCCTTCCATTTTTCAATTGAAAAATCAACTTCTTCTAACTAAAATTTTCCATATTTTTTTTCCAACCAAACAGCAAATTTGGACTCGATCCGAATCGGAGCGTTTACATGCCACTTTTTGCAGGATTGGCTCCAAACAGGTCGACTCGATCCGGATCGAAACCGTGCATTTAAACGCAGTGGATCGAGAAAGAAAAGAATCTGACTATAAATTTAGATTTTTTATGGGCTTTTCTTTTATAAATTTACAGGCGAGCAGAGGATATAAAGAGCCATTGGCTACGTTATGATAAAATTTTGCTTCAATTCGATGGTCACTGGGTTTAGATAGTGCAAATTCAGGGCTTATTATTGGTAGAAATACGAATGACAATGAACTATCTATGTGATGCAACAATGTATTCAGTTTCATTGCGGAGGCCTTCTCTCTCGGTGGTCACGGTTTAGCGCACTAGATCGCAGGTTCGAATACACCTAAGGAGACATATACGTATATGTATATTTTTTTATCTTTTGAACGTCGGCAGATTTCGAACTTTTTGTCCTTTCAGAGAACAGAATTATATACGCGAAATAAAATTACTCTATAGCTATACGTGGCTTATATGAGAGACACAAACGATGACCATTATTTTAACATTTATTTATTAACTATCTTAACTATGAAAAACTTGCTAACTCTTATGTCATTGGATCAATGAAAAAAATTGACTTCACTCCAGTCGTTAAGATGTTTATGCACGAATTACTTAGTCAAACCTTTTCATATCCTGCGTGAAGTCATGTTGGATAAATAAATATTTAATCATAACTTAATATGGTATTTTCATATATAGCTTTGATAGCAGACAAAAAGAAAATGAATTTTCTCTACATTCAGAAACCTGTTTCATTAGGTTTTCTTTTCTTTGTCGCTTTATTAATTAAACTATCTAAGGAAATAGGAACAGATGGTAAGTGAAGTATTTGAAATTATTACTAGTAGAATAAAAGTCCGCCATCCATTGAAAGTAAGGAGAGCAAATCCATTCATTTATGTAAAAGGTTCAGCTATCTTCCTAAACTCATAAAGTTACACTTTTTGAAACTCTTTTTCCCGTCGCCATCCCATAATATATCCAGTCATCAAAAATTCTGTTATCATTAATATGATGGATTTTCTTATAAAATTAAAAAAGATAATTACTGATTATCATATAATTTATAAAAATTATAAAATCTTTCATCACGATTTTCTCTCTACCATCAGTAATCAAAAACACATAAAATAATTGTGTTTTGTAACGCTAGAATAGAATATCAAGGAGATTACGGATAATTGTGTAATTGGTGAAATATGTGAGATAATCTGCTGCAATGCTAAATTGCCTAGAGGACGTCATAAACAAAACGTCAACAACAAGGCAAAATTTCTTAAATGTTCCATCCTTGCAAATATATGTATAAATATTTTCGTTACATAAAAACTGTAAGTTAGAAATAAAATTTTAATTAACATCTCCATAACGTTCCTTATTGCCTGTTATATCTCCTAGATCGTGTATTCATTTTTTTTCCAAATTTTCGCCAGATGCCAATAACAAATCATCTTTCATCGGTTCGTACGGATAGTTTAGTATTAGTTGTAAATTCAACCTTTCAGAGTGATCAAATGCATGTTCATAACCATTCTCACAGGCAAACCATTCAAAGAGTGCTTTGTGTAATGCAAATTTTTTCATCGACATGGGCTTTTGAGTCAGGAATGGTTTCAAGGTACCAGCGGCGTTCTTGTCATTTTCGAGGAAATGTTCTTTTTTTTTAAACGAGGACGGATGCGTTGTCTTCTCGTGAACATCCCATTGTTGAATTGTCGATAAGTAGCTTAGTTTATGCGTAATGTTTTTGTAAATTGACCTCCTGAGTGTTCTGCGTTTGCTTAATTTTCACGATGAGCGACTTACACTAACAGTGTTGTGCTGTGAAAGTCTGCGCCAAACTAAGGAAAACTTTTATAGAAGCCCATCAGTTGTTTTTAAAAGCCTATGGTAATGAAAGCATCAGCAGCATCGAGTGTAGCAATATGAATAACCGATTGACTGACTGACGAGTCTCACGTTTAACAATCAGAGATCACGTTCGTAGCAGTCGCCGCATAACAGTGAGCATAGAGATGGATGTTTTACCTTAAACCAGAGGTGGAAACTCCGTACCACTACAAGTCTGCGTGGTTTTAGTGCTCGCCAGGGCGGCGCTGCTGCCATAATGGGTTTAGAAAAGCAGACGACTCTTTAGTCTACTATTGGGATTTCGCTTTAGACGTTTCAGTAGTATCAGCATTTTGCTTATCTTTTGGTTTCCAGTTGATAAATTTTATATCAGGGCTGTATTTTAACTTCAGTTTAACTGATACAATAAATTAAACACATGTTTAATGGACATGACTTTTTTTTTATTAATTTATAAGCTAACTAGCAAAGGTACCCGGCGTTGCCCGGGATAATTACACTTGGATGTAAACAGAACAATCTCAAAAAATTAAATTAAATTTTGCAATATCTTAAAAATAAACACATGAAAATGCTTAGAATTAATACAGTAAAAATTCTTAATGAAAATTTCTAAAAAATCTTTTTTAAGGCTCACAATGGCTGGACCTCTCCAAGGATGCCACTGCTAGTCTAAATAATTTCTTACTCACGTAATCTTACCTCAGATGTATACTCAGTGTTGTTGCAATTTCCACTCTTCTCTCGATGTGTTGAAGCAAAAC
>JAHWFO010049455.1:743918-829484 GCA_023313115.1 Rhysida immarginata
AAAAATTCTTAATGAAAATTCGAAAAAAATCTTTTTAAAGGCTCACAATGGATGGACCGCTCCAATAATTTCTTACTCAGGTAATCTTACTTCAGATGTATACACTTGATGTTGTTGCAATTTCCACTCTTCTCTCTTTGTGTTGAAGCAAAATTTGGCCTTTCAGCACTTTGGGTAGTCTAGCGGTCGCCAATTCTTCTATTTACTTGCTTCCCATTTACTCAATACAGCACGGAGCTAAAGATTTGCTTTCTCTGTCGTCTTTCCACTCTTTCTCAATAGTCTGCTAACTCAGCATTATCTCCAGCTACTGATCATTTTTAAAGATTTTCAAGAAATTGTTAAGTACTAAGAACTCTCTTTTCTAAGAAAAACCTGAATAACAGGAATTCTCTGCATTGTTACAAATTGAAACTTATCCATATTGCATCATCATTTTATGTTCATTGTTATAATTCTTGGAAAGGATTGCTTTATCATTGCATTATCATTTTGAGCTCATTGTTATTGGTGAATTGCGTGTTGAAACCATTGTTGATACCTATTGTTGCACAAACTTTTATTTGCATTGTTGGTCATGCGATATTTCTCATTATTATGCCTTTCCATAACCATGAATATCGATTTTTTATCGATATTTATTATTTTTCCGAAATCTGAGGTAGACAGTGACCTTCCTCATGCTTTGAAGGTCATGTATGCGAAATTTTATCAAGATCGGAATAAAGCTGTAGATTTGTATAAAAAACAGACCCACAGATCCACAGACAAACCCACAAACATCCTTCTTTATATACATAGATAGAAGAAGATGAGCACTTGAGCAATCGTGCATCGACAAAGCGATTTCACGTGCGCGCGCCGATGTCAGTTAAGCTTAAAAGATGAACAGAAAGTAACAATATATTCCTTCTTGACAAATCGATTGTTATATGACATGCCAGTATCTTTGAATTCTTTACACTCACTGTTTTTGCACGTGAATTCGATTTGGAAAGGGTCCACGAAAAATTCTGAAAAGTTGATACGGGCGAGGTAAGACTTTGATGGTCATATTTCTGAACCATCCGTTAATCCGTTTTCAAATTATCGTGCAAACGGCGGCCGGACGGACGGCCGGATAAACGTACAGACTAAGGGCACATTCTTATAAGTAGGTTTTATGCTAAAGCTCCTAATAAGCTCTGAATTTGCACTATCCATGATGCTGTAACAATATATTACGTTTCAATGCGGAGGCCTTCTAACGCATCTAAAATACAAAGCCTGTTGACTGAAATGTAGTACATTGTAACATTATCAAAGGGCCAAATTTCGGGGCCGAAAATACGATTAACAATGCCCCTATATAGGTGGTGTAACAATAAATGACATTTCAGTCAGCAGGCTTTGTTTTTTAGGTGGCGTTGGGCCTTTTCTCTCGGTTGTCATAGTTCAAACGGTCACTCTCGTTGGCTACGGGCACTGAAAAATGAACAAAAATGGAAAAAATAACTGTATCACGCACTGGCTCGTAATCAACGTAAAGAAGAGCGTAACCAAAGTCAATAATAAAATCTTGTAAAATTCCAAGGAGGAGCTTTAGCAGTGAAGTAGAAATACATTTATACATTTATTAAAAATAAATTAACCCCCCCCCCCCCTCCCGAGTAGGGTAATGTAAGTAGAAGATCCTGCAGTCATCTATTTTCACCTCTTTATCTGCACTTTTTACCTCTCCCAAGATTTTTAATCAAAAAATTAATTTTCTCGAACATAATATATAGAAGATGTAAAAAAGTTCGTATTTTCTCTCCTTTATCATCATTTCTGATCGTTTGATATTTCACAAGCCATATAATGTGACTGCCACCGCCGCAAATCCGACCCTAATGGAACAACTTTGCCTAAACTTCATAGTAATGTAGATCTTGCCTAGAGGAATCTGGATACTAAATTTCACTCCTTACGTATCTAATAGACATATTGTCCTCTCGGAATCCCACCCCCATAATTCCGATCCCCAGTGTACCAATCAAAACCAAACTAAATAGTATAGATGGGCATGCCCATAGTAAGCTACATTCCGAAGTTCAACCTTCTACCTTATAAAATGTAGAAATTATGAAGGGGGTGGACCGACATTATAAAATCAATAAGTAGCTCTATTCTTCGGCTACTTAATAATGTAGATTATGAGCACTTGAGCAATCGTGCGTTGACAAAGCGATTTCACGTGCGCGCGCCGACGTCAATAATGCTTAAAAGATGAACAGAAAGTAACAATGTATTCCTTCTTGACAAATCCATTGTTATATGACATGCCATTATCTTTCTATTCTTTACACTCACTGTTTTAGCACGTGAATTCGACTTGAAGGGGTCCACGAAAAATTCTGAAAAGTTGATACGGCCGAGCTAAGACTTTGATGGTCATATTCTGAAAAGCTTCATAATTTTTCTGTTGGGATAAAAAATTTGAGATTAAAATTAGTGGTCACCTATTAAGACTTACAGAAAATTAATTGGTGATAATTTGTTATAAGCGTTACAATGGCCCGTTTGTTTGTTTTTTTATTTCAATATTTTCAGAATTTCAATATTTTCAGAATTTGAAAAATTAATCCGTTTTCAAGTTATCGTGCAAACGGCGGTCGGACGGACGGACGGATGGCCAAGGGCGCATTCTTATAAGTAGCTTTTATGCTAAAGCTCCTAATAAAATCTTGTAAACATTCCAAGGAGGAGCTTTAGCAGTGAAGCAGAAATACATTTATACATTTATTAAAAAGAAATTAACCCCGAGCAGGGGAAGGCAAGTGGCAGTTCCTGCGGTCATCTATTTTTACCCCTTTATCTGCACTTTTTACCTCTCCCTAAGTTTTTTAATCAAGAAAATTGATTTTTTCGAACGTACTTTGTATAAAATGTAAAAAACTTCGTATCTTCTTTCCTTTTTCATCATTTCCGAACGTATGATATATAATGCCATATGTTGCCATAGTTCTAAGGGTCCAGTGACTGCCACTCCCGCAAATCCGACCCCCCTGGAACAATTGGGCCTCAACTTCATAGTACTATAGATCTTGCCTAGAGGAATCTGGATACCGAATTTCACGCCTTTACGTATCTAAATAGCACACAGATATGTTGCCCTCCCTGAATCCCACCCCCGTAATTACGACCCCAGTGTACCAATCAAAACCAAACTAAATAGTATAGATGGGCATGCCCATAGTAAGCTATATTCCGAATTTCAACCTTCTACCTCAAAAAATATAGAAATTATGAAGGGGTACACAGTTAAGACATTACAAAACCAATACGTAGCTCCATTCTTCGGCTACTTAATAATATAGATTACTAGCTGATTACCAGCGGCTTCACCCGCTATGATTGAAAGAAAAAAAACGTGTATTAAATAGTAACAGTAATACGATTACATACAAAATTTCACAAAATTCAGCAAAATTGTTTAAGAAAATTTAAAGATTATATAATAACAGAATATATTAAATCTAAAATTGTTCAAATATTGTAATTGGCACCATAAATTAATATTAATTCTAATTAGATTATTTACAGTAAATTAATAAATGTTAGTATGCCTTTGGGTATTAATAAATTTTGACATAGAATATGTTACTCGAATGCCTTTTGGTACACTGTTTTTTTCAGACCATTAGGATCATAAACAGATTGCCTTTGTTAATCGTCATTGCGAAAACAAATCCCAGAGGAGATTGTAACCTAGATAATTGTTGTCTGGGTGGTAGTGGGCATAAAATTAGTGACAGTCTAGTACCATTGTATAAATTGGGGGAATCCAAATTTCTCAATATTATCACTGGCCCTACTTTCACATTGAACTTAAGGTGATGGCTTTCCAGGTGGGTTCCAATGAATTTAAAAATTCTGTGGGTTAGTTTTCAGTTTGCTCCTAGTCCATAATAGTGTCAATAGACTTATACGTAATGCAAGATCTTGGCAACTCTTGCAAAATGATGTCTTTTTTATTTACAATCTCATTCTTTGGTGCACGAATCATACGTTCTCAACGCCACTGTCGGTCCTCAATTTTTGTGGCTATGTTCTGGGACACATTATGTTTAATTATTTCTCGCACTGACGAAAACAGTATACAGAAATCTGATGAGTGAGAAATTAAACCTGACGCAATTGTGGGTAATTTTTCGTCTCCAAAACTGAGTAGTTGTTTATAAATTTTATGATTGTGATCATCAAGAATACGCACCCTCATATTAGTAATTATTTTTTTGTGTGGACAAATTTCCAAATGTGCATACACTGAGTTCATCTGCAGATGTTCATTGTGGAATAATTGGAAGGGTTTGGCGAAATCTCCTGCAAGAAAAATGACACCCTCCCATTTTTTTCCCAAGATCTCTTAGGTTTCTCATTATCAGATCTATAAGAATTTGTTACGTTGTACGATAGCTAAAAAGTTTGGACTCCAGCCAAAATCATACATTAGAAGGGTCTTAACCAATACAGCCTAGAGAGAAAGCCTACTCACGGAAAAAGCATACATTGTTACATCACCTATGGTAGGGACAATTTCAGGCTTAATATTCGTAGGATCATGAGTAACAATACCCTACCGTGGGTGATGGAACACCTCCTAAAGAAAACGCCTGCGGACAAAATGTGTCTACATTGTTACATCATCATCAAGCGACCAAATTTAGAGCTTATTATTGGTAGAAATACGATTAACAATAGCTGTTTGATGATGATGTAACAATGTATACACTTTTGTCTGCAGGCCTTCTCTCTAGGAGGTGTTGAGGTGATGTAACAATGTACGACGTTTTCGCGCTCAGGTTTTGAGTAGAGGTGGTGTTGGCATAGCCATCACTTTCTAAACACAGAGATAGATATACCATAGAAGGAAACTCAATGCTAAATCAAGGGACTTGGGATCAAGTGCTCGCCAGCGATAACACAGGCACATGTCTAAAGAATTGCCTGGAAAAGTCCACATTTAACATCGTGCACCTATGTCTGGTAGCCATTCAGTAAAGTATAAGAAAATAATTTTGAACATTAAAAAAAGCTGAAAATAATTTATTAGCTCTCATGAAATTATAGGGACTTTCTTAGGTAAATGTTTTTTTAAACTCTTTTTTATGATGTCTATTGTTGGTATAATTGGAATATATAATTGGAATATATGTATGGTATGTCTATTGTAAAAATGTGATCATTATATCGTTTTGATTGTTTCTATTTGGTGAACGATGGATTGGGCGAGGGGTTCCAGTGGCATGGTCACCAAGGTTCACTGGGCTTCTTTTTGTGGGGACATTTAAAGAGCATCGTTTATGAAAGCCCGGTGGAGTCAGAAGCGGATCTTGTAGCACGGTTGGTGGCAGCCGCTGAAGACATAAAAGACACTCCAGTGCTACTCGACAGAGTGTACAACAACTTAACTTACACCGCAGATGCCAAACATGCATTGAGGTTGGAAGCCGTCAGTTTGAACAGCTACTGTAACTGCAGTGAAGGCTACATATGTTCACTTCTGTAACTCATCAGTTATGCATTTCCGAACTAATGTTTATAGGACATAAAATGCTTATTATGATCACTTGTATAAGTACTATACGTTTGTGACACTTTGACTGTTACACCCTGTATGTTGCATCCATTGGATTTCATCTTTTGGATTTCCAAAGAGTTCCAGTGGATATTAAGTGATTTTTGTTATAATTTATTTGATTTTTATTTTCACTATTATAATTTATTTGGCATTTATATTTAGAGGTATCAAATAAATAATAAAAGAAAATTTTTTGTGAAGAAACTATAAAATTCTAAATTTTTAACTGTAAAAACAACTTGTTTATTATTGATTATTATTGAATAAACGAATATTTATAATAAAAATAAGAAAATAATATTTTTATTATTATAATAATGAATCTATTAGCTTTTGAATAAATGAGTAATTATAATAATTATCCATTAATTTATAAATAAAAAATAAAAGTTGAAGATGTTATTTTGGATGCGTCACTTATCCACTCGATGGCCCCGAATAATTTGCACAAAGATTCCATCAGAAACAGATGAACCGCCTTCATTTATTACTTCTAAATTGCAATAGATTCAAATGTTGATAGCGAAGCCATCAGTACTAACTCGAGTTAACAGGAGAAGATTGCTTGAGGGGGGGGGGACATTACGCGGAGTGAACGATATACAGATCTGTAAATTTGAAGAAAATACATCTTTTCTTGACTTGCAAATCATCGGCCCCATTCATAATATTCATTCTATCCCATATTAAATGGTCAAAGCTAAGATAAGAGTGCTTAAATCGTTGCATTTCTCCACTATGCGACGCGATTCCACTATGTTGCTTGTTTCGATAACTGGGGAGCTGAATCTCTAGGTAGATGGCGGTACAAGCTGTCACATCCTTTGTATTGAACGGAAGGCGTACAAGGTTGCACTTGCACTTAGACACTGCGTATAGCAAATCAGTTTAAAGCTTAATTTGATCCGCGTTATTTGTCCTAATATTCGTAAAGACGTACGAATGAGTGGATTCCCCGTTACTCATCGCTTGTTGTTCCTTGTTTACCAAGCAATTTTTGATATGCATGTGTTGCAGCCAGTGCGTGATTCAGTCTTCTTTTTAATTTCCCATATATCAGTGCAATCCTGAATGAACATTGAATTATTGTGTAGTTCGTACCTCGCCTGATGGCTGAAGATCAAATAAATCTGTAATCATTAATGAATGACATAATCAAGTACCGAAGATCAGTAACAAGTCACCTGACCAAGATAGGTCTATTAACAATGAAACTTTCATTGTTTCCATCTTGTATTTTAACAATCAGTGGTTTTTCCTTTGTTGGAAACAATGAAGGTTGGATTGTTAATAGACCTACCTTGGTCAGGTGGCTTTTCAGTGCCGGAGCCTGTATTTCTCGTTAGCCTCGGCTTGAGCGTTTCTAACGTAAGCATTTATTGTTGAAAGGCAATGAGCTATTAGTTACTAGCACGGTCTATAGATATTCATGGTCATCGAGCTTCGGCCATTTTCCATTGTTTCTAGAAGCTAAGGAAAACAGATCGCGCCAGATGCCGTATAGATCGCACTATAGCCGACCGCAACCTGCGATAGAGATTTTCATTGAAACTGAATACGAAAGTAAAGTTTCTGTCTGCCGAGAGGGTGGCGCTGCAGGCACAGTTGGGCAGATTGTACATGCAGCGCCACTTTTCAGTAGAGTTCATGCCCTACCGGGAGCTAGAAACTTTAGCTTCATTTTAACAATGGAGCTCGATGACCATGAATATCTATAGACCGTGGTTACTAGTAATAAGCTAATGGCAACAATGCAGCTTACAGAATATTAGCCAGTAATAATAAATAATTAGCTATTGATATTATTAGAGCTAAGCATCTTGTCGAAGCTGACGCGTTCTATACAAAGCCATGGCACTGTTGCAATCACATCGGTTTTCTTGACGTATCTTCTATATACAGGGTGTAACTAAAGGTGTGTTACAAACTTTGGGGAATGATAGAACTGGTCAAAATAAGCATTTTTTGTTCTATGAACATTGGTCCACAACTGCATTGTTTAAGAGTTATAGCAACTGTTCAAAATGACGCCCTTCAGCGTCAATGCAGGCTTGCATTCGTCGCTGTACGTTGCAAGACACTCGTTGCAGCATCTGCTGGGAGTCCCTGATGTTGTCTGCTGCTACAGCCAATCGTGCGATGAGTTCCTCCACTGAATTAACCATTGTTTCGTACATCAGGGACTTTAGGTGGCCCCACACAAAGAAATCCAATGGTGTTAGGTCTGGTGATCGTGGCGGCCAGGTAACTGGACCACCCCGTCCAATCCAACGATCGCCAAACGTATCAGTGAGGAAGGCCCGGACATGCTGTGAGAAATGTGGAGGTGCACCATCATGTTGGAACCACATTACTTGACGGATGTTAAGAGGTATGTCATCCAACAGTTCAGGCAGCACCTCCTGAAGAAAGACGAGGTAGGTTTGTGCATTCATACGAGCTGGGAGAATGTACGGCCCTATGAGGCGATTGCCAACAATACCAGCCCACACGTTGACAGAAAATCGTTGCTGGAAGCGCCTTGTCGAAATGGCATGTGGGTTGATACGGTCCCAAACATGGATATTCTGGTGGTTGAAAATGCCTTCCCTGGTGAAGGTTGCTTCATCAGTGAACAGCACCTGCTGTGAGAATGCTGGTTCCTCTCTACAACGTGCAAGAAACCATCTGCAGAATGCCATACGTAGTGCAAAGTCAGCAGCTCCAAATGCTTGCACTCGTTGCATACGAAACGGATGAAACAGTTGGTCATGCAGAACTCGCCAAACAGACGTGATCTGTGTTCATGATGTGTGCAAGCGCACGGTTGCTACATGTTGGTCTTTCGTGAACTCTACGAAGCACAGCTTCTTCGAATTGAGCGGTACGACGGGTGCGAGCGCGACCATGCTCTCCACGCATCACAGCTACACTTCCTGTTGCTCGTAGACGTCGCACAAGCCGAGCAAACATTGTGTAAGCTGGCTGACGACGTTGTGGAAACTGCCGTCTGTACAGACGACAAGCAGCCCTTCCATTACCGTCTGCAGCACCGTACACTAACAACATGTCAGTGCACTCGTTAAAGGTGTAGTCCATATCCGGATGCGATCACACACGTTAGATTTTTTAGTGTGCAGGATCTGCTTGCATGGTAATGTGATGGTGTGGTCATGTTACTTTAAAAATTTACATGACCATACCATAATTCAGAAAGGGGTGTGTCATAAGCCTGCATTGATGCTGAAGACGTCATTTTGAACAGTGGCTATAACTCTTAAACGATGCAGTTGTGGACCAATGTTCATAGAACAAAAAATGCTTATTTTGACCAGTTCTATCATTCCCCAAAGTTTGTAACACATCTTTAGTTACACCCTGTATATATAAAGAAGGATGTTTGTGGGTCTGTGCGTCTGTGGGTCTGTGGGTCTGTGTGTGGGTCTGTGGATCTGTGTGTACGTTTTTTATACAAATCTACAGTTTTATTCCGATCTTGATAAAATTTCGCATACATGACCTTTAAAGCATAAGGAAGGTCACTGTCTACCTCAGATTTCGGAAAAATAATAAATATCGATAAAAAATCGATATTCATGGTTATGGCAAGGCATATTAATGAGAAATATCCCATGACCAACAATGCAAGGCAAAGACAGCGTTTTCATGTGCAAGACAGACCCACAGACCCACAAACATCCTTCTTTATATATATAGATAGAAAGAGTGGAAAGACGACAGATAAAGCAAACCTTTCGCTCCGTGCTGTATTGAGCAAATGGGAAGCAAGTAAATAGAAGAATTGGCGACCACTAGACTACCCAAAGTGATGAAAGGCCAAATTTTGCTTTAACACAACGAGAGAAGAGTGGAAATTGCAACAACATCAAGTGTACATCTGAAGTAAGATTACCTGAGTAAGAAATTATTGGAGCGATCCATCCATTGTGAGCCTTTAAAAAGATTTTTTTCGAATTTTCATTAAGAATTTTTACTGTATTAATTCTAAGCATTTTCATGTGTTTAATTTTAAGATATTGCAAAATTTAATTTAATTTTTTGAGATTGTTTTGTTTACATCCAAGTGTAATAATCCCGGGCAACGCCGGGTACCTCTTCTAGTTTTAAATATTAATTTTGTATTTTAGATAACAAAGTAACTACAGTAGAATAAAATGCATTAATGCCAAACATGGGTCATTTACCTTTTAATAAATCATTTTAGTTAAAATTTTAAATATTTATTTATTTATTTATTTGCAAATTTACATCCAAAGTTGGACATGTACAAAGAGAGTTACATAGGTTAAGGTATAGCTTGTTGAATCAAGTTAAAAACATGCAATTTATGGTTTGAACATGACTTTAACATGCAATTTAAAATCTCATTCCTAGCATTAAATGGTAAATTATTCCAATAATCACAGGCACTATAGGGAAAGTAAGATTGCAAATATTTTGAAACCATAATCTTTGGTCTAAGTTTATATCTTTGTGTAGTTCGAGTAGTCTAAGTTTATATTCTTATTTTGTTTTTAAATTTCTTTCTGCAAGACGTCACAAAATCCATGCTCTTGATAACAATTAGCTGTTAATACATTAGGCCTAAAGCTCTTGATAACGTTAGGCCTAACACCTACTTTCTATTGGTAGCAATTAATTGTTGATAACGATAGGCCTATTTTAATGGTAGCAACAATTAGCAGCTATTAACATTAGGCATAGCAGCAATTGGTTACTGGGATTAATTATTATTATCAATAGACCTAAAGCCGCATTCACATATACGCGAGGAAGACCTATTCACGCCAGAAAATTCATGCCAGATACGGTTCTCGCAAGGCCGTTTACATATACGCCAGGGTCATTTCTCACGCGAGTGGACGCAATTGGCGCCAGAAAAGGTGTTGCCAGAGTTTTCTGTTTGAAACAGAAAAGTCTAGACACAGCCTACATGATTAGTCACAGTCTCTAATCATGTAGGCTGTGGTCTAGCTCAGGTGCGATAGATCAAGAAAGTGCCCAGATCCCAGCCAATCCGATCAGAGCACTCTATTCTTCTGATTGGCTGCCTGTTGCAGTAACCCAAAGGCAACAGCTAAAAACAACCATGGACGCCATGAACGTTTCTCGCGTCTTTCAAAGAAATAGGAAAGGCAATTTAAAAAACAATCAAATGCTTTAAAAAATGCAAAAGGAGACCTCGTTAATAGAAAATTTGATTTCTGCAGTCCGTGAACGGGAAATTAGAATAAAGACCACAGAGATCGCGACTTCATTGAGATACGATAGCTCGAAGGTGAAATCATTGTATGATAAAACTTTTTTTTAAAAAAAACAGCGCTGGCGCCATCTCTTGAGCAAACATACAAACATAAACCAATTATATTTCATACTAGCTGATTACCCACGGCTTCACCCGCTAATATTGAAAGAAAAAAAAACGTGCTATTAAATAGTGGCAAAATTTCACAAAAATCAGCAAAATTGTTTTAAGAAAATTAAAAGATTTTATAGTAACAGAATATAATAAATTCAGAATCCTTCAAATATTGTAATTGGCACCATAAGTTAATATTAATTCTAATTAACTTATTTACCAAAAAATTAATAAATGTTAGTTATGCATAAAAGACCATTATTTTGACATAGAATAAGTTACTCGAATGCCTTTGGGTACACTATTTTTCGTCAGGCCATTGGGATCATAAAAGAATGCCCTTGTTAATCGTCATTGCGTAAACAAATCCCAGAGGAGATTGTAACCTAGATAATTGTTGTCTGGGTGATAGTGGGCATAAAATTAGTGACAGTCTAGTACCATTGTATAAATTGGGGGAATCCAAATTTCTCAATATTATCACTGGCCCTACTTTCACAGTGAACATAACGTGGTGGCTTTCCAGTTGGGTTCCAATGAATTTAAAAATTCTGTGGGTTAGTTTTCAGCTTGCTCCTGGTCCATAATATATGTAACTAGCAGAGGACCCGACGTTGCCCGGGATAATTACGCTTAATGAAAATTCGAAAAAAAAAATGTTTAAAGGCTCACAATGGATGGACCTCTCCAATAATTTCTTACTCACGTAATTTTACTTCAGATGTATACTTGATGTTGTTACAATTCCCTTTCTTCTCTCGAAGTGTTGAAGCAAAACTTGGCCATTCATCACTTTGTGTAGTCTAGCGGTCGCCGATTCTTCTATTTACTTGCTTCCCATTTGCTCAATACAGCACAGAGCTAAAGGGGTACTTCCTCTGTCGTCTTTCCACTCTTTCTCAATAGTCTGCTAACTCTTCATTATCTCCAGTTACTGATCATTTTTAAAGATTTTCGCGACAACAATGATGACATTAATTTTTAATGGATATAGAGAACCAGTTTTGCATCACTGCATAATTGTAACATATTTATTCTTGACTAGTTGCTACGAACTGATTAATTTATTACATGTCATATTTTGGCATTGAAAATTTTCAATGATAACTTCATCTCACGTATCACTGAACTAGTTTCGACCATCTCGAACTTATTAATAATTCTTTATATTCAATCATGACTCGTCGTTACAAGTTCTTTGATGTACTACATACCTTAGCCTTTGAAAATTTCTAAGGGCTACTTAAGAACATCGGCCTCGGTGGCTCAGCGGTTGCATGATCGCCTCTGATGCCCGAGTACGCGGATTCGCTCCCGGCCGAGGACGACGAGGATTTTTCAGGGGGGAATCCTGAGATCACGCACTTCCTTCGGAAGGGAAGTAAAGCCGTTGATCCCGTGTAGTCGTTTGCCGGCAGCACGTTAAAGAACCCTTGCGAGGCAAACTTTGCGGCCCCTATAACGCCGTCCTGAAATGACCATAGCAGTTGAAAAGGACGTTAATGGGCCCTTTTCAAACGAGAAAGCGCGAGATTATGGCCGCGCTCATGCTTGATCGAAAACGAGGCTGACTGGTGAAGCGCAGCTTGCTGCGAAGGAGTGAATGCTTATTCAGTCCCTTTTTTTAAATGCACTACCACAAATATATCTTTGAAGGATGTAAAAGAAATTGTTAGGTCGAAGGCTTAAGGAACCGAGAGAAATCTGGAAACTGTTGATCAAATCAAACTGTTCATTGTTTTCAGGATGCAAATTACAATTTTCAGGACATATATAAAAATTTTCTTCAGTGATGATCATTACTTCAAATTCATTTGACAAATGAGGTTTATTTTGTCGTCGTTGTTGTTGTGTTGTTGAATAACCCGCAATGGACTACGTTCTTTTCAACTCATTATTATTCCTTTCCTAAGTCCAAAATGCGCCTTTTTAATTCTTCATTTTTTCCCGCAAGCCTTTTTATTGTACCAACCTGATTTTATGTGGTGTATGTTTTTATATGTCTGATTTTGAAATTTGTAATTCTTCTATGTCCTTTTGTGTTTCATTTATCCAAGTATTGGCTATTTTCAATTTTGACATATATTTGAAAATTTTTCCTGTGAGCCTATTGGGGTTTATTCTTTCAAGATTTCATAAAAAACTATTCTCCTTTTCGTACAGTATCAGTAATTTTTTCAGTATGTGTGTATATCTCATTGTTGCGACGTACTTTAAATAATGACCCCAACATTTTTCTTAATATTTTTCTTTCAGCTACTTTCAGTTCTTGAGTTAACATTTTTTTGTTCAGGGTTAGACAATAAAAACTAAACGGGCAGCGATAGAAATACACCGTTTGTTGCAATATGCTTGGTACAACAGTAAATTTTCAGGCAGACAAACTTTCGAAATTAGTAGTTACAATTTTCAACAACAGTCTTTTAAATTTAATTGATTTTTCAAATATACCGGTCATTTTTGAAACACCCGGTATCTTTGGTGAGGAAATAGGCTGATTTCATCTTACTGACTCTTGCTTTAAAAGCTTTTTTCTCTGATCCGTTTTGTTAAATTCTCTTAAATACTTGAACTTTTAAATTGTCTAAAAATCTTATGTGGATAATGCAGATGATTAATTTGAGAATAAAATAAAACTCTTTTTCCACAACGAAACAGGAAATAAACAAAAAGAAAAAGACCGAAAATAAAATGAAAAAAATACAACCTGAGTCTGTAAGCGCTTTTCGAAAGCTTTGCTTTCATCATTCAGCAGCCAAGGAGCACCTCGAGAGAACTTGAGAGAACTGAACTTTTATTTATTCTGTCAAATTATCATATTGGTTAGCCTTGACGTTCGTCATAAACTTGGTTTTTGGAAGGAGATTCTTAAACTATCTCTCTTAGCTTTTTGTCATATAATATATTATTATTTTCATTGCATAGATTGCAATAAACATTCATTGCCAGTGCGTTTACATTTATATTGTTTACTTCACTTGCACACACATACGTAATATGTAAAATGTTATTAAGATCAATTAATTAATTGATTGATTAATTGATCTTGCCATATTGATATAAAAATATAACAAATAATAAAACAAAAAATGAAAATAAAGTAATAAAAAATAACATCCCAATATAATGAGCTCAGTGAGTTCCAACGTGGAACCATCGTTGGATGTCACCTATGCGGCAAGTCCGTGCGTGACATTTCCAGCCTTCTTCAGATACCCAAGTCAACAGTAGGCGATGTCATTATGAAATGGAAGACCCGGGGATCAACAACAGTTCAACAACGAACCGGTAGACCCAAAAAACTAACGGACAGAGACCGTCGAGTGCTTCGTCGTGTCACCCGCAGCAACCGGAAGTCCTCGGCGGAAAAAATTGCCACAGAGTTTCGAAACGCCTCTGCAAATGATGCCAGTACCATGACAATTCGTCGGGAACTGCACACGATGGGATTCCATGGCCGTGCTGCTGCCCACAAGCCCCACATCAGCAAGGTCAACGCCAAGCGACGTCTGGAGTGGTGCAAAGCCCACAGAAACTGGACAATGGACCAATGGAAACGTGTAATGTGGACAGACGAATCTCGCTACACACTCTGGCAATCCGATGGACGAGTTTGGGTTTGGCGCATACCTGGAGAACGCTTCTTACCTGAGTGCACAGAGCCCACAGTCAAGTTCGGAGGAGGAGGAGTCATGGTGTGGGGCTCATTTTCATGGTACGGACTGGGCCAGCTCGTTCCTGTGCAAGGAATCATGAACTCCGACCGTTATCTGAATGTTTTGGACAACTGTGCACTTCCAACGTTGTGGCAATTTTTCGGAAACGAGCCATTTCTCTACCAACACGACAATGCTCCGTGCCACAAAGCGAGGCGTTTACAGCAGTGGTTTGCGGACTCAGGGGTCGAAGAAATGGGTTGGCCGGCACAAAGTCCCGACCTCAATCCTATAGAGATTCTGTGGGATGAATTGGAAAGACGCTTGCGGGCCAGATCACATCGGCCAACTTCTGTACCTGAACTGATTCTCGCTCTTCGGGAGGAATGGAGGAACATTCCGGAAAGTACCTACCAACATTTGGTGGAAAGTCTTCCCCGAAGGGTGGAAGCTGTGATTCGGGCAAAGGGATGTGCAACGCCCTATTGATTTCCATGAAATCTGGCTAGAGCGCAAACGTGCATGTGTCCGGATATTTGTGATCATATAGTGTATGTTAGAAATGGCAACAGACGAAAATCAATATTTAGCGCAAACATCAAATTTATAGTACTAACACCCAATGTAATAGGTGATTCGATGGGTTTGAAAAATAAATTAAAATGTTTCTTCATAAAGCTAAGAGCATATAAATTTAATGAAGCATCTACATTGATAATGCTCACTGTCATAATTGCAATATTAGTATCCACCTCCATGTTGTCACTGACTGGTCTAGTTGCTGGTGAATGTTTCATTATCGCACTGATCAACATTTCCATATCAGATATCGACAATTTAGGATGAATATATACTGAGTGGCCAGATTATTATGACCACCCCATCAGTATTTCGTTGGGCCACCTTCTGCCTTCAATACTGCGGTGATTCGCATTTACTCCACGAGATGTTGAAAGGTGAAGCGCGGAATCTGACACCATGAATGCTGTTGTTTTGTGCTTTCTGGCCACAATCCGCTTCAAACCCCTTCAGTCTCTATCAGTGAGCTTCGACTTTCGGGCAATGTTGTGCTTGGCAGATGATGTCTTTCCCTGCTTCTTATAGGCTGTCATAACAGTATTTTCCTGATGAATAACACTGTCCTGTTGTGTGAAATTAGTTGTTTTGGAACCAGCTTTCTGACGGCTCTTTCAAATTTCTCCCACAAATGCTCATTTGGATTGAGATTTGGTCATTATGGGGATACCTAAGCCAGGTTCGTCGTCGTTAGTGGCGATCGCAACAGTCTCGCCTTACTATCATTTTCAATTGTCGAATCAACACAGGGGTTAAAGCATACATTCAGTAGCAAAAAAAATTTTTTTGCAGCAAACAACGCACAGGAATTGTTTGTTCTTGAAACTTTTCCTGCAAAATATGAGTAGCGTGGCATGCCGCATTGTCACGTTGGAAGAAGCCATCTCCATTACGATACACCATCAACATGATTGCATGAACTTGATCAGCAAAGATATTTAGGTATGTTCTGATATTCAGACGTTTTTCTACACAAATTAAAGGACCCATATTATGCCAGGAAAATATGCCTCAAAAGCATGACTGCCCCCAAGAGCTTGAACGATTGTACTCATGCATGTGGGGACCATGCTTTCATGCAGTTTCCGTCAAATTGTCAGTCTGTTATCTGCATGATGCAACTGAAAACGTGGTTCATCAGATCACATGACCTTATTCCGATGTTCAACTGTTCAACTGTTAATGTGCGAATCGTAGACGTTTTATCTTGTTAACTGCACGCAGCAAAGGTGTTCGAACTGGCCTTCCGCTCCCATATTCCATACTATGCTGTGTATGGCGAACAATGCGTTCAGAGATCATTTGAGAGGATCCCTGGTAAAGATCTGAGGTAATTTGATGCGTTGTTGCCCTTGTTGTCTTGCCACTCTCCTTTCTGCCCGAACATTGATGGCCACAACTGCCAAGTTCAGACCCAGTTTTCCGGCAGACAGTCCAGTCTGTAACAATTTAACAGCAGCTGCTCTTGAACATTAAACGAATGCAGCCGTTTTGCTGATATTAGCTCCATGGCTCCGAGCGCCAACAATCATCAAAGGCTGCTAAATCGCGTCGTTTACCTATAATCTTGTGAAACAAATCACTTCCAATGTCGTGGTAAACAATCTGCTTGCCTATTTACACTAGCCCGGTTCTTCAGCAACTTCAGTGTGAAATCATAGCTAATTTGCCTACAAACATCAGCTGGTCATAATAACCTGACCACTCAGAGTAAACACTCCCTAGTATAGATCTCACTACACAATTTTACAAAGCTTTAACAATGCAAATATCATTGATATCAGCGTCGATCAGTCGTCCATAGTTAGACCAGCCTGTCAGTATAGTTTCACATTCGTTAAAGAGTTACATTCAAAAAATTGCAAAAACACCTGCTCTCCTATAACTTATAATACCATATTTTTCAATAACGCGCATTGACTCTGTCTCCATAGGACTGCTGCCCCCAAAAGTTTACTTGTGCACCAAAGATTTTTGAAATTCTGACTTCGGATTCTTAAAGACCATTAAAAAGTAGAATAGCAATGTCTGTAAGACCCACTCTCTATCTCTTTGTCTTCATCGATAAAATTGGGCTCAGAACTTTAAAAGTTCAACACTTTCAGGGCCTCAATCTCCTAAACGGTGGGATCAATTGAAAAAACACCAAAAATAAAACATTTCTCGAATATTATGTACAATCTGAATATACCATTAAAAATAGGGGATCCTATTTAAGATTTCAAAGTTACCCCCTCCCCCCAGCCCCCCCTCACAAGGGGGGGGGGTATTAATGAATTTCCCCCGCGAATTAATTCACTTTTGATTTTGGACATTTTTTCGTACAATGCTTAGTTTCCGAGATATTCAGTTGTCTCAAGATAAATACCTCACCCTGTTTATCGCTTCGTACATAAATTGCATTTGACGATTATGGCTCATTATAGACATCCATAGGTTTGATTTTATCACTCGGTGTTGAAACGTTTATATCATCAGATATGTTATCTGCGTCGAATTGAACAGTGGAAGTTATTGGCGCATTCGTATCGGGCTATAGCTCACTTTGACGGCGCCACGACTCAACTTTCAGTTGTTCCTGCTGAGCCCGAAGACGTTCAACATCGGACATCTGGGTCTTCATGGATTCTCCATTTCTAAATCTGTTTACCTGTGACATTTTCTATAATTTTTCTGGCGTTTATTATGCATAAACTTGGAAATTCTGTAGTTTTTGCAAAATTTCCACAATTCGAAGGCAGATATCTTAGATACTATTAAATACTGGGGTTTAATTTGTAAGCTATTTTATAAAGCGCAAAAAGATAAAACAAATGACACCTAAAATGTCGTGCTATCACAAAGGAAGCCAGAGCTAGACTAAATTAATCTCTGCCAGAGAGCAGATTTTCTGACTCAACTTTGTACTTCGATTGCATCAGCCGATAAGGTCAGCATGAAGTCGGTGAAAATCTAAAGCATGCTTTCCTTTATATACTATCGAATGCAATAACATTCATTTTTCTATCATTAATAGTTGTGATGTTACTAAAGTTTTCGTGATCAACACTTTTCGTGACATTCACGATCTAAGCGTGGCATCCCAGTATCGAAACACAAGATGTATTCTACGTCAAAAAGAAAATTGTATTTTTCAAGAAGAGGAAACTCTTCATGCTGTTTATATGGAGCTTTGAAATGAATGTTTCTGCCATTTCTTCATTTTTTCAAAAAAAAAAAAAAATTTCTCTAAAAAGGCTTAGCCCGTTTCCATAAAAAGTGGTCAAAGTATAGTTTAAGAACTCCACTGTCTGAATTTCTAAAAATATAAAAAAAAAAATAAAAAATACATAAAAAATTGACGGGCGGGATCTTGGGGGAGGGGATAGTAAATAACCCCAAAACGGCTCATCACAGCCAAACAAGTCATTTACAAAAAAAATTCGCCTTAATGAGAGGAGTACGTACATGTTGAGTTTATTGAGTTTGGTTCGCTCGTTTGAACACTAGTCATTTTTTAATTTTTAGAAAATATTTATTATCTCGAAAAAGGCTTACCCAATTGACATAAAATATACACTAAGGCACAATATAGGGAAACCTCTAAGTATGTATAATTTTTATTTGGTTCGACTATTTGCCGTTTCAGAGGAGTTAGCTGCACAAAGTTAGTCACATACAGAAGGAAAAAATTTTTATTCAAAATTTCAACATATCTTTACAAAACATGAGTTTTTTAAATTGATTTCAGCCAAAAAAAATTGAGTTTCTGAAACGAAAACAAAGGCCTTCAGTATTAGAGAGTGGTAGGCCAATAACAACACCGTTAGGAAATTCCACATGCATTTCATATATCAATGACCCCTCCTCTTCCCATTTGAAAATTTGGAGTTGTATCCAAGGTGACCGTCTTCCAAGATGGCAGCAATCTTGATCACATGGCCAAAAGATTTTCTCTCACCCTTAGTAGTATCCGCAATGAAATCTATATATATAAAATACAAATACCACTCGCTCACTGACTCACCAACACGAAATCTCCAGAACTATGAAGTCTACAAACTTGAAATTTGTCAAGTATATTTCTCTTGGCTTCTAGGTGCTCGCTAAGAAAGGATTTTATGTATTCTTTCTTCCTTTCCATTGTAGATTATTTTTAAAATTCATTTTACCTGGAGCTGAATGGATTTTTGCCAGCTTTAAAAAACTGTGACGTTTGCTTTGTTTAATGAAGAATTTTGCGATTGTTCCGTGAAGCAGCATCAACATGAATGCAATTCTGTCGCGCGGGAATGCAGTGTATATTTTATTTTTTATCTGAATGGCAGTTTTTCTAGCGTTAGAAACTGTGACGTCGTTGTTTGCTTTATTTAATGAAGACTTTTGCGAATATTCAGTGAAATAGCATCAACAGTAACAGGAAGTTTTTCGCGCGGGAATATAATGTATCTTATTTTCTAAAAGGACTTTTCGTGGCGACCAATGAAATTTTGCGCACTTACTTATTTTACCAGGTAGGCGCTCACTAAGAAACGGTTTTTCAAAATTCCATTCCTAAGGGGGGTAACGGGGTGAAGGGGGGGGGGGGGTTAATTACAGTATTTGGTTATAAAGGCATGTAATGAATAACGTAAAATCTGCATTTGCGATATAGATTTCTACTTTGTCTGGACTATCTGATTGTCAACTGAGAAGGGGGGTGGAAGTAAAAATAATACAGTATATGAAGAAGCTGGTTGACTGACTCATCAACGCACAGCAAGATCTACTGAAGCCACCAACTCGAAACTCGGTGAGATCATAGGACGGATAGCGTAGGGGCGTGCTAAGACGGGGTTTTTCGAAGTTTGGATCCCACCCAGGGGGGCAGAAAGGAACTGCACGTTCGGTCGCTTGGCTCCGCCCCCAATAAACGCAGATCTTCGAAATTTTGTAGGATGATTTCTAGCTACCTTTCCAAAAAAGTAGTTTCCCTGTTTTTCGATATTCGAATTTTAAGGGTGCGAAAACTGATAAAAATCGATTTTCGGGGGCGTTTCATAAAATTTTTTGATATTTTGTTGCACTTCGCGGGGAATAAAGATAAAGCAACGAAATTCGGAGGGAAGGTTCTCGGGGATATTTCCGCTTTGTGAGGGGCGCCATGAGAGTCCAAAGATTGTTCCCCCTTTTGTACGAGTATTTCTGCCGTCTAACTCTAATGCGGAAATGCAGAGAGCTTCAAAATTGAGCACGAGGATGTAAAAGACCTATATAAAAAGGGAGCAGTAGTTGAATTTTAAAAATCGATTATCAGGTGGATAGATCCAAAAAAAATCTGAAAATAGGCCTAATTTTGACATTCGCGTCCGGTCAACGTACGACTTAGATATTTGAACCAAGAATAGTTCACATAATTTGCAAAAAACTAATTTTTGCATTTTTCATATTTTACCCCTTTGCCCCCTTATGGTTCTCCGTAAAAATATGGGATTTCTCGCATTTTTCCAGTATTTCGCGAGTAAAAATAGGTCTAGAATAATGAAGTTTGTTACGGTGATGGCAATTGACGAGATCAAATGTCTGTTTGGTTCATTTTTTAATTATCTGGATCCAATTTTTCGATATTTTGTTTTCCGGAATTTTTCCGGATTATTTCTTTGGTTTATATAAATTAACATACAAACTAGCAGGTTGAAAGCTTAGTTTTTACATTGGTCATAAAATACGGATTTTGTTATTTGATTTAAAATTTATTTTAAATATCCAGGACTACTTTTCGATTTATTACGAAGTAGCTGATATACCCGGCTTTGCTCGGACTCATTTTTGATGAAATTTTGCAATTTCTGAATGTGAATATACAGAAAAAGTGAATATTATTCTCCACCTTTTCTTTCCAGCCCTGCGTCAAACTCATTCAGCTAAAGGGCCGGTGACTGGAGAGGAGTGAAACAGAATACAATAAGAACATTTTTAAATAGTTTGTATGTCTGTTTGAACACGCTAATCTCCAAAACTACTTGACGAATTTTCATGGGGTTTTCACAGGAAGTTGAGCGTAGCTTGCGGCAACATACAGGCTAACGAAAAAAAAAAAAAGATATCTTAATTTAAAGTTTATGGAGTATGCTCAGCTTAGTACAGTTAGTAGAAAAGTCAAAAGATGGCGCTTCATTAAAAGGTGCTCATATATAACAATAGCGAAGCATTGCCGGGTCTGCTAGTTATTATATATATTTATAGCGTTTAAATTTTATGTAGATGAGTCTCGACTTTTGGCTCACCCTGTATTGCTCAACGAAATATAATCCCAAACTTAAGTTATAATTTCAACATATTAGTAAATATTAATAATTTTTTTAAATATATGCCTTTAAGTTTTTATGAATACAATTTTCATAAATATTTTCAATATTGTAGCACCTTTGAAAAGCTGCATACGTCCAAACATTTCGGAAGAGAAAAGCCACTATATAGCTGGAGATAAAATCGATTATCGCTGCCCAGAAGGATATGCTATTGATGGAGAGGATACAAATCAGTGCAATTTCAATGGCAAATGGACTCACGAAACACCCAAATGCAGTTAAGTGTAATTTCTTTTCGTTTTAAGATTGTTCTGTAATCGTATGTTTCTTTCAAAAATGCGCATCCTAATTACCTAAATAAGTTATTCGAAAGCATGCAAAAATTAATTTCCTTAATAAATTTTACACCCTGCGGAACTTTTAAAAGAAATACTGTATAAGGGCTCATGGTGTCTATATACACTGTATTTTTTAAGAATTCGTCTGATCAAGTTAATAATGAACATCTTTTTATAACATTTATGCATTAAACATTTCGTGGTAATTTAAAAAAAAAACCCATACTCATAAAGTTGATACTTAGCAATAATTACAAATTATTTTCTAGATTGGTTTAATAATCTAAATTTATTGGAACGTGGCGAACGAAAGCAGCGAAGCTCCATTCATACCCGACTTATGTAAATCGTTGTACAGAGTCCAACTCCGCTACTCTTACACCGTAAATCAAATTTTGTATGAGGATAGCGCTACATTTTCTGAGTGTCGTAATGGCATGTCAAAATCGTTTGCACTGTTGAGTTGCATCACTTAAAAACTCTTTGCCCATAGAGTTATATTGTAAATGAAAACTACATTAGCACGCGCTATTCCGAGCATTTTTGTTTCTCTCCATGGAAGCTCTTTTCAAAAATTTTTATTGACATTTTATTTTCTGAGTTTTTAAAACATATATGATATTTTTCTGGATATATCGTATGGGGTCATTCACAAAATACTTTCGCTTGACGGGGAAGGGGGGTTGAAATTGTGACAAAAGTGAACAATAAAATAAGGGGGGGGGGGGAGGGAGAGGGTTATTTATGTATGAACGTTCGCCTATATACCGGTTCATCTGATCACTCTGTTGTCGCTAGAAGGCGCGATTGGTATAAAAAAAGGAAAGTTTAAAGCTTACGACAGTAATAGAATTGATTGGTTTGTGAAGTTGAGGTTAAACAACGCGATTTAGTAGACATTGAACGTTGGAAGATTGTAGGAGCTGGGAGCTATGGAACGAATATTAGCGAAACAGCCGCAACTATTAATAAAGTGTATAAAGACTAGACTGTCATCCAAAAAGTTGAAACTGAAGGTTCGACTTATGGTCGACTCGGCTTGGGCGGAACGGAGACTGCCCAGAATTGTAAAGTGCAACAAATTACAGCACATCTTAATCAAGGATCCTCTCAAAAGATCTCTGAACGCACTGTTCGTGGTATACTTCATCGTGGTACACTTCATGAAAATGGCGAACGAATTTTTCGGCATCAATATACAGAAACTGGCGATTATGTTGAACGATGAGGAAATAAACAATGTTTCCAAAATAAAAATTCGTTTGCTCTGAATATTTGAAATTAATTTATGAAACGCAAATTCCCGTTACTATCCTATTCTCCCTCTTATGTGGTCCGATGATAGCTGAGTGAGAAATTGATGGAAACAGAACGAACCCCAAATATTTTACTATAACTCTTGAAATAGGTGTAGGCTGCGTTATCGTTTGGGGTGTGTTTTCCTGATTTGCTTTGGGCCTTTTAATTCGTGTTGATCAACGTCTGAATCGCACAACGTATATAAATATCGTTGCTGACCAAATCCAGCCTGTCATTTTGATGGTTTATCCCTAAAGAGATTGCTACTTTCAACAATATAATAAGCCCTGCTGTAGTTCTCATATTGTATAGGATTAGTTATAGGAACATGAAGGAGACTATACTTTGCTTAGAGGCCTCCCCCCCCCCTTATAATCTCCAGATCTCAATCCTATTGAGCATTTATGGGATGAAGTTGAAAAATCCACGAGACAGTTGGATCCACAACTATCAAATCTCACACAACAGGAAAATGCTATTCATCAAGCATGGTTTTAGATTCCACAAACTACCTATCAACATCTTGAGGAGTCCACACCAAGAAGAATCCACGCAGTATTAAGGACAAAAATTGGCCCAACAAAATACCGAGAAGGTGGTCATAAAAATTTGGCCACTAAAAAATACCTCTGCTTATGCATTTGATTATGGCTCCTTTTTTATGTGAAAGGTTTCCTCCTTTAAGGGGGGCATTCGACTACATTACGTACGCTCATTTAGGGAGGGGGATTTGAGTAATGTTACAGCGTTACAAAGGGGACGAAGAGGATTTAAATTATGACATTAAAAATGTCATAAAATGTCACATTTTAGAGTTTACTAACTATTAGAACTGAAAAATTCGATGCATGAACTGATTTGTTAATGCTTACAAAATCTATTAGAAAAAATTTCAAGAAAAAGCTCTGTTCCGACATGACCATCGAATGTCGACCTAGTTAATTTATTTAATTTTTGCATGAAACTCCGAGAATGTTGTTTTCATTATGTACAATGTTTTGAAAAATATTTTTGAAAATTCAAAATCTTTATATTTTTAGGACGAAATTTGGCAAGTAAAGGAAATTGTTCATCAAGTCACCCTACAGGCCATGAACTAGTACTTGACAGCAATTCCAAGACTTGTTTAAAGATGACAAAAGACGATTGGTGGCAACTTGACATGGAGACATTTATTGAGGAGTTTGAGGTCCATGTAGTAGCTTATATGATAAAAAATAAGGGTAAATTTATTAATATCCTGGTTTTCATTAATTAAGGAAAAACCACAAAAAACGCTATAACTCTTTAAAAATAAACCAATTGATGTGAAAATTGAGTATGTTCTTAAGGAAATGATGTAATGTAGCTTAAAAAACACGTGTTTTAGAGTGAGGCTTTAGCTTTATTCGTAATCCTGTCATAAAAAAAAAACCGAGATAGTCACAGCATTTGATGATTGGAATTGAAACAGTTGAGGAATTGCAGTGAATGACCATTGGTAGATTGGAGGCAAGACAAAGTAGCAAATATTTTTCCCAGAATTACTATGAAACTCCTGAATTTGATTGACCGCATCATTTATCCGTTCGAGTAGCTGTTCATGAGTGTAACAATGTCGGTATTGCTGGCGAGGTTTTTTTAAGTGATAACTGTTATATGAATCTATAGACTAATGCGCTAAAAATGATATAAAACTGAGATGCGCATGCGTCAATTTTACTGTTTCATCATGTTATTCTAATTTATCATAAGGAATAAACACTTTCTCTTCAGATATCTGTTTTATAAAATGTCATGAAATTATTATATGTACAGGTGTCCTTAATTTAAGGACCCTATTGCAAAGTTGCCTACAGGCGAGACGAGTCATCAGGTGAAATTTTTTGGAGAACGTAATGAAAGGATGGGAATTTGTTTCAGCGAAAAAAAAATTAGTTACGAATTTCGCCATCAGAGGGCATTTTACATTGAATACTTATGATAAAAATGTAGATTTATGTGCCGGCACGCAGCAGCTGTTACCTAAATAAACGAGGAATATTCGCGAAGATCACGTGTTCAATGTGTATGCTGCTCACAATGACGTTAAGTTTACGAGATCGCGCGTTGTTAGTGAAATTGTTTCACCTAAACAGTAATTCCGCAGTAGCTGCTCTACGGAAATTCCGGACTTTGAAGGAGATGCGAAAAGGTCCCATGAATGTGAAAAACCTTCGGAAAATGATAAACTGTAAAGAAATTTGAAGAAACAAGATCATTGTCAGTTCGTCCTGGCAGACGAACATGTCATAAGCCGTCACTTCCGTCATGTATGGCCTGCTCGATCCCTAGACCTCACTCCATGCGGCTTTTGGCTTTGGGGACAGTTAAAACAGCTGGTAAGTCGTGACAATCCAAGAACTTTACCTGATCTTAAAGACAGCATTTCACGCCACGTGCGCAACATTTCGCCTTAGACACTTGAATCAGCTGTGGGACATGCCATCTTGCGATTTCAGATGGTATCTGATAATGATGGCCATCATGTGGAATATGTTATGTTGTAATTTGTTGTTTTACACCATATTGAACTCATTAAACTATTGTACACGTGTGGCTAAATGTTTAATGCGTTATTAAAACGCCCTCTGGTGGCGAAATTGTAACTATTTAATTCCCATCCCTTCATTATGTCCTCCACAAAATTTCACGGCTTCTGATGACTGGTTTCGCCTGTATGCAGCTTTGCAATAGGGTTCTTTAATTATGGAGACCCTGTAGTTGCCTCGGTGCTTCAAGTCCTTCTCAAAAAAAAATGTATCACAAACATTAGGCTACACGAATATCCAAATTCGTTGTTTATGAATATAGAAGGAAATATGAATTCCGTGTCCAAACTGTCACATATACAGGGTGAGGCATTTATCTTAAAACAACTGAATACCTCGGAAGCTAAGCATTGTACGAAAAAATGTCCAAAATCAAAAGTGAATTATTTCGCGGGAGAAATTCATTATTTAAAAAATTACCCCTGGCTGGGGGGGAGGGGGTAACTTTGAAATCTTAAATAGGAACCCCTATTTTTAGTGGTATATTCTGATTGTACACAATATTCGAGAAATGTTTTACTCTTGGTGTTTTTTTCAATTGAACAACCGTTTAGGAGATAGGCTCCTAGGCTCTAAAGGTAGTGGCAGTGGAGGCGGTGGCATCTCCTTTCTAGGTTCCACGGGGGGAGGCGGTGGATATAGTGTCGTTTGCACTCTTCGAGGTGGAGGCGAAGTTGACGTAGCTCTGCGCGGCACTGATGGTTTAGCTGGTGATGTCATCTTTGATGGCTGCTGGGTCGACATTCTTTTAAGCACTGATGATGGTAAAGCTGCTGGTGATGCAAACACCCACAATGGTGCTAGCTCACGATGCAATTACACACAACACATTTCTTAAGGAGAGGGCAGTCTTTCCTAACGTGAGATGTTTTCTTGCAGTGAGCATTGCCTTTGCCTCTTGTACAACACGAAGACGCATTCTCCGTGCATTACAAGGTTGTCTGGAATGTCTTTTCGTAGATTCATGTCAACTATGATGTCGCCAGTTTTCTGCAGGGGAGAATTCGTGTGTTGTGGATGTGAGCCCTTTCTCACCTCCCCGTAGTCGGCCATGTAATTCTTCAAATACGACTCAGTCATCAGCGGTGAAGCACCCCAGAAGAAGATTGGCAGATATCCGGGTTCAGCATAACACAGGTGGACGGTGGTTTGTCCGACCTCAACACAATCAGCAGCCACTATTCGGTCTGCTACATTTCGCTGTTTACAGAGCATCCTCGACTCAGTCGGAGAAAGCCTCTGTAAGACAGAAACGGCGGGATTTCCAGACGGAAGGAATACACATTTTCATGTATAGCTTCTTCATGAACATGCTGACGGAAAACGGTCCGTCGGCAATCATCATCACCATGTTCTCCATAGTGATGAAAATAAAGAGTCAAAAAAAAAGTTCGGGAGGGGGAGGGAGTTTGAATCCATCCCCCGCGGTCACCGGGGGAAGGGTCCCTTGCATGCACAAGAACTCACTCTCGCACACTGATGATTGATGTGTGGAGCAAGACTTTTAGTCCAAACACAAAAAATCACTAACAGTCAATTATCATTATTCACTTAACTTGCGGTCCGACAGTTTTCTCCAAATCCAGTGAGCTCGATAGACTTACTGATTTGTAATTGCCTCGCCTCTCTTTTATTTTGCTCGGTAATTGTCTTATCACCCATGCATTTATGCAACTTCAATGGGTAAACGCCACCAGCCTTCGTATCACTTCGGACTGGTCTACTAGGGGTCGTCCACAAATTATGTCATCCATCCAAGGGGGGAGGGGGTATCGCGGAATCCTGACGGAGAATGACAATGGGGGGTTGGGGGTTCTACCCAAAATGATTGTAATCACTAATCAATTTAAACTAATTTAAATACATAAATAAATGAAAATGAAAAACGTTGAATAACTGTGGAAAGCGACATAATAACAGAAGAAACACCTCTTATCCACAAAATATTTTTACTGGACATATGTATTTCGAACCCTTTGGGTTCATTATTCAATGTCAAAGGAAAATCGATACAAATCGCAAAACATATATTTATAGGGAACAGGTTACCGATCCTCCTATCACTGCTACCTCGCAAAACGGACAGCCAATGAAGAACGAGGGAACCTCTTCTTACAAAAGCGCGGACCTAGGAGAAATACCCAGGCCGCCAAATTATACAAGATACAAAAAGCGATAATAAAATCTATACAAAACAAAAAATCGAAAAATGGACAAAACCTCACACATTATACAAAAACAAAAATCAACAATTAGACAGGTTCAATGATTTAATTAACGTTGAATCCCCTATGGGGCCCGTGTCTCCATTCAGTAGTAAGTCAGGGTTCTTCCTGGCGATTTCCAGTGTTTCAAAAGCATCGAGTGCGTTTCTGTTTCTCACGTGTCTAACTAGTCTGCAGTCCTTCAGTAAAATATCGTGTCCTGTATCCAGCATGTGCTTAGCCACAGCTGATTTTTCTGGGCTCCGTATCTGGCATGGGCTGTGTGTTCCTTAAATCTTTTGAGGATATTCCTCCAGGTTGCCCCTCGGTAGACCTTGGAACATTTCCCACATGCTATTTCGTATATCCCTGGTTGTAGTAAAGGAGGAGTTTTGTCCTTTGGGTTTCCCAAGAGGTTCCTCAATACGTTTGGATTTTTATAGGCAACAGTCAAGTTCGCTTCTTTAAAAATGGGTCGTAATTTGGCAGTCAAAGTCCTATTGAAAGCAATCGGTAATCTTTATGTTGAAGTAGGTTTGTTGCTGAGGGTCGTTGAGTCTTTTATTTCCTTGGCGAGAAATGGTTTGCAAAGTGGAGACTGAATCTAAATGTTGACAAATGCAAGGCAATGTTCATTACAAGGAAACTTCGGAAACCCCCGAGTCCTCTCTTCCTTTCTGGTAGATAGCTCGAATGGGTAAAACATTACAAATACCTCGGAGTGGTGATAGATGCCAAGCTAAATTGGGGCGACCATGTCTCCTACGCCATCAACATAGCAAAGAAGGCAAAGTTCAGTCTGGTAGCTCTTCTGGGGCGGAACAGCGCGCTTGGATTGGACTGCAAACTGTTGCTGTATAGGACGGTAATCCGAACCATCTTGCTTTATGGTATGCCCGCATGGGCTACAATATGTAAGTCCAGATGGAAGAATCTCCAAACTTTCCAAAACGTTACCTTGAGGACCATTGCTCAACTTGACAGGAGAGTTGCAACAAATACTTCTATTGCCGACGATTTTAGGATACCTCCCATTGGGAATCACGTCCAGGAATTGATGAAAAACCTGCTTCCGAAGATGAAGGACCATCCCAATCCTCTGGTTGCAGATATTCTTGAGCACCCACTTACCTTCAGAAGCCTTCTTAGACATCGCAGGCCGCGTCACCTCCTGGACATCAATTTCGACGACATCCAAAAGGCGATATTTCCCGAATATTGGATCTCCTAGCTCCTCGTGTCCCTTGTCCCTCGTCAATCAACAATCAACACTATCGTCCTGATAGGAAAGGACTCCATCTTATCCTCTGGATGACTTAACTAGGTTTCATCTGGCTTCTCGCCTAGTTCAGTGTACTTCCCGTGGTTACTTTCTGGACGAGTATGGCAGTGAAAGCGTTGCTTTCGGACCACTCGGTTCGTTTTACCTGCACTGTTCGATTGTCGATTGTCGAGGGATCCAGGAGTTGCCTTTTGTTTATTGAGGATATCAACTTTACATTATTAATAGGAAAATCGTGGCCGGTTTCGATGGAGGGCTTAGCTACTGCAGATCGGTTTATCCTTCCGTATTTTCTATGAGCCATGTGTTATTTGTATCTAGTTCTGGCATTGCGAACCGATAGACTTTGTCACATTGGGCACACTTGATTTCATAGATTCCTGATTTAAGTAGAGCCGGGATTTTGTCCTTCGGGTTTGGTAAGGAGTCCTTGATTATGTTGGGGTTGCTGAAACATACAGAAAGGTAAAATGACTTGAGTGCAGAGCTCAATCCTTTAACTAGGTGCTTATTATATGGTACGGAAACCATATTGTCCTTGTTTTTGTGGCTGCCAAGTGTGGTTTTGTCCTTGATGAATTTTTTGAATCTTCTTTTTCTAAGCAAGTCCACAATGGTGTGTTCGTTGTACCCGTTGCTGGTCGTGATGTTCTTGATGAGGGCGATTTTCTTGTGAAACCTTTCTTGGATCAAGGGGATGTTGAGCGCTCTGTCCAGCATGGCAATAAAGGTGGCAATCTTCTGGTTCTATAGGTGGCTGGATTCAATTGGGATGTAGTTAAGTCCAATTGAAGGTACTATTCACTATTATAGCTGTCTATTTTTTATAGTGTATACTAATAAAAAGATTATTCTCAAAATCAACCTAATAAATAAATCAAAATAATAAAGAAATTCAACTTTTTAGTGTAAATAAAACTTTATAATTTAACTATTTTCCACTAGGAGCACCTTCCGATACTACGGTAAATGTCAAATTCTAGTCTGTCTCTTCCTCTGATGATAGTGACATATTTTATTGTTGTGGCAAAAGAGTCATTCATTTATTCTTACATCATATTTATCCACATAAATTTTAGCTTTTATTTAAGTTTTTAGTAGTTTTTCTAGCAAAAACACACCAATATGCTGTTTTCCTTAATTGTCCATCTACTTCCTGCTGTGTCTTCTCGTTTTTGCTCTCAACTGAGATCTTCATGATGGTTGCCCAGCACATTATTCGTTAGTAGCATGCGAGGTATTAATAATCGCTGGATCGGTAGAGGAGGACCGGTTAGATTAGGTTTATATAGTAACCGTTTATAAAGAAATTCCTAAGGAACTTAGTCTGTGGTTGAATCATAATCAACCTGCTCTTTCTTATCAAGATCATCATCAGAGACAGAATTCAGTTTGTGAACATCTTCCACTGAGTCACATTCATCGAAGATCAAAAATTCTATTATTGGCATTTCAGCTTGTAATTTTTCCATAAGTTGCCGTAATGGTAAATCAACATTAAATTTAGGTACAGCCTTGTATCTTTTTGGCTAGTTGGTGTTATTCCCGTTTTCTTGAACAAGTTTTAATAACTTCACATGTAACATTTTGCCATGATTAAACAAGAAATTGACACGTTAACATGACAGGCTGTTATATTCTTAGTTGCTTAGGCGGCAGTCTCTGCAGTGGCTAAGCTTCGCAAAACATTTGGACTATTAATTTCCTGTAACTTTGTATTATGCCTTCATCTTAAGGCTGGATCACAGATGTTGTGTTTGCTGGCAGGAATAGCATTTTAATGTTGGACAACTCAAAGAAGGATGACAGGGAGCACTGTTCAGCAACAGCAGAATATTTCGGCATTGTTTCTTCATTTGGTTGTTAAACGTGTGTAGCCGCTCTTTATATGATAAATTGTTTCCGTCATCCATGATTCCCGAAATGACCTTTCTGTTGAATTTTCTTATTATTCACGGTTTTTAAAATTCCCGTAGCCTTGCCAACTTAAAAGTGTTAATATTCAAATTTAGATCATGTTTGGCTGACCACATAAGCGAGATGGACACTTAGCAGAGGTGGCCACCTATTAGAGTTTTATTTCCATGTTAAAACTTAGGGGAAATATTTCTACGGCTACATAGGAGAGGTGGCCACCAAGGCAGGTTTTATTGTAATACCTAATCCAAATGAATTAGTCGGAACCAATCCGATATAAAACTAATGTTGACATCAGCCGGAAATTCTATGAAGTGCTCCGGGACCCAGTAAACTGTACAAAATCATCAGCCAGCTTTGTCTCGATGCCCGCTGCCCTGAAACGGTCTTTTAGAAAATCAATGGCTTCAAGCTTGCTTTGTAATTGGGAACTCAACAACATTTTGGTACAGAGGCATCGTCTTGGAATATCTTAAGGTAACAGAAAAATCTGACTCCTACTTAAAAGGTGATTTGTAATCAGGAGTTATGGTCAAAAACAAGGTCCTGGTAAAGGAGAACGTCTTTCAAAAAGGATTGTAAAACTAATTTGTTTTCGCGTATGAAACACATAAGTTTTGGAATTTTGACGGGTGGTATTATGTTGAATTCGATTTGTTCCTCGATGAGATCATTCTTAAAGCCAATTTTAAAAGTATTGTTTACTGCTGTAATGTTGATGAAAAGGCCGGAGAAATGTGCGTTTCCGTTAATGCGCAACTTCCCATCGTTCTTGAAAATGTAGCGTGCGCGGTAATCGTGTAAAAAATGAGGTATCATGTTGACCCGGATTTACTCGACAATCGACAATCGAACAGTGCAGGGAAAACGAGACGAGTGGTCCGAAAGCAACGCTTTCACTGCCATACTCATCCAAGAAGTAACCAGGGGAAGTACACTGAATTAGGCAAGAAGCCAAATGAAACCTAGTTAAGTCATCCAGAAAACCCGGATTTACTTACCCGTAGGCGAATTTGAAGGTAACTTAGCATGGAAATATGAGACTTCGCACATGTCGACGAATCGCAATCACAACTGACATAGCACGCCGTTTCTCAAACGTTTAATAGATCACCCTCTCATATCCAACTGTTCATGCAGTCTGGTCAAGTGACTTGAATACTGACCTATTGATTTTATGGTGCCAAATTAAAGAGGGCAATGAAAAAATATCTCTATAATAATTAATAGTCATTTCCTTAATTTATTATTTTATTTTATTAATTTTAGGAGGACTTTTGCAAGGGAGCACTAACATTTTGCTTCGGTAATCTCCGTAAATTTTCGGGGACTGACGTCATAAATACTTTAGTGCGATCAGTATAATATAAACGTGTGTAAAAGTGGAAGTCAATATCTCGTTTCCCTCATCACTTTCATGCAAATAATCGAAATAATTTAAGTAAACTGAGGCCTCAAATATATTATTCATCAATATATTCTGAATTTAAAGATATAATTTAAAATTTTAAATAAGTATAAAAAATAATGTATCGTATATTTACAATCTAACGGCAAAGGCGCGTTCAGTTTTCAAGTGCATCGGTTTATTTCTTTAAGACTAGTTTGTCGGAATTAACGCATTTAAAAAGGCAAAAATATCTCATTTAAACTGAATTTGCGAAAGAGAAAATTTTTTAAATCGTAACCTTTCCCAAACGTCGGCAAAAGTGTGCGTATTTTTCCTCACATAAAAATTGCCTGAAGATCCAGCGAGCAAGAAGACAAAAATACTGTGTTCAAACTATCTACACATTCTGCTTAATAACTTACATGCACAGTTTAAACTTCATTACGTATGAACAGAATTATATACCAATTATCGAAAATAATAATAAATCTAGTAGGCCCTAACTGATAATAAAAGTAGAAGAAAAATAATTATGGGAGGGGGGGTGGAGCTGAAGGCGGCACGGGAAATCATTTAATATCGAATATCTTTATATAAAAATCTATAAAATGAATCAAAAAGTGAAAACCACTAATCGAAAAGATGGAAAAAGGAGGTATAACATTGACAAAAATTAATATCTATTTACTTATTTTTCAAACCCGCTTATCCGTTAAGGGCGTGGGGGTAGCAGCCCTATGGAGGATCTCCAGTGATAGCGATCTTCCGCCATCAGGCGCATGTCCTCCAAGGTAATACCCAAGCGACTCGAACCCAGATTCTCCATGTAGTCTAGCCACCTGGTTCTAAGCCGATCCCATGGTCTCTTATCCACCAACTTAAAAAATAACAACTGCCTCGGAAGAATAGTTTGCAGCATCCATATCACATGGCCGAACTAGCACAACTGAGATCTCTTAACGCGAAGAAGTAGGGGCTCAACACTTAAAAACTCCCTTATTGTGCTGCTGTACACCCTATCAGGAATCTCATTTCGGGTGCTTATACCCGCGATCGCACGCTTTCGATCATTATTCAAGACTCATGACCATAGGTGAGAATGGGGATGAAGATAGATTTGAAAACCGAGAGCTTGGCATTGTTTCCCAGCTCACATTTCGTTACCACCGATCGCCACAGTTCACGTCTGACACAGCTTGCTCCACCGATCCAAGCATCCATTTCTTTATCCTGCTGCCTATCACTCGTGAATACAATCCCGAGATACTTGAACTTCTCCATCTGTCTCAATGGAGCTCCCCTAACATGGAAAGCACACTGAACAGGGTGGCTTGAAAGTGTCAGAACCACGGTCTTAACCACACTGATGTTCATCCCAGCCTCTTAACATTTGCCTGCAAACTGGTCTAGCGCATGTTGAAAGTTGGTGCGAGAAGACCCAAGGAGGACAAGGTCGTCAGCAAAGAGCAACCTCTCCATCAAGAAGTCGCCCACACAAACACGCCCATCTCCTCGACTGTCCCTGTCTATCCAGTCCATAAAGATAATTAACAAGAGGGGCGACAGTACGCACCCTTGGCGGAGCCCAACACCCATCGTGAATGTGTCTTGACTTAATGCAATTTATCTGGACGCACATCTCGGAGCTTTCTTACAAAGACTTGATAGCAACCAGTAATTGCCCATCCACCACATACTCTTGGAAGACTTGCTAGAGTTTTCCCTGAGGAACTCTGTCATATGCTTTTTCGAGGTCCACAGAGAAAGCGTAGACATGTTTTGCATAGTCCAAGGATTTCTCAAGGATTTGCCTTAGAGCAAAGATGGGATCCGTCGTGCTTCAGCCAGGTCGGAAACCATACTGCTCCCCCCGATAGTTTGGAGTCGACTATTTCCCGACTTCTCTTCTCTAGACACTTAACGAACACTTTCCCAGGAATGCTGAGCAAAGAGATGCCTCGATAGTTGTTGCAATCTCTCCAATCTCCCTGTTTGAAGATAGGGACCACAATTCCTGTCTGCCATTGCTTAGGGGCCTAGCCATATATCCAAGCAAGCAACCCAACACACACGAGTCAACCACAGGATTCCATCCTGATTTAAGGACTTTAACATCTCTGACCGGATTTCATCATCATGTGCAGCTTTGCCAGTCTTCAGTGACTTATCTGCGCATCTGACTTCTGCTTCAGTATTACTACTGTGACTATTCTCCACTCCAAGATACACCTCATGTGCTTCAGTTGTTGCTGTCACCGAATTAAGAAGAGATGCAAAGCATTCCTTTCACCTATGCAATGCATTCTCCCCCGTTTTCAGAAGCCTCCCATCTGAACTCTTAATAGTTTGTGATGAAAGAAACTTCTTTCCACGGAGGCAGCTCACGGTCTGCCAGAACACCTTGTTTGCCGAACCATAGTCTGCCTCCAATTTCTCCCCGAACTTCTCCCAGGCCTTGGCTTTAGCTGTTGATACTGCCTCAGCTGCTGCTTTTCACGTCCTAGTGTACTGCATTCGACTCGAAGGTGACTTATTTGCAAGCCATAGCAAATAGCTTCCTTCTTTGCCTTGACAGCTTCTTGGACTTCACCATTCCACCATGCAGTCCTTCTCTCACCGTCCTACACCACACCAGAGCAGAATGCAGCCGAATTTATCGCAGCAGTTTTAAACAATTGCCACTCCTCTTCAACAGTAACTCGATCACCTGGTGGTTCTTTGAAACTTGAAGATATGTTATCTGCAAGGTCTTCCTCATATCCCTATCTTTCAATGCCTCCCATTTAATGTGCCAAGTCTGTCTGGACCTAGTATTTTGCTTGGTTGACATGGATTCAGAGAACCGCAAAGTGCAGACATCAAAGTGGTGATCAGTTGATAGTTCTGCCCCTCTCGTCACACGATTATCTAACACTGATCGGAATAAGTCAGCTGACACGATCACAAAATCAATCAGTGACGTCTGGTCCATTGCGTCCCTGTACTAGGTATACTTATGGGATACCTGTGCTGGAAAAAGGTGTTCGTGATGTCAAGTTTGTTGTTACAACAGAGATTCAATAAGCGCCTCCCATTCGCATTTAAGAGAACGTCACCATTTCTCCCAACCACGCCTTTTCACGTTTGGTCATCAGCCTCTGCGTGTGGATTGAAGTCCCCACCAGGATTACAGAATCTTTACTCCCTCTCCTGCTAAAAGCAGCATCAACTTCATCTAGAAAGAGTGGGTACTCTGTGACTACATTCAGAGCATATGCAATGAACAGAGAGAGAGAGAGAGAGAGAGAGAGAGAGAGAGAGAGAGAGAGAGAGAGAGAGAGAGAGCGTTTCCCTATGTGAAGCCTCAGGAGACAGTCTTCCACCTAAGGGGTCCAATCTGCAACAAAATCAGCCAGCTGGGGACTTGTGAGTATCCCCACTCCTGCCTGGGCAGTCATGCTAGGGTCGACACCTGAGTAGAAAAGATTCCACCCTCTTTCTAAGCCCAGAGTTCCAGAACCCAGTCGTTTCGTAGAGGTAATACCTATGATATCCGGTCGATATCGTTTGGCCTCCTCCACTAACTGTGATTCCTTCCCTGGAGAATATGTTCCAAGTGCCGATTGACAGCACCCGATACCATTGTCGCTTTACCCGTTTCTTCTCCAGGGTAAAGGCATGCGCTGCCCCTTACCGTTTCCCCAAGTGCATAGCGAGTGGAGCTTCTCGGAGGCATTGCTCTGAGATAACAGCCAGGAGACTGTCGACTATTTTTCGTATGGGAGCTTCTGCCTAACTCCCAACCGCGGGTGACTTTAACTGCGCCACACCCAATGCAGTATGAATTCTCTCATTTGTCGACATCATGATATATACTTGTTTAGTTGCTCTTTGTCTCACTTCTGAACAATGACCTTTCTGATAAGGGTGACCCTGAAGTAGCAGTGCTACAAAAAGCATCGCTCACAGAATCACTGAAGCACCCAAAGCCCTGCCCCACGGCAAGAAGGCATCCACTCATAAAAAAATTAATATCAAAACTATAAATGTTTTATCGGAGCTTCAACGGAGCCCATTTCTGCGATTTCCGAGCCCATTTCTGCGAAAAGTTCTTGCAAGCAGCCGCCAACTCATACGTACACCTGAAAGCCCATTATTGTTTACAGTGTATTCTTGTATTAATTTTTCTATCGAAAAATGGAAGGAAAAATTCTGCGACCTGGGTTCGAACCAGAAACCTCGACTATCATGGCCGATGCCTCTACTAGGTTCCTGGTTCGAACCCAGTAGTCGAGGTTTCTGGTTCGAACCCAGGTCGCAGATTTTTTCCTTCCATTTTTCAATAGGAAAATTAATAAACATCTCCAGTCTATATTTATTTATTTAAGTGTATTCTTGTTTTATTTACATACATCTATAATTTCAGTATGATAACTGATAAGAATTTTTATATACTTTATTTTTCTCTACTTGAAATTAGTTTGGATAAGAGTGTTTTAGCGGTGAAGGCCTTTTTTAAGCGAGCTTTATTTAATCGACTGAACACCATAATTAATAATATAGAATCTACTGACCGCAAATTCCTTTTTATTCGAACTTCTGGAAATAGCGTGATTAGTATTTTCAAATTTATGAAAAAGTTTGGTAAAGTTCTATTCTTTTGGTTTCAAGCTGTCCTTAGATATACTGCATTTTCGAATTGCAGCACATTGAAGCCATCTATCCATTGTCGCAAGTGTTTGGGATGAAATGGTTCTGTCTGTTTAGAATTGTTTTTTAAAAGGGATGCTCATTCCGATATCATTACAATCAGTTCAAATAGAATGAAGAAAAATGATACACAAATTATTCAGCCTAACTCTTCATATACCGCTGGCTCAGCTGATTTCTCTATCTAGATTACCCTGCATCTATTTTGCTCTCATTGAGTAGGATTTTGAAAAGAAGACCAAGAAAATATTCTTTCATATGCCATTTTCGATCAAATTATAAAAATTAATAAAAGGTTAAAGTTGTAATTTTAATTGTTATTTTTATTATATTATAAACTTATATCCTCATCCATTCTTATCGGCCTCGGTGGCTCAGTGGTTGCGTGGTCGCCTCTGATGCCCAAGGACGCGGGTTCGACCCTCGGCCGAGGATGACGAGTATTTTTTCAGGTCACGCACTTCCTTCGGAAGGGAAATAAAGCCTTTGGTCCTGCGTAATCGTTTGCTGGCTGCATGTTAAAAAACCCTTGCGAGGCAAAATTTGTGGCCCCTATAACACCGTCCTGAAATGACCATAGCAGTTGAAAAGGACGTTAATACCAAACAAACCAATCATCCATTCCTGCTTATACTAAGTATGGTAGGCATCATGCTATGTATTCATGACGTTGAAGGCTATATGCAATCTTTGGAAACTGACATTAAAAACCCAATTTTTACTTACATAACTGATAACTTTAGGGAAACGAATTATTGCATAAACTATATTAAGACAAACTGCATCTAATTACACCATAAAATCAACAAGTAAAAATTCCACGTCAGGTCCAAGCACTATTGGTCCATCGGTCGCCCAATTGGGGAACTTTAGTAGCCCAAAATCGCCCAATGCATGAAAATAGCCCTGACCATGACTTTTCCCTGACTTTCCCTGACCATGTTTCATTTCCCGGACTTTCCGTGACCATGTTTCATTTCCCTGACTTTCCAGAATGTGGGAATTCCGCAAATCTACATTAAGTCTATGATGTAAGCTTCCAACTATTATACTGAGCATTACTTATTTCCAGCATTTTTGTAATTCAGTCCAAAATTGCTGACAGTCATTTGGCACATTTTCACTAAAATATATGGTCCAATCTTTCGTAATTATTGATCGCCACTGAGATTCAATCATGCTAATTTCTAAACCTTCCATGTTGATCAGCTTTAGTGGCAATTCACAAAATGGTTTTCTGCATTGACTGAGAATGAGTGCAGGAGAAAGATTTTTTACCTTTTCATACATCACAAAATTACTAGGAAATCGTTGTAGAATTTCTGCACATAATGAACGTAAAAAGTTGAAACATCGCTCCTTTAAAACATCCTTATTAACACCTTTTCCACATTTAAGCAGCTCAAAATTCAAATCTAGTAAAAAAACTATGCTTGAAGGAAGCTTTCAGCAAGCTGCTTCAGCAAATAAGTTGAGGGAATGACATACGCATTTTATAAGTACTAAATTAGGACTTATTTCTCTCAGGTTTGTGAACAATGATATGACCTAATCACGCCTCTGGTCTTCCATTGGTCTTTTCGTCTCGTCCTCGTTTTAATAATTGTCTAAAACCAGTTTTTTTTGTTATTTGACAATAATTTCGCCCAAAAATCGTCACAAAATTCGCACAAAACAAATCGCCCAAAAATCGCAAATTTGAAATTTTAGTAGCCCAATTTTGTCGCAATCGCAAATTTGAAATTTTAGTCGCAATTTGAACAAAAAAGTAGCCCAATTTGCGATAAATCGCCCAACCTGGCAACCCTGCTTGACCTTTAACTTCGCCATTTCACAAAAGGTTCTTGAACCTATCGTCTCGTGCACCATCTAACAATCCTCTCGATGTTAAACACTTGGGGTTTTTCACACAAATACACATAAATGTAACTCTTGTTCGTCCACACAAATATACCAGCAACTTCATCATAATCTTTAATTTTATACTCAGCAGGTTTTCTATAAATGATTTTTGTAACCTCAAATACCTCTTCCATCCAGTTTGGTAGATGTAATTTTCAGTCTCGAGATACGCATGTGATCTCTGATTTGTAACCGCTGGGTTGTCTACGGCGCTGATGTATAACCACGCAGTTTCAATCACAGACTGGGTGCATTTCGATCGTTAACATCTGATGGAGCCATACCCAATGATCTCTGAACACGACTGTTGTAGCTTAGCACAAGATCAGGTAAAATATCAATGTACATCTTATTCCAAAAGCGTTTCACTTAGGTGAATGATGTTTGATTTCCTTGCAATACATTAAAACAGACAGATTAATCGGTTCAGGCAAGAAGTCGGGTTGTCACGGAATTTGGACATCGGTAATTCCATGGACAATCAATGTCGTCATGACACCCGTTACATTTATGCACGTCATCATCTTGCTAGCGAGTGGATGAGGCATCATGACGATCATCACAAACAACGCGGGAAAAACGAGAACACGAGAAGTGCGAAGAGGAACAAGTTTGGAGATGCGCGAAAATTAAAAAGGACGGAAAAAGGAGGCTTGGAGACGAGATCGGCGAAAGTCATGCAAATGGAGAATGGGAGAGTCTGCAACTGTTATGAACCTTGAGAAAGCTGAAGCGATTAGGCAAAATGAAGGAGCGGTTCCCGGGTTCAGCGGAGAGCTCGGCAGGAAACCTTCGACGACGCAGAAAAAGCGGGCGGAGCTTCGTCAGCAAACATTGGCTCGGCGAACGGTCGAACACGTAGTGCGACCGCGGAAGCAACGATTTGTACCCGTGTTTCTACTGTCAAGGTTAGTAAACTTTGCTTGTCCAACTCCCTTCATACCTGGACTCTCCTTTCTCACACCCAAGTGCAGATCTGCAGTATCAGCAATCTAGTATCTGCTCGTATCGCCATTATTTCCAAGCGGAGTTATTATGTGCGCGTTTTCTACGAGCTCAGCAACTTGCACGCCTATAGGAAGGAATGCGTCAGGGGACTCTGGCCAAGCGGATTACGAGCCTATCTAATGGAAAGCATCGGCTTCGTTTTTGAGCGAGAACGTGAGTAACTTAATTCCATTGCGCCATTATTGTTGCTACCTTGTACGTGCCTTCAAAAAACGTCTGAACAAGTGGGGACGAGCAAACGATAGCGTTGAGACTTTTCATATATATATTCATACGCATTTATGGTATACGAACACTCAGCTGTTTAATTTATCCCCAGTTCTTCGTTTGCTACTCCGTAGGATATAAACTTGTGCTCCAAAGATGCCGTTCGTATATGACGTCATCAACCTGGAGTGGTTCATCCCGACAAAAGCTCAGCCTTGCCTTGTTGGTTTCGTCGCTGAGTTTCGTCCTATGTGCATGTGTGTGTATTGACGTGCCACGAGTCACCTACGAGTTATAATAATAAAATTATCATTTGTGCTACTGTGTGTCGGCTTACTCAAATAGTAGTTTTCACGTAGTATATTTTCTACCGGATTTGTGATTCCCGAATTGTGTATTTAATATGCCAATGAAATCCGATGTTTATTTTCTTTGAGGATAAAAATATCTACTCATAATTTAATTAGTTGCGTTTATCGTTAAGTATTCCTAGCATTAAGCATAGCTACCATAAGTTTTGTTTAGAATAAATCTTTTATTTGTTTCATTTACATTTACGCCTGCTCTGTCATTGCTTCCACTGCATACTCATATTTTTGATCAGGACACGGGTTCAAATCTTGTCGGACGATGCCATTTATTCTTTTTAGCAACAGGGATAGATAGGCATAATGAGTGACGTTAAATGTTTTGATTGAAGTCTGGTTTTGAGCCTTTATTATGAAAGTTTTTCTTTATTATTAATAAATCAATGTATATTATTAATTTAGCAGAAATGAAGTATAATAGCGTGAAAACTACACGAGGAAATAAGCGATTAGTTGGCAAAGTGCATTCAACAATTTAATGGTGAATACACGAATTAAATCATTATATGTTTTTCAGGAAAAAATCAGTAATAATAATTTAACTATAAGTTTGCTTCAGATTTAATAAAATAATAGTCTTCTGAATAATGCCATTTCATAAAGAATAGCTGACACTCTCTCGAAATGAATATCATCTGGGTTTATTCTTAAAAAAATAACATATCAGCAAACAAAGTTTTATTCTCATCCATGACGGGAATAATGATATAACAATGTAATATCTAATATATGATGCAGTATATATATATATATATATAATGGAATCCAATACGTCCATCCAGGGCCTTACGGCCAGAGGCCGACGAATTGGGTCCCTGGATGAACTTGGGTTGACGAGAGTGTTGCCAGATCAGTGGTTTTGCCACCAGATTTAGTGAATTTTGCACTGAAATTATGCAAAAATCCACTAAATTCCACTAAAAAATCCACTAGATATTACATTAGAACAATAGAACTACAGTGGATTTTTCGTTTGAATTTAGTGGTAAAAATTTTTTTGAGCTGGCAACACTGGTTGACGACTGCTGTAAGATGGTCACAGCAGCCGGGGGGGGGGGGGCGCTTATCCAGTTAAGCTGTGCCTGATATGCTTAACTTCACACATGTTGCGTGTCCATTGAAAGCCACCAGGCCACAGCCTCCCCTATATGCTGTTCACTATATGGTAGATCATATTGGGTCTTGTTTATCTTACAAAATATAAGCATAATATGTGGCGGCATGAACAATTTCAGTATCAAAATATTACAGAATTTAAAAAGTAAAAATATCAATGTTCGAAATACAGAAAAATAAATAAATAACTTAAATATTTATTGATGAAAATAAGAAAGAAAATTTCCACAGCCTGGATTCGAACCAGGACCATTTCGCTTCGAATTCAGGTTGTGGAATTTTCGTTCCTGTTTTCATCAATAATTTAAACATCTGAGGTTTTACGTAGGATAAATCCTCATCGAACATTCTTGAGATATTCTTAAATATTTATTGCTTTGTTCTTAATAAGTGCATTAAATATTTCATCTGCAAGGTCTGTCTTACTGAAATAAAAAGCAGAGATTAATCTTTTCAGTTAAAAGTACTGTAATTCACCCACACCAATCATAAACCTCATCCCTGTTTCCACTCTGGACAATCAAGTCCTTTTTAAACTTCTTAGATGTTCGTTAAAATTACTAGACTTTAAAACCCATCAATTTAGGTTTGCTCAACTCCTGCCAAGCAAACGAATACGCTTTTGGAATAGACTATACCTACGTTTGTTGGTAACTATAAAAAACTTAAACCATACGCGCTTTTAAAGTACGGTTTAATCTTTCTACCACTGCTTCTTTAAAATCGGATTCTGTAACAAAGAAATGAATGTTGAATTATTTAAAATAGTCTTGAACATACGGCGGTGAATTAAAAAGTAAGTAACATTCTGAAACAGTAAAAACAGATGCAAGTTAAGATCTCATGCACACATTCTGAGGAAACGTGCACCATTTATTTCACTTTTCTAAATAATCACCCAACAATTGTAAACACTTGTCTGAACGTGAAATTAACTTTTCCGAAAAAATCCGCTCCAGCGTTTCTCAGCCATGTCGGCACTGCGTCTTTGACGTCGTCATCAATGCGGAATTGTTTTTTTTCCAGGTCACATTTGATTGTCCAGAATCATCTCGTTAATGGGGCAATGTGCTCATGATGTGGATCTTCTTCCTGCGCGGTATTCGTCCGTCAAATTTGAGTGCCCTTTTTCGAACTGCTGGTATCACTTCACAATTGCAGAATGAGGAATCACATTATCCCCATAGACACTGCAAATTTCTTTATGGATTTCAGTGCAATTTAAGCTATTTCACCCACAAAACACGGATTGTTTCGCAAATCTCCAACGTGGAATGTACAACCCTAGCGTCAATGAACTTCGGACACCTACAGAATTTTGGATAAGTACAACGAATAATGAAAATTACTTTATTGAGTGCACAGAGCTGTAGTACAAAAGTGATATAGCATTTTAACATAAAAAAACGAGAAAATTAAATAAGCGACTTTTTGTAATGTTCCGTTTTCAACACGTTGCAATGAACTTCGTACACCGTACCGTTTATTGCACATTACCACTGAGTGACGTCACCTTTCCGACGAATGACGCTCCGAAGTCGTTGAGGCATGCTGGACACTAACTTCTGCGTTGTTTCTACTGGAATTTTGTCCCACTCTTCGGAAATAAACGCCCGCACTGCTGCACTGTACGAGGCTTCCGCTGTCTGACTTTTCGCTTTAAAATGCGCCATACATTTTCAATGGGTGACAGATCTGGGCTGCAGGCAGGCCAGTCAAGCACCCTGAAACGCTGCTGTTGTAGCCAAGCCTTGGTGTTCCGAGCAGCATGAGGCTTCGCGTTGTCCTGCTGAAAGATGCTTGGTCTTCTATTGAACAACTTTTGGCGGGATGGATGCAGACGCTGTTGAAGAATGTTTATATAGGCAGCAGAGTTAATAGTGCCCTCGCAAAAGTGAAGCGATCCTGTCCTGGCTGCACTCATGCAGCCCCACACCATCAGCGATGCAGGTTTCTGAACTTTCCTCTGGTAACAGTCGGGATGATTGCTTTCGTGCTTGGTCCTTAGCACCTTGCGACCCTTGTTGCCATACATCACTGCAAAGGTGGACTCGTCGGACCACAGAACACTATTCCACTGAGCAAGGGTCCACTTTAGATGGGTTCTGGCCCATGCTACCCGGCGACGCTTAGCTACAGTGCTCATAAATGGCTTACTCTTTGTAGCGTATGAGTAATAGTTGCATCTTCTGATGTAACGGCGGACTGTGCTTTCGGATATGGGTATATGAAAATATTCTCGAGCCCAACCAGTCATTTCACTTATGGGAGCATGCCTGTTTTTCACAATGTAACGTCGAAATACTCGTAGGTCCCTAACATTCAATAATCGCTGCTTGCCTGGTGCAGTCTCTGGTTCTGTTTTCCCGATTTCTCTGAAACGCTTAAAGATCCCATTAGCAGTAGAGAGTGGAACTGATAATTCATGGGCAATAGCTTGCTGGGATTTGTTATTCTGGAACTGCTGTATAATTTTTTGCCGTATACACGTTTCTACTGGCTTACCACGTCCCATGGTTCAAAACAACACGAATACTGTGCTCTGTCTCGTGGACGGTGCTTTTAAAGCTTGATGCAAAGCATTCTGGGCGTTTCTACAGCCTTCAGAAAAGTTCTATATGCTGGTGACCCCTTGTGTACGAAATTCCTTGAAACCTGTTAGCAACGCAATTTTACATAAATTTGAATAAATTATTTCACACCATTAAATCGATTCTAAATCGATGCTGATATTGTTACATATACTCAGTAAATTTATTTTCATTAGCCTGCAATCCTCTGTATGCACTTTTCACTGTGTTTTTAGCCAAATTACTTGGTGTCCGAAGTTTATTGACGCTAGAGTTGTACAAACCAGTTGCTTCGCCATGACAACAACATTCTTGCGCATCCAGTAAACGACTGAACACGTGAGATCATGCCATGTTGCAATCATACAGAAAAAAATGAAGGAGGGAAATGTTGCTTAGATTTGATCCCTCTATCACCTCCCCCAAGTTTGTACACGTTATTCACGAACACCCTGTTTACATATTGATACATACATACATTGAGTACATCATAAAGTAAGCATCACATTAATATTTTTGGTAATTTTATTTTTTCAGCTGCAGACAGTAACAAATTTGATGTCAAGTTAGAATTTAAAGATGAAATCTCTAAAAATTTCAGGGAATGTCAAAAACCAGAAGAAATTGAAAGTAAGTGGACAATTAATTAGAATAGATAGTGTTAAACATTAAAATAACAGGCTCTAAGACGTGAATAAGTAAAAATATGAATGGCATAGCGTTCACTAATCCTATACATTCAATTACAAAGCAAATAACAAGAAATTAAGCCTTCCGGGGAAGGTAAGGAAAGTAGCAAAAGCTCCGAGTTCATCAATCTCTACCCCTTCATCTGCACTTTTTAATCAAAAATTATATTCTCGAACTTAGTATTTAGAAAATATAAAAGAATCCTATCTTTTTCCCTTTTTCATCATTTTTTATCGAATGATATATCACTCGCCATACGTTGCCATAGTTCTAAAGACCAAGTGACTGCCACCCACACAACTCCGATCCCACTGGGACAATTTGGCCCAAACTTCATAGGAATGTAGAGTTTGCCTAGACGAATATCCATATCGAATTTCACTACCTTACCATACCTAAATACGAGAGTCGTTCAAATTTGACCTTGACTTTATTTTTTTTTTTAATTTCATTCTTGTAAAAATCTAAACTTTCATTATTGGGATAATAACTATCGCCTGTCATGCAAATACAGCACCAATCATCTGGTTGCCATGACAACCAATTCTTTGTTTAAACAAAATGGCGGACAGTGATGTATCGACCTTAGTGGAACAACGAATAATCATCAAGTTTCTCCACAACGAAGGTGTGAGAGCATCTGAAATTCATCAGGGACTTCAAAGACAGTTCAACGAATCATGTTTGTCTCGATCATCCGTGTTTGCTTGGTACCAAAAGTTTGAAGGAGGGCGAGAATCCACCGGCAATGATCCTCATAATGCAAGGCCAGCAACTGCTGTCATTGATGGCTTCATCGCACGACAAATGAGCTGATAAGGAACAACAGGCGGATTTATGCAATACCGCCTAGAGAGAAAGCCTGCTCACAGAAAAATCATAAATTGTTGCAGGGACAATTTCGGGCTTATTATTGATAGAAATATGATTAACAATATCCTACCGTAGGCATAGTCTTTTAATCCCCTAGTCTGTGCACAGGCATTGAATTCCATTGTTTTAGTCCAACATTTGGATTGCTGTATTTACTGAAAAGTCGTTTCTTGCCCCCTCTCTTGAATGAATTTGGCTACAGCTCAAACATAACAATGCATTTTAACGATCGCACAACGTAACAAAGCTGTCAGCTACTATTACGTGTTCAGCAACAAAACGTAACATTACCTTTCTCAGCCTGTTATGCAAATTTTGCAATGTGTAATCGTTGTTGGGGCGAACCATACGTGTGCCTTGATGGGGTGCTGATCATAATTCATTGATATGAGAGTGTACATGGATTCGAATTGAGGACACAAATGAATCAGTCGGGTTGTATTAGATCCGATGCACTCACCAAACATGGTGTAATAAGTTATAGGAAAACAGGCGGTGTTGCGATCTTCAGAAATATTAACTCTTTAACCGAATGCGAACATACACTGTTAGACTGGTCAAACTATAGATGACTGATTGACGCTGGTATCGATAATATTTGTATGGTTAAAGTGTGGTGAGATTCATACTAGGCATTGTTTAAAATCATCCTAATGTTCGATATCCTATATGGCAATGTTGGTGTTCAGTGCGATGATCAAATATTCACCAGCAACTATACCTATCAAAGACAACATGGAGGTCAAATTATGATATTTGGAGGCTTCAATGTAGATGCTATATTAAACTTAGAGCTCTTGGCTTTGTGAAAAAACGTTTCAATTTAGATTACATGCCCATCGAATCACTTACTACATTGGGTGGCAGTACTACAGACAGGGTTCGTACGGGTCATGAAAAACCTGGAAAGTTTTGGAAAATCAATGGTTTCTGACTTAAGTTTTGGAAAAGTTTTATAAAAATGTTTTTTAAACAGATTTAATGTTTACCTAATAATTATTTATAAATGATATGACTATATTATTCTTAAAACTATAAAAGATTATGGTCATGGAAAATGTATTGAATTGCCTTGAAAAGTTTTGGAAAAGTCATGGAATTTTATCTTTGATCAAGTGTACGAACCCTGACAGATTTAATATTGATTCTAGTCTGTTGACGTTTGTATCATACTTCTCTTATCACAGACCACTGATTTGTAAGTTGTGAATGGCCTATAATTAAGGTTCGATTAAAATTAACGCGTCTGGTTAAAAAATTATGATATATTGCAGTATATTAAACATTTTATGTCAGAAATTAAAATTCTTAAACTGTGTTGTACAAAATGATTTCTTATTCGCCATGTAGCCACAAGACGTATTCTACGATTTAACTAGCGGCCGTGTCCCAACACAGCACCGTACAATTTTTTTTTTACAATGTCGAATTGATAATTAGCAACTCGACTTTAAGGAACTAATCAACATAATGTGCAATATAGGGTAAGGAAGATTACCCGCGTGCACGGGCGCTGCCCGCGGACAGAAATCTTGAACAGCCCTGCTTTAGACCTGTCTTTTAAAATTTCCATTGCCCTTGACGTAGAAGCTCTTAAGCTCTCCTGCTCTAGCGGAGCTACCATTGTTCAGATGCTTCCAACGCCCGGAGAGCTTTTTATCTTTCTGTTGCAAATTTCAATAATCAATACTCGTTCTTTCCCTTTCTTTTGCCAAACACACAAATTTTTGCCAGTCGTCTGGACGTTTTTAGGGAGCTCAAGGAAGACCCGTGTGATTCCTTAGCCTCCTCGATAAACACTGCCTTATCTATGTCCTGTCATTGCATAATCATATTTATGCTCGTTGTTAATAATTCGTTACCCCCTCCTTAAAAGATGTTAACATGGTTAATTATGTAGTGCCACACCAGTAAATGTGTTACGTTTGTAGTGTCACACCGAGGCTAACGAGAAAGACAGGCTCCGGCACTTGAAAAGTCACCTGACCAAGATAGGTCTATTAACAATGTATCTTTCATTGTTTCCATCTTGTATTTAAACAATCTGTTTTTTCCTTTGTTGGAAACAATGAAGGTTGGATTGGTAATAGACGTATCTTGGTCAGGTGACTTTTCAGTGCCGGAGTCTGCATTTCTCGTTAGCCTCGTGCCGTACCAGGTAGTGTTAAGTATATAGTGCAACACCAGTTAATGTGTTAACAAACTTTCAACCCCCTTTCCCCCTCTTAGGGGTTGAATTTCGAAAAAAAACCCACTTACGTTTTGTAAAGAACCTCTGTACAAAATTTCAAGTTTCTAGGCCTTATAGTTTGGGCTGTGCGTTGATCACTCACTCACTCACTCACTCACTCACTCACTCACTCACTCACTCACTCACTCACTCACTCAGTCAGTCAGTCAGTTTCTACTTTTATAGATTACGAAAAATAAATGCATCCTATTACAGTAACATTTTGAGGACTCTCTGAAGCCGGTACTAAACAAAAAGCGACCAGGACTCCTTATCAATGGTGTTGTCTTCTGCAAGATAATGCCAGACCACACACAGACTATAGACAAATCGACGGAACTCAAATGGGACATCTTACCGCATCCTCCTTACAGTCTGGATCTCTCCCCTTGCGACTATCACCTTTTTGGACCATTGAAAGAGTTCTTGGGAGGGAAGAGGTTCGGCTTCAATGAAGAAGTGAAAAAGGCTGTCCTGACGTGGTTTCGACATCAGCCTGAAGATTTCTACAGAAATGGTATCTAGATACTCCGAGAACGCTGGAAAAATGTGTAGAGAAGCAAGGAGAGTTCTTGTGTGTGTGTTGTAGAGTGCTTTTGCTTGGGCACATACAGCTTAATCGCCGTGGTAGATTAGCTAGGGGTGGGTAACGATTAACTCCAAGACGGGATAAGACTCAACAAGAATTTATTTAAAGAATTACTTGAACTTAGATAATAACTGCAGACAAACTGAACCCCAAAAGGAAAACTCTCTCCCAATTAATTCAAAGGAACCTCCCCTTCCTGATAATTCCCGGTATAACTTAATGATAATCAAAACGTGAATAATTGAAAAGTAGGGTTGCAAACGAAATTTGTTAGCTTTATTGCTCTTTACAAAAATAGCTGATACAAAACTCGACGAAATATTGACAGTTCGTAGATTGAATATAGGCTTGGTAAGTTGGCGCAATCCCGTTTGGAAAATTGAGAAGAAAAAAAACAAAACAAAGCCTTTGTAAAGTGTTCATACGTAGGGGCCAGAAAAAAAATCTTTAGGAGGAAAAAATAAAATATAAAATGAATTAACGCATAGATTAAGTTGATTTAGAATAGAGATCAGAATAAAATTACAAGAAAGTCACTCAAATAAGGCAAATATAGCTAGGATGTTCTTGACTTAATCAAGTGCTAGTGGCTGAAGGGTGGATTAAGTTATTTGTTGGGCTATAAAGTTCCATAAGATAAAAGCTGCCTGATGGAGTGCAAGCCCTGAAAAAAAATATAAGAAAAACAAAACAAAGCAAAAGAAACTAAACAATTAGTGATAAAAAGGAAACTTAAAGACACTAGTAAATTCATTGGAGTACTGGGAAAGGCACAGAGGGGGGGGGGGGACAAAAAAGACGGACGGAGGACAACACGGTGAAGAAAAGCTATGAAGGGCCTGAAAAGGAAAGATGATTAGAGGAGGGAAAGAAAAGGGCTCTGTCTGCTGGTACCAGGTCTAAAACGGGACAGGTAGCGGAAAAGGAGAGAAGGAAAGGCAAAAGGGAAACAATAGCAGGGCATCATCACACTCCGAACAGGATTGAGGCTGCAAAAAAACAGATTATCATGGATTCTTAATTAAACACAAGAAAAAACAATATTGTCCGAAAGACTACAGTTGTGATTAACCAGGTCTAAAGATTCAGAAGAAAAAATAGGAGGTAATAGTCCATTGGACGAACCCGAAGAAGTGTGCTACTGCATGAGCACGAACCGAAGCGAATGTTCCCGGCCGCGTCATCTGTTCCCTACTTTTATGTGCGTCATCTGTTCTTGTGTATTTTCCTGTGTTTCTATTGTGACTGTTACTCTACAAGATCTTCGCTTCACCTGTGCTTTTTGTCCACATCTGTCTGCATAAGACTTCCACCTCATTTGTATTTCTCCACATTGTGTAACTTTTATTATTTCATTTTATTTTATTCTATTTTTTCATTAAAAGAATTATTTATTTTTAATCAACTATGATCCTATATTCAAAGATAATGAGCAAACAAAATAAATTACCATAAACCAAACTCCATGTAAAGATTGCCATTTTAAATATTATTGCCAAACTAAGAGAGAACTTATAATAAGAGCAAAAGAACACTAAAGAGCAATAAGGCTAATAATAATAATAATAATAATAATAATAATAATAATAATAATAATAATCACTGCATAACAAACAACCACATTCCTAGTTGGCAACAAATAAAAATTAGAACAAAAGAAAGAAATTACATAAAATGATTAAAAGAAGCTGTCTCAATTAAATTAGAGCCCAATAATTTAGCACAGAGATCAATTAACAAAACTAATAATTGGCAAATAATAAATTAAAATACACAATATTTAAGATAGAAAATACATGAACTATAAACATTTAAATAGATAAAGAAAAAATCTGCATCACTTAAATTCCCTTAAAATACAACTGTTCTTGAAAACGTTATTATATTCGATTTACACTTAATTTTGCTTATCTCATTGTTTTTTACCATCCTATTCAGTGTCTATACAGGGTGTCCGGAAATAAATGGTAAATATTCATACACGCGAGAGAACATGTATAAAGAAGCATTTTTATTCCTATGAACATGGTGTCGCAAGCCAACCCCCACAGAGATACAGGGGGTCGTCTGTTACGCTGCCTGATTGTTGGCGTCCCGCGAGCGACTAGGCAATATGTTGCAGCCCACATCTGTTCAAGAGATGTCAATTGTCCCCATTGGACTTTTTTGTGGGGCTACATGAAGTCACTGGTGTACGAAACACCTGTTCCATCCGTTGATGATCTGGTCGCTCGCATTGCTGTGGCAGGTGAAACAATTCGCGAACAACCGAATGCACTACGTCATGCACGGGAGTCGCTACTACGGCGCTGTAACCTGTGCGTGCAAACACATGGCCGGATCTTTGAATACCTGCTGTGAGTCTTGATACGCAATGGACATTTGTGTGGCGTCTGTTTTGTTCACATTTGTTTTAACCCGCAGCTTGGATGTACGCCTTGATGTGCATTGCTCATAGTCTACGTCAATATGTTACCTTAAGAGCCTATAGCGTTTGTAGGGTCTCTTATTTGTTTATTTCTACGTAGTTTAATGTTATGTGATGTGGCTTGATTTTATTCCATTACATCAACACCTTCAAACAGGTCTGTAGGCTCCAATGTGGGCTGCACCACATTGCCTAGTCGCTCGCGGGACGCCAACAATCAGGCAGCGCAACATACTTTAATCCCCCTGCATCTCTGTGGGGGTTGGCTTGCGACACCATGTTCATAGGAATAAAAATGCTTCTTTATACATGTTCTCTCACGTGTATGAATATTTACCATTTATTTCCGGAACCCTGTATTTATACATAATTAAAGGAACCGACATTGTTCCATGTTATTTTATTTTCAACTGCTATCATATCCGATTGGAGAGTTTGTCACCATCTGGACAGAGGGTCATTGGAGGTTTGGAGTCTGTGTGTGTTTCACCTGGAGGGAGTCTCCAATGTTTGGTGTTCTCTACATGAGAAGGCATTGGGAGATAAATGTACATTCCATCTGCAGGGCCGTAGCCAGAGCGTTATCTTGGAGGGGGTCAATTTTCAAAAATTCCGGACCCTTTTTCAAAAATTCCACTGAGTCGGACCTTTTTCCATAATGGGTTGGTCGTCGACCCCCCCCCCCCTCCCCTGGCTACAGGCCTGATCTGTACATGTAATCAATTTTAATTCTGAATTCACTTACATCTATATGGAATCATCAAATCATCACCTTAGAGAATGCATGTTATATAAAGAACTTGCAAATATATTGTTCATCATGTATATATAGCACCTTTTGATGTTAGTAGTGATGTATGACGAATACCATGAATTCGTTTTGCATCTGAAGCAGGTAAATCTGGAGTGTCTGCAAGTCTTCTTTTAATCCGTTTTCGTGCAGTTTAAAAAAAGACAACAATATTTATATTGTAATTTAAAATCATGTCAATCAAATGCTTTAAAAAATCATAAACAAAAACATGAATTAATTAAAAAAAAATCGTTATTAATTTTAAGTATGCAACAAAATTTGGAAAATAAATTCAGAATAGAAGTACAAAAAAATATTTGCATTTCTTACCGTGAAGTATAAGAGGAGAAGCGATGGATTTCTCTATGTTGCCAGTTGGAAAAATATTGAATCCTGAGAAGTCACCTGTTGGAGTGGGAGAGCATTCTAAAGAAAATCCAGCATACTAAAGATGTGGAAGGAACAGGGAAGAGCCTGCAGGCAATTATACTCGTGAAGAAGATGCTAAAGGAGTTCCAACTCCTAATGAGGTGCTAGGAAGGGGACGAGTGTGTTCTGAGCCTTCTGTTAATACATGGGGTTGGTCGTGAGCTGCAGGTGATTGAGTTTGAAAGCGGATGAAAATATTGTAGGAATTGCGGACCATGTAATACGATGGCATTTTACTGGATCACTAAACCGATCTTTACCGAAATGATCTGAACACATGGCATAATTTTTGCTAATGTGTTCTGGAGACTGTTGCAAAGGATAATTTCTTCCGCATGCGTTGATCCAATTTTTACACCTAAAAAGTATAAAATTATTTTTTCTATTAAGCTAGCGTTTTTATATGAAAAAAGATACGGATGGAAAAATAAATGACCTTCGCGTTAAATTTATTTTATTTCTGTTGCAGTTACATTATTATTTCTCGTAAATGAGTAAGGTATTTTTTTGTATGTGTCGTTGAGATGGATATCTGTGTGTCACTGTTTATATAAAGTTATTTACGTTTCAAACCGAATTATATTTATGTCCTATTATTCTGCTAGGGACAAACGGATAGTATCAAAGTCCATATTCAACTTTAATTTAAGAAATTACCTCAAAAGTTTATTTAAGTTTATTAAATTAAAATTATATACCTATATATTGTATAAAAGTAACCAAGAAAGCTCATGTGCGGAGAAGAGAAAAAACGCAAGAACAAAAATTGAATTGAATTAGTTGCACGAAAATTTAATGAGCGACTGTTCAGATAAAAAAATTAAGAATAATAAACACTTCAATTTATTTACCTGTCTGCTTGTGGTGGAAATCGCAAAATGAAATTCATGTCGTTTGTTTAAACAACATCTCGCAGCACATCGTTGATTTTTGGGCATTTTTAAATTCAGCTTGCTCTATTTGTAAGTCTAACAAGTAGTAATTGACATATGCTCTTGGGCTAACGCTCCCGTTATTAAACCGAAACTAAAACTCGCATTTGAAAAATCAAAACAGTTTATGACGTTAATTGGCAGTGACGTCGAAATGACGCAATGAACGATGCTGCCATCTGGTGTAGCAGGATAAAGCACATAGGCGCAGAAAAATCTGCGCATTACATCAAAATCGCCTGATTGTCATATCTCGTTAGTGTTAAGGATCTCTGGGAGGTGCTAAAATAAGAGAAACTAAGCATGGCGCCTAGTTTCACAATGCCCCATGGCATTATGTAATGGAAAGATGGGGGTCTGTCCTTCGCTGGGTGCAAAGTGGATTCCCTCCCGGGAAACGTATAGATGTTTTGCAATAACGTCACAGCGTCCCTAGTGACGCCTTAGCAACGAACAAGACCGCCATGATGGAAGATCATACGCCAGACGTCAACATGGATCCATGCTTATCCAAATATTATTTGGGTTGGATAGCAATTCTAAGGCTAGGTATCACCAAAAGATTGAGATAATTAGATATTTAGATCCGTATAGTATTCCTAATTTTCGAAGGATTCTTCCATCATGGCTGTCGCGCTCAGAATTACCCAGTATCCTTTGCGGCGTGACGCATATTGCAAAGCAATTCTGGTCCTCTCTGAGGTTGACCAAATCTCTGGGCAGGATACAAGTCAGTAGAATTCCCTGTCGATGGCTCAGCAACAACGTAGTTGGCCTGGCTTCGATGGTGTCACAAAGGGTTGCGACAGTAACGGGCTCCAATATTTCTAGTAGTCGATAGAAGCTAGAAAATAATGTTGGAGTTAGTCTGTCGCCATCCATTGATAATAGATGGCGCCACTCCGGGCATACGACAATTGCTTAAAGTGCAAATTGCAATGAAGGTGGCTAGCGGAAGGAAGCGGAAAAAGCGACGCAGGAGTTTCTTCACGACCTACGTAGTAGGGACCGTGGTTGTGGTCGACGAACTACAAGCGTCCATTTGCCACGAGGTCTTCACCGATACGGACTTGGCCTCCTTCACGACCAAAGAGAATATCCTCGGAGTCTTCCCCTGGACGATTGCGGCAAATCTACGGGAATTAAGCGAGCTGTGTACGCTTATCAAAAAAAAAAAAGTTAAGACAAATTTGAAAATTGTTATGCTCGCGCTGCATAGCCTAAAGGGAGCAACGAGGTAGCTTTTATTATAACTTTGTCTTATTCATTCTATTGTAATTTTGCATTTTGTTGACTGAACCCTAATGGCGCTGCTTTGTTTCTTTTGCTATTTTCCCGTAAGATCGTTCCAGGGAGACAAACGCATTGTGTCGCCGCTCGATTTGTGTGCGGTACGTTTTACTACATTTTTGGGAATACTTACTCATCTTGGAAGACTGGGACCGTCTACCTCGAATTTCATCCCATTCAGCTTTTGGGTTGGAGAAAGGCGGCATAGGCTACGAAAGAAGATTTCTGTGAACCATTACTTTTCGTGTCAAGGTTCAATGGACACATTCTTTGCCCACTGAATTGCTACATTGTCGAGTGTAAGAGCTCAATCATTATTGTTTACAATTCTCGCTACATTACAGCGAGTCTTAAGCTCTTTAGTCGATCACAATTATTGGTCGAGCAAATATTTGTTGCTCGGGGCTCCAAATTTAACAATTGTTCAGTAATATACCTTGCTATTGTATAGGGTGATTTTTCACTTGTTAGTGGAACTCCCTTCTTTTATGTAGGACTCCTTACTTTCGCCTTATTAAGACCTGTCGTTTGTTGTCTATTATTTCAATGTATTGTTACTTTGAATTTAATTGAATTATGATTAAGCCAACGAAAGAAAGTGTATGCTCATTGTCCCTCCATCTTACATTAACTTAACTTCCACTGCGTTTTATAATTTTATACGTGACAGACGGTCAGCATTGGCAGGCGGTCACGGGATAACACGATGAAGGGCTCGCTGTCCAACCGTAGAAAACACTCATCTATTTCCTCATGGCTCGTCAACAGAAATGCTATCGTGGCTCTCCTCCTACCGTTGCGGATTCTCTCCTTTGACGCAAACACTTTGCTCTCCACTCACACATTATCCCCGCTGTGCACTTCGATACGTCACACGTATCTCCCTTGAGTAAGTAATAAGCCTCACCCTCACAACTGAAAAGTAATACATTGTTACATCATCATAAGTCGACCAAATTTAAAGCTTATCATTGGTAGAAATGTGGTTAACAATGGTCGAAATATGATGATGTAATAATGTATGAAGTTTCAATTGTTTGGCTTTCTTTCTAAGAGGTGTTGATAATACCCGTTTGCTAAATTAAATAAAGGAGTCATAATTTTTCAAGTACATATAATTTCCTTTATTCTGAATATTTGAATACACAAACTTCTTGGAGTAATGATTTCGTGATAGGTAAATTCAAATAAACAGGCAATTTATTTTTCTAAACGGGAATGAACTAATATATGTAAAAAAAAATTTATTAAAAAGACACTTTTATTTAGAATATACTAAAAAAGGAAATAAATAATTTTTAGCTACTGCGAATTGTATGGCTAAAAATAACGTTGGCCCCGTATTTCAAAAGACTGTAATAATTCCTAATTGCTCGAAAGCTAAGTTTTCAAATGAGTGATTGTGATTAAGTGAATGCGGTTTAAAATATTTGATTATAAAGAGGATTAAAAACATGTGATCTTTTTTTAATTTTTTAAAAAAAAATTATTATATAAGAGTAGGAGTTGTGATAAAATATTAATTAAAAAATAAATAAAAACTCAATTTAATTAGAAGAAAATAAATAAAATAAATAATAAAAACAATGAATAAAAGTCACTCAATGGAGTTTACTTAAAAGAGTTTATTTATTTTCTTTTAATTAAATTGAGTTTTTATTTATTTTTTAATTAATATTTAAAAAAAATTAACTTATAATTTTAATTATTGAATTACAATGAAACTTTAACAAAATTTAAACGTTATAATAATAAAGGGACTTGGAGTAAAATAAAGCAATCTTAAAATTTACTTGCTGACAAACTTTAATTAAAAAGATCTGATATCAAAAATCACTATACATAAATAGGTTATCAAAAATAATGGTTTGAGTTTCTGATCTACAAAATATCTTCAAATATGCTACAATTTTAAAGAATGAAAATCCTCAAATCCATCAACTTGGCTATGTCTATTCTTGAAATTCATGGAAGACCTATTGAAATATTAATAACCTATTAATGATCGGAAGATAACATTGAAAATTACGAACTTTTGTTTTCAATTTTGTATAAGTAGAGTAATTTTAAATATTAAATGAAATGAAATGTGGTTGCTTTCTAATATTAAATGAAATGATTGTCCAGATTAAGAAGCAACAACTTCAATCAAATATTAAATAAATTACCATTTTTTTGATAAACTGTTCATGCATAGTAAGTTTTGATATCAGACCATTTTAATTAAATTTCGTTAGCAAGTTAATTTTAAGATTGCTTTATTTTAATCCAAGTCCCTTTATTATTTTATTAGCCAGTATAAAAATAAATACCAATTTTATATTTATATAAAACATATTTATACATATCTAAATTTTAAAATTTAGTTATAAATATCCAATACCTGTATGTAAATATAAGATATTTATAGTTAACGTTTTCCTTTATAAATTATTTATATTATTTTTTATTAAATTTTTTATTTTTTATTATATTATTTATTTATTTTTTATATATTTTTTATTTTTATATTTATTTATTTTCTCTTATCTTTTATAATAATTTATAAAGGAAAATTTCAACTAAAGCTATTTAATATAACATGTTCCTCTTTTTTTTACTTAAAAATATAAAATATTTATATATCCAACGTATTTTATTTATTTTTAAATAATGCTGAGGTAATATATTACAATTTAATTAAAGTCAGTTTTAAGAATTTAAACTCAACAATAAATTAAACTAAAAAAAATTAATAGCAAATCAATGTGCATAAAATTTTGAAATTATCTTATTTAAAAAAAATTTTTATGGATTCTATTTTATACTAGCTTATATATTTTTGAAAAAATTTACATTTTTTTAAACACTGAATTCAGAAACTGTAAAAACAATTGTAATTTTATATAAAATAATTACGTGTACACTAATCTGGCAGTTCAAAAAATTCACATTTGTTTAATTCTTAAAAATAATCTTAACTAAATTGTATTATATTTCATTTATTTGAATTATTTTAAGCGATTATCTTGTCAATCCCTATCCTCGCTAAAAAAACAGCATGTCTACTGACGCCAGCGCCGCTCGCGGATGCATCATTTTTGGACCAGTTTTTCATAGGCGGTCGCCACACTATCTTTTCTAGCCACTATAACACCGTGCTCCGCGCTTTTGTGAAGTGTTATTACAATGGCTAGAATAGTAAATGTATGCATGAGATTGTAATGATGACACCGCCAGATGGCATGGCAATCTAATGCGCTGACAATTACTCTATAAATACGACAGGGTAATATCGGAGGTTTCCCGCCGAATACTAGAAGGAGTTGAAACAGTGACTCTTCGAAGAAGGCAATTCTGACAATTGCAGCTGTTTCTGCCAATGAATGTTTCAAAGCATGAGTGCAGTGACCATCCCTCTTCTTCAGAGTCCCATATGCAATAGGGTTCTCGTCGACAAATGTCTGGCAATCACCTGATTTATTTGGACGGTAACTTGTTCAACTGTTGCGTGTCGGACGGTCTGTATACATCTTCGCAGTCGAAGTTGACCTCTCACATCAATGGTGCATGTTGCTCTGCAGTTTCCATACCCCTATGCACAATGGAGCCATTTGTCTAATCACTGTACACTTTAATCATAGCAGCAAACGGTTCACATCCTTCGCAGTTTCAGAAATGCAACCATCCTTGATCCGAAAGCCAATAACCATCCCCTTTTGTGGATCTAATATGTAGCTGTTTTAATCCATGTGATTCATATGCGTGCAGAGTAAAGACATTTCGCCTTTTATAACCACCAAGCCAGCTCGCGCGACGTTTTTTTATTTGCTATGCGCTGCTGACAGCAAAGTAAGAACTGCTCATAATAATATGCTTCGACTGTGTACTAACATTATGTTTTAATGTATTTCAGCCAAGAATGAGCGTCTATTGATAAAATTGAACTGTACGAAGAAAACTAAATCAATCAGGATTAGGGATGATAGACCTGTGGCGAATACGATACTTCAGCTTTGCAGTATCTTTTTATTTGAAACTTCTACTAACACTGGTAAGCAAAATATCTTTATTGAATTATACTTGTCTTAATTTAAAAATATTATATAACGCTGCTCGAAATATAGCGGACCATAGAGTTCTCACACTGTAAGGAGAAATAGAAAAGTTCACTTTACCGCGATCAATAGGTAGGGACGTCATAGAGATAGCATATTTTATACTCTCGTGCGCGATTTGCGAGCTGCTCTTTTCACTCAAGCCTGCTCGCAACTGCTCGTTGCAGACTATTCTGCTCCAATTTTCAGGATTTAAGAAAACTAGAGCACTTTAAAAAATTTTCCTCTACCTGTTGAGCGCTATAAAGTGAACTCTTCCATTTCACCTTACAGTGTGAGAACTCTAATAGTTAAAGACGAGTTTGGACATTTATAATGTCTAAACAAAATTTGTCAAGAAATTGAATACAGCTATTGTGGTAACAAACATGTAAATATTTATTACGGTGTCAAATAAAATTTTTTGAGTTTTTCTTACACGTCATTTAACTTCATTTCCCCATTAATCTTCTATTGTAAGAAAGCGTCAGAATATGTATATGAAAATATCTGTCATGCGCACAACTCATTTCATTTGTTATAAAAACGCCAGGTACACGCATTGCGCAACACATTCTGAACGTGACGCCGGAGACACTTCGATCAGTTGTGGAACATGCTGTTTCTCGATTTCAACTTGTTGCACAGAACGCTGGACAGCATATTGAACATGTTTTGCGCCAGTCTCCCGCAATTTAAAAAACCGATTTGATGGATGCTTTGCACACTGAATAGTACAGTTGGTTTAACGTGTAACTTACACCTTAGCCTTAGTTTTACGATTCATTTGTCATTTGAAGTTGAAAATCTGACGCTTACAGCGCCATCTGTTGCTAAAATTTGGATTTAATTTTTTTTCTTATGCCATAACCTTTCACCCTTCTTCAATAACATTCCGTTCCAATTGGACGTCATTCTACTAAGTGGTTTTTTTATAGCGTTTTGAAACTTAATTATAATCACCCTGTACTTTTGTTGCCGACTGTACCAAAATTTTTTTTTACTTTAAGAACATCGCAGATAGAATAGGGAAAAGAAGAAACGTAAATATTTCACAAGAAATAATGCTAAAACAGTGAAGTTTGATTGTTTGTTAAAGAAACTCACCAGGTTTACTGGCCATTTTTCACCTTACCTCAGTAGATCTTCACATGACCGCCTTTGGTTGCCTTACAAATATTAAGACGGTACTCTATCTCTTTCCACGTGATTGCAGCATCTACTGCGTGACGAATAACAATATAGCGCAATTACGTCAGATACTGTAATGGCTTGAAAACGTTGTTTATCTCTGACGTCAAATTTGCGTCACAGACGAACAATCGCTACCCAATACAACGTACCCGTTGTTTCTGATAAAACTTGGCGATTTTCTTTAAGAGAAAAGCCAAACCTTGCGATTCTATCTGTGAGACACACTTAAGGCCAGACCCCCTTGGCTTCAATGGCTTCGCATCACTTGGCCGGACTTACTCGCATCACTTGGCCGGACTTACTCGCATCACTTGGCCGGACTTACTCGCATCACTTGGCCGGACTTACTCGCATCACTTGGCCGGACTTACGCTACTGCTGCTAGTGCACGACGATTCTACCAATCGACGGACGACCACGTACCTATTGAGGTCTGGACAACTTCAGTGCATCGGTAAAATCTCCAAGAGGACTAACAAGGTAGGACTTTTTTAAGTCTTTTAAACTGAGTCGTTCTGAGTAGGTGCGTCCTTCTAAGGACGGCAAAACCCAGCACCACACCTGCTTCATGATAACATCAGGCGCTGCGTCAAAATCTCCTACATGTACTGTTAAGTATGCTGATGGTAAAGTGTTACCTTGTGAACTGGCCTACAAAGATGCGTGTAAGGATCCGAGATTTCTAGCATTTGACATTATTATAAACGGACAACTTGAGGCATTACGTACTGAACTGAACAGCAAATATTTAGAGTTAGAATCAAGAGTGGAAGCGCTGTCTAAGGAACTTGGTAGCAAAATTGATAGTTTAAAAAGTGACATTAAGAGTGCTAGTTTAGAGACTGCCAATGGCTTTGCTAACCTTGGCAATATTATCAAGGAGTTTATGGGTTCTCCCATTACTTCTGATTCGCCCATGATAGTGGTAAACCCTGATGCAATACATAATAATGAAAATGTTTCTACTTGCCTGGAAGCAGTCGACGAAGGAAACTCCTCAATACGAACTAGCGTCAAAAGAAGGCACGAAAATGATTCTGCTGACAGTGATGGAGGTAACTGGCGTATTGCGCAGAATAAAAGAAACAAAGGTGGTGTTAGGATAGACAACATTAAGTCTACTGTCGATGTCAAAAATGGTGTTTCTGTAGCCATACGAGGTAACAAAGCCAAACTTGGTTATTCCCAAAGCAATGCCACCCATGGAAAGGGAGTTATTTACATTCCTCCGATTATTATTCGGCATCACGGAAAACCAATCAAGAAAATTCTAGAGGAAATCACAAAACATGTGTCTTTAGATAAAATCATCTGCCACACTGGTCGCAAGGATACCATTAAAATTAAGTGTCTTGATGAGGACACGCACAAAATTCTAGTATCTGGATTAAAGAATAACGATGTGCTAAAAATCCAGCATCATCAGCTCAAATCAGAGAAGCTGCTGAAATAAGTTGTCCGAAATGTTGACACAACGTATGACCTGGAAGACTTTTGTGATGACATCAGGAAGGCAAATTATTACCCAGAAAAGGCAATCAGGTTGAAAAAGGCAAATGGATCCGTCGAAATGCCACTGGTGTTGGTTTTACTCCAAAACACTGAGCATAATAAGTCCTTTTTGAGTTTAAAGCGTGTCGGTCCTCTTGCTGTTACTGTAGAATTATTTAGAGGCAACAAAAGGCCCTTACAGTGTTACAACTGTTTACGTTTTGGGCACGTCTCCCAAGGTTGCACCGAATCGCCTAGATGCAACAAGTGCGCAGGTGACCATCAGTCGAGGGACTGTGCTAATGTAAAGGGTAAAGACCCCCCTAAATGCATTCGTTGTGATGGTCAGCATACTTCAAGCTACACCAAATGTCCGAAATATCCCCAAGTCAAAAGGATCAAAAGCACTAAAGTAGTTGATAGCAGAACCTATGCTTCAGTCGCATCCAGCTCTTCTCATTCAGATGCGGTCGATCCAATCCAATTGCGTAGCATTTATAGGAGTCTGGGTAACCTTCTTAACCTCTGTAAGGAAAGTGGCAACGTACTGCCACAGGTTGCGTCCCACGAAATCAAGAACTGACCATGGACAGACACCACTACAGAATAATTACCCACGGAAAGCTTCGTTGCAATATATGGAACGCCAGGGGAATCTATCGGAAGCGCATCGAATACTACAATTTCATCATTAATTGGAATATTGACATAGCTTTCGTGTGTGAGACGCACCTGAAATCAACTCAAGCTTTTAACTTGCCGGGTTATCATGTTTATCGAAAGGATCGACCTCTGGGTAACAACGCCAGTCAAGCATTTGGTGGAGCAGCTATCATTGTCAAAGATGGCATTGATCATCGTGAGACTGTCACTCCAAATTATGTAGGAATGGAAGCTGTTTCCGTGATAATAAATGACGCCGACGCAGGTGAAATTAAATTCACCTCTCTGTATAATTCTCCTAGGCATAAGCTTGGACCGTGCGAGCTTGATGAGCTGCTGTCTGGGCCCGTTCCAGTGGTTATGGCGGGAGACTTTAATGCTAAGCACCCTGCATGGAATTCCAAATGCTCCAACCAAAATGGCAATATCCTCTATGGATATACTCTAAACGAGATTGACACCTTTGTTGCTGGACCCCTTGATGACACGTACTACTGCGACCATTCTCCTGTCAGCGACGTGCTGGACGTTGTAGTTCTTAAAGGATTCTTTAAGCCCTATAATATTTTCACAGTCGACGACCTATCCTCTGACCACCGTCCAGTGATGCTTATCTTTGAGGGCTTGAACATCGATGTTAAGATTGGGCTTCGCTCCAAACAAGACTGGAAACTCTTCAGGGATATCCTTAGAGAAAAAAGCATTCCATATGAGGAGGTTATTGACAACGAGGATATTAATGCAAATATCAGTTCTATTACTCGTGTTATTAATGATGCTACAGCTTCCAGCACTTTCACTACTGATCGAAAGCGTCCTGAACATCTCGACCTCCCTACTTACATCAGGCGTCTCATACTTGAAAGAAATTCCTATAGAAGGTTATGGCAGCGTAAACGACTTCCCTTCTTTAAGACGAAATACAACAGGCTAGCTCGCAAGGTCCAGGAAGAGGTTAAATCATTACGTAATCAAAGATGGAGCGAAAAGCTAAAGTCCCTGTCAGTCCAGGACAACTCACTCTGGGGTACTGTAAGGGCTCTAAAAGGAAACAGACCCATCAGCTTACCACCGCTGCTTACCGCAAATGGCAATGCTGTCACGGGCGATCAAGATAAAGCTCAACTGATCGCCGAATCCCTGATTAAACAATTTACCACTCCTGGTGAGAACGACCCGAATTTCCCAAATATTCGTCTTGTCAACGATGGATGTATCGCATACGAGGACACTATTGGTGTTCAGGAAATCTCCGACGTCATCAAGCATCTTAAAAGCAGGAAAGCAGCAGGTATTGATTCCATCACTAATAGCACTCTCAAGAACTTACCTCCTAATGTTGTTGCGACTATTACCAGGGCCATGAATGACTGCTGGAGACATGGTTACTTTCCTGTCAAGTGGAAAGAGTCTGTAATCGTTACCATACCGAAGCCTGGTCTAAACCCTGCTCTCCCTGTCAGCTATAGGCCCATAAGCTTGTTACCTATGCTATCAAAAGTGTTTGAACGCATCATTCTTAAGAGATTTAACGACTTCTGTGTGGCTAACAATCTTGTTCGTGAAGAGCAATTCGGCTTTCGACCAGGTCACTCCTGCCAACTCCAGATCTGGAGGCTTGTTGCAGATTTAAACACTCCTCTTAACTGCGCTAAATATGGTGGTCTTGTGTTTTTGGATGTCCGAAAAGCTTTTGATCAGGTTTGGCACGAAGGCCTAATACACAAAATGATTACTTGTGGATTTCCGGACGATCTTATTGCCTTGATTAGATCCTTTCTGTCGAACAGGATATTTCGAGTAAAGGTTGGCTGCTCCTTGTCAAACCCGTGTGACGTCAAAGCTGGTGTTCCCCAGGGTTCTGTTCTTGGCCCTGCACTCTTCAACTTTTTCATCCATGACTTTCCAACATTTACAAAATGCAAGCTGTATCTGTTTGCTGACGACGCGTCCATCATGACCACTGCTCGCGTTCCTGCAGAATGCCTTACACAAGTGCGAGAAATGGTTTGCTAAGTGGAGACTCAAACTAAACGTCGACAAGTGCAAAGCTATGTTTATTACCAAGTAACTTCGGAAACCTACGAAGCCTCTCCTTCTTTCGGGTAGAGAGCTCGAATGGGTGAAGAATTACAAATACCTCGGAGTGGTGATAGATGCCAAGCTAAATTGGGGTGACCACGTCTCCTATGCTATCAATAAGGCTAAGAAGGCAAAGTTCAGCCTGGTCGCCCTCCTGGGGCGAAACAGCGCTCTTGGAATAGATAGCAAACTTTTGCTATATAAAATGGTAATCCGGACCATTCTGTTATATGGTATGCCTGCCTGGGCCACAATATGTAAGTCCAGATGGAAGGACCTCCAAACTTTCCAAAACGTTACCTTGAGGACCATTGCTCAACTTGACAGGAGAGTTGCAACAAATACTTCTATTGCCGACGATTTTGAGATACCTCCCATTGGAAATCACGTCCAGGAATTGATGAAAAAGCTGCTTCCGAAGATGAAGGACCATCCCAATCCTCTGGTTGCTGGTATTCTTGAGCACCCGCTTACCTTCAGAAGCCTTCTTAGACATCGCAGGCCACGTCACCTCCTGGACATCAATTTCGACGACATCCAAAAAGCGATATTTCCCGAATATTGGATCTCCTAGCTCCTCGTGTCCCTTGTCCCTCGTCAATCAACAATCAACACTATCGTCCTGATAGGAAAGGACTCCATCTTATCCTCTGGATGACTTAACTAGGTTTCATCTGGCTTCTTGCCTAGTTCAGTGTACTTCCCGTGGTTACTTTCTGGACGAGTATGGCAGTGAAAGCGTTGCTTTCGGACCACTCGTTTCGTTTTACCTGCACTGTTCGATTGTCGATTCTATCATCGTTTATCGTAAGAATGTTTGTTTCTTTTTGATTCGTTATTAGGTACATGTATGTTTCATTAATTCTAACGGACATCCTTTATATGGCCATAAAACGTAAATTTCTGCAGAAAAGGATTTATGTCGACAAACGATAATAATAATACCTTTCTTAATAGCAAACAAATTTTTAAATTAAATATAAATTTTAGTTATGTGAACAGAATAAACCGACTATAACGCTATAATTTTACCATTTTTATTTCAAAACTTTTAATCAAAGTTTAGTCAATGGTAAACCATATTTTGGTCAATCCCATCAGCTGACTAACACCTATGAAATTTTTATCTGGTGATATATTTTAATAATTGCAGATAAAATTTTGAAAACTCCTTTTCGTGAATTTAAGTATCATGCAATAATGCACTTCATGTACACGCTAATATACTTCTCTTTTTTTAAATCAAAATTTGTACATTATTTTATTTTATTTCTTTTTATTTTATTTTTGGTAAACTCGTATTATGGCATATAAGCATTTAAATAACTGAACTTTTGTGTTGCAGGAAGTGAGTGCGAACTTGAGTTAAATTGTAAAAAAGAAGACGAGTCTGGAACTAAAAACAAGCCTGGAACTACAGAAGACGAACCAGAAACTAAAATAGTGACCGCAGGCAATTCTCCAAAATCAAAAACGTCAGCCACAGGTATTAAATAAATATTTTTGAAATTTGATTAAATTCTTTTGATAGACGTAGTATTGTGTTCAAGGATTTTTTACAAATTTCAAGGCAAATGGGTAAGAATTCCTGAAGTGGGCCCCCCAAAAAACAAACATGTCGTGAAATTTAAAACTTTTCTTATAATTTGGTTGTACCTAATGGAGTATTAAAATTCCCAAGATATTTTTGAAAAATTTGCATTTGTTAAGAGGTTATAAGCAAATACATGTTTTTGGTGTTTTTTGTTTAAAAGGTCATATCTCAAGCTAATTTTATCAAATCTCTTTGAAATTTTAAAGATAACAAGTAAAACGTATAAATTTCAGAACAAAATATAAAAGAATGAGAGAAATAAAATTTTGTGTAAAAAAAAAAAATAATAATAATAAATTTTCATTTTTTAATGTTTTCAATCGATTTCAACAATTTTGAAAAAAACACATCGAATCTGTATTTATTAACGATTTAGAATTTGAAAAAAAAAATTGGTGATCTCCGTTTTTACGCGAATGCCATCAATTTTTGTCAAGCTATTCAATTGTACCTGGACTGTAACGAAGCTGTTTAGATCGCTTCAGCTTCGGCTGTAAAGCAACTGCTATGATTCTAGCTTTACGGGGAAGCTCCCTATCAATATTGAAAGATGAAGAGTTACTTGCTTAACAGCCCAGTGGTACTCAAAAACAATTTTAAACAAACTTGTCGATCAATATTTATTTTTTTATTCTTTGATTTGCTTGTAAATTTTTGCTATATTCGTTTTTTGATCAGGATTTTTTATATTTCTTCTGATCATGTTTAATCTGAAAATAATGCTTACGGCAATTACCAAAAACCGTTTACGTATTTTTTTGCTTTATTACGAGGGTTGTTCAAGAATTTTTGCCTCCTGGTCCGTAATTTTTTTTTTGAATAGTGCATTACGTAGGGGACAAGTATAAGTATCAGATACAAAAAGAATTTTGAAAATCGGTTAACAAATAAAAAGGTTGATGAAAAAATCTGAGGTAATGGCGTGAAAAAATCCTCCAAAGTCCATTTTCCAATTATTATTGTAATAATATTCGCCATTTAATAGTAAAGATAGTCCTGACTTGCGAACAAGGAGCCGAGCTTTAACCTATGCTCATAGGGCATGTTTGATAGCGACAGCTTCCATGTCCGCGGTAGCTTAGTGGTTAGAGCATCGGGGCGTATACACGAAAATCCCTGGTTCGAGTTCAGGCCGTGGAATTTTTCTCTATTTATTAATTAATATCGGAGATAATGGCGTGAAAAAATCCTCCGAAGACCATTTTCCAATTTTAATTACTCTTTAAATAAAAAAGTTACGGACCAGAAGGCAAAAAATTCTTGAACAACCCTCGTACATTTAATTTATTACTAAGTAACATGCGAATGGGGTCACATTCCTTATCTTAAGTGTAATTAAGATTATATTATACAACATTCATTTAATCAATACAAAATTAAATAAAAAGTAAAGCTCAATCAGTTTAATTGGAGTCAAGAAACAATAGCGTGTCCAAGTGACAATTGTTTCAAAGCGCAGCAAAAGGCATCATTAGAGGTGAGAGTGTGTGCAATCCAAATTGCAATCTATTCTCTCTTCATTTTTCTTTACATTCCATCTTGCTCTCAGCAAAACTCGTTGCCTTTCCCCCCTATCTGTCTCATTTAAAAAAGAAATGTTAACATCTTTTCAAAAACAAAACTTTTTAGCACGCAGTAGACTTTCCAAAAAAAATATACCAGGAAGTTGGTTGCTACAATCACTGTAACTCAACAAAACAGCTGAACTGCAAATTGTTCGTTTCATATATATTTTCAGAAAATTGTCCTTTTCAACTACAACATTTCGCCGGCTTAAGAAGTTATAAAAGATCATTAAAATCTTCAGGGCTAGTCCGCTCTGATTTCAATAAAAGTCTCTCTCTTTTTTTTGTGGTCTGAATCGTACAAAATCAGGGAAATCGCCTGTCGTTCCAAGTTCGGGTTTTCAGTAACATTATTTTTTGTTATTTTATATTATTTTCTTTACAACGAGGAAAAATAGGCATTATAACAGATACAATATTATTGTTCAGCAGTTCAAGTAACATCATCAAGTTGGCTTCTTTATAGTGCTTCAATAACAGTGCCAATTAGTTTGGCTAGTTTGTTTGGTATTAACGTCCTTTTCAACTGCTATGGTCATTTCAAGACGGCGTTATAAGGGCCGCAAATTTTGCCTCGCAAGGGATCTTTAACGTGCAGCCGGCAAACGACTACGCGGGACCAACGGCTTTACTTCTCTTCCAAAGGAAGTACGTGATCTCAGGATTTCCTCCCTGAAAAAATCCTCGTCGTTCTCGGCCAGGGTCGAACCCGCGTCCGCGGGCATGACAGGCGATCACGCAACCACTGAGCCACCGTGGCCGATCAGTGCGAATTAAAATCACAATTCTCTCTTCTTAATGTCCTTAAAACAATGACAAGTTTAGCTGCTCTGCAATGATTCTGCAGCATTGACACAATCTTGTGAAAAGTTACATTGTTCGCAATCCAATAAAGTTCATTTACCTTATATTTGTTGCAACTCCTTATGCACTTAAAGGGGAAATGACGCCAAACCGGAAATTGGTTTCATATAATTTTGAATATTTTACTGATACTAAATATCATTTTATTCTTTTTTACTTTCATTTTCAATGAAATCATAATTTAAAGGTCACTTCCGGTAATATAAATTCATTTTGAATTTTGTCAAAAACTCCCGCAAGAGCATTGCTTATGACGTCATATTTACCAAACCGAGGCCGACGAGATTTACACGCCGTGGCGCGATTCACAGGCACAGACCGTGACCACCGAGAGATAAGGCCTGAGCGTGGAAACATCATACATTGTTACATCATCATTAGACGGGCTAATTTAAGACTTATTATTGGTAGAAATACAATTAACTTGTTGTTTTCTTTTTTTATGCTACATTCTTTCCGATTATTTATTATCTCGATACTTTTAGTGTCATTTGCCCTTTATACATATATTTTTCATTGCCTGTGGTTTTGTAATCCCAGAGCTGATCAACAACAATCAATAGTGTTGTTTAAAATATACAAAACTTTGATTAATTTCTGATACAATCTCAAGGTATTTCTCATCAAATTATATAAGGACCCTCCCAAACTAAAGAAAAACTTGCTACTATGAATCAGGATATTACTCTATCCCAGATTTTTTGAGCGCGTGACATTGTTCTGCTCTACATGAACATCGTATCTCCCTTGTATTAATTACAATCCCAGATGATTCACTGATACTTCAATTGGCAATATGGCTACATAACTGAATACACAATATGCATTTTGTTTCCATATACTAGTAGTCCTTGATTCAATCCGCAATGATCTAATTTACTATCAATACGCAATGTTACCTTAGAATATGTCGTCAATAGTTACTGAATGATCTCCTTTGCTCCATATCATCTCTAAGCCGTCCTGTCCATTCGAATATCATGGCGTACTTCGGCAATTTCCGCAAGAAGGAATACCAAGACGATCATCGAGTTAATAATTCGATCTCCTATAATCATAAGTATCATTGACACTACATAAAATTCTATGCATATGTTTACGCACTTTAAAATCCTGGGTCCTTAATCGTCTAGTGTTTTGTATACCCTTTCATTGACAGCTCCTTCCATTTTCGTTCTCTCATGACTGATTACGAATTATTATTATTTTTCTCTATAGCAGTCTGTCTTGACAACACTGTTCATTGTAAAGATATTACAGTGGTCACCGCTTAATGTGGCCACCTTTAATATGGCCACCCGCTCTTAATGGCCACTTCAGCTCGGTCCGGAATTTTCTGTTTCCTATGTAACAAATTTTCGCTTAATGTGGCCACACTTCGCTTAATATGGACACTTTTTTTTCAGATGGAGTTCACAAATTCTACATTTTCATTTCATCTTACTCCGGATAAAAGAGCACTTTGCTTATAATATCCACTTTTCATTTCCCTCTAAGCCAATGGGCACTGTAACCCAAAATTACAGACTGTACTGATTGATCAATTACGTTATATAAACTCTGTACGTATGAATGGATGAATTCAGAATACAATAACTCGGAGGGGCAGAGAGAAAAACTCCTCATCATTGTAAAGTCAAAATCTCCACGCTGCTTCAAAAATGTAAAAACTTTCCCAACTCTTTACGAATCGTCTACCAATGCATGGATGACATAAGAGATCTGGATTAATTGGCTAGCTCAATGGAACAAGCATCTTAGACAATATTTTAAATAGACTATTTTGACAAGATACTGTACGTGTATAAATGATTATTTAAGCAAGCAAGCTTGTCTATATGTAAGTACAAACATATGCTCAACTTGTCCGAAAAAAAATAAGTACTTTTTATAACCTCGCTTAAAGTGGCCACCGGTAAGCGGCGACTCTTAAGCATGATCTCGAGGTGGCCACATTAAGCGGCGACCACTGTATTTGAAAAATTGGAAGAAAAAATTCTGCGACCTGGATTCGAACTAGGACATTCGAGTTTCCTGGTTCGAATCCAGGTCGCAGAATTTTTCCTTCCATTTTTTCAAATAATATCTTTACCTGATGTTTGGAGATTCAGCTCCGGTTTATATTTATTATTTACTAGATGTGGCCGCTTTATATATTTCGGCGGCTCCGCTCACGTAGAACCCGAAATATGCTTCCGGGGGGGGGGGGGGGGGGTTACCGGGATAAAAGTTTCATGTGTTATCCCTTGATGAAAGAGATAATTAAATAAAAAGAAAGAGAAAATATAATAAATTTAAATGTAAACAGTGTTATTGGTAATTTTATGTGGCATCATTTTTACGTTCAAACAGATTGTTGGCATCATTGACGCGAGAAAGAGCTACGTACAATTGGCCGTTTAAGAAGCAGCTGGGAAAGATTTGACCTCTTTCTAGAAGGCATATCTTCTATCTGGCGATATCTGTTGGCAAATTTAACTACCATTCCACTGAGTCGTTGTTTTTTTCCCGTAGGAATAAGATATTTTCACGCGGAAAAAAGTACCCTAATGTTGACCCAGACTATAAGCTACTACCATTCTAACCTTCATCAAAATCCGTTCAGTTCCCTAACCTAACGTGGTAGTTCCCTAACCTAAATTCGAGTAGTTCATTTGCAATTTTTTCTTTTCAATACTTTAACAATTTAAAAATACGTTAAGATAAGATAAAATACTGTAAAATTTTAATAATATAATATGTAATGTCAACTTTCAAAACAAATATTATTAAATCATATACTGTATGATCTCAATTAAATATATTAACACTGGGATAAAAAGTATCATGTGTTATCCCTTGATGAAAGGGATAATTTAAAAAAAATGAAGAAAGAGAAAATTTAATAAACAATTTTTATTGTGTACAAAAGCCTCTCTGTCAAAAAATGTTTTCGGTAATATTACCTGGCGCGTGTACAAATAGATTTTTGGCATCACTGACCCGAGAAAGAGCTACGTACATTTGGCCGTGTGAGCAGTAGCTGGTAGTGAGGTCTATGCCCAGTACCTAACGTCTGACCCTGCGCCTTATTAACGGTCATTGCAAAGCAAACAGTGATAGGAAATTGCACGCGCTTGAATCTAAATGGGAAGTTATTGGGTATAAGAAGAATCCGGGGAATAAAAACTTGCTCACCCGCACCGCATCCTGTCAGCACTTCAGCCTCTATCATGTTTCGTTGCAGAGCAAGTACTCTCAGGCGGGTGCCATTACATAATTTGGGTGGGCTCAAGTTCCTCAAAAGCATTATAGGCACACCCATTTTTAAAATTATTTTATGAGATGGAGGCCCAGGTGCAGACAAAGACTTCAAAAATTCGACTGGGTAGCTTGTGGCCTTACTCGGTTGATGGAAGTGTATTCAACACTTTCGCCCGCTACACGTGCCAATATAATGCCATTGATTGTTGCAGCTTGGTCGTTCCGCGGTGTCAGAATAGCTCGTTCACAAAGCCAAGAATTTTCACGTATTGTTGCTAAATTTTGCTTTATGTCGCCGTAAACTTATGAAATTGGTTCTGCTGAAGAAGAAACTGTTTGGCATAAATTTTGTGGTAAACTTATTTTTCCGTCTTCATTTGGGCAAGTGCCTTCACCAATTTTTAGTAACAATTCGGAGAACTCTTGTGCGTTTGGATTTCCATCTCTTTGCGCCCGCATGTTAGCTGTCAAGTGCAAACGTGTGACCCTAGTCCAGAGAGTGGAGCTCTTTAGGCAAGCGTTTATCAGATCAGCGCTAGTCCCTCGTGTAATTACTGGCAGCATCTGTCTAAAGTCTCCACAAAACAGCACTGTGACGCCTCCCATCGGCCTGTCATTTTGCCTGATATCTTGCAATGTCCTGTCCACAGCTTCCACTGCCTTGCGGTGTGCCATCGTGCACTCATCCCACACAATCAGGTAACAGTCACGCAAAACTCTCGCTTTATCACTGATACGCGAGATGTCGCAAACTGGCGTCTCTGAAGTGTCTAATTGTAGAGGTATTTTAAACATGGAATGGGCAGTTTTCCCACCGGGCAGTAAAGTGGCCGCTATCCCTGAGGTGGCTACAGCTAATGCAACCTTGCCTTCGCTTCGTACTGAGCCAGGATAATTTTAGTTAAGAATGTTTTTCCAGTGCCACCTGGTGCATCTAAGAAAGACAGATCCCCTCTAGGGTTGGTGGTGCTCTCACAAAAATGTTCCGCTGCTCTACTGTTAGTGCAGGTATACCGTCTCAAAGAGTTTCCGCAGTTTCAACTGGGCTTTGGTTGCTTTCGGCTATGTACTCTCTGTTGCCACGTCCTTCATCTGAACTTGGTGCAGGCAAACCATAGTTTGGCAGAGGATTACCACCAATAGACAATACGACATAAGAGTTTCCCGAATCTCGTCATTCAGTTTGCCGCCTTCAACAGCCTGTCTCATTCCTCGTAAAATATTCTCGTAAAATTATGACAAATAATGTTCATATTTTTGCCACAATTGTGCGGCATCAGACAGTCCACATAACACCAACATCATAGAGAACAAATGGCGCAGGCGACGTGGTCTATCACTGACACATGCTTCAGCCAGAGTATCGTCCCAGTGCGGCTTGATACGTCGGGTATTCAATGTTCTCAAACATTCGTAGAGCAGCAAAAGTCGGGCCACGTATAGTGTATAAGAATAAGCGCAGATAATAGCACTACGCGTTATTTGGATGCACTCTATAAACCCTACCCATTACATGCGCTTTGAATACCCTTGAATGCGCCTAGTACACCGTCTACAGTCGTGCCTCTTTTTACGGCGAATAAAAAGGCCGCGTTGCTTATCGTATGTAAAGTACGATGGAACCTCTTCGTAGTACAACGTTTTTGCGAAGTTGTCCGTCTCACATAATCGGAAAAAGGCGAGTAAAGTTGTTTGCCTGGGGCTCTTTAACCGTTCTCTGACGTTGTCTGGTTCAAAATATATGCGTTGTCCACTTTCTAAGTGCACATCAAGATGCATATCGGGTGGATGTCTCTCATGGATCGCAAAGCCGAAAACGCATATGTGCGTAACCACATTATCTCTGACGAACTGATGTATCGGCCTGATTGAAAACGCGTTACCTCATCACGTTCATTGTTTCGCAGTGCAATCGTCGCTTGATAGCTAAATTTGTTCACATATTTGCATTTGTACTTAATGGGACTGTATGCTGTTACACATTTCCACGTTTATATGAGTCCGAAAAGTCTTTGACAACACAGGCGAGTAAGGTACGACCCAACTACATGTATTGTCGACAACGATTCGCTGGCCACGTAGCCATATTTCAGCTGTGAATCCACCGTATTGAGGTAGTCGTCGTCGATATAATGGATACCCATCTCCGTCTGTTTTGTTTGATTAACCTGCGCCCTTGGGTACCTTTTTGTGCATCGGCCGTCTCGCAGGCAAGGTGAGTTCACGTTAAGTGTACCGCACGGCCCATGCACCATATGCGTCTTTAGAGTGTTGTGCAATATGGGACCCTCATTAGGGGCTGGGAATTCCGCGTTGATTATGTTGGCGATATCGTTGGGGCGTAGTTTTTCCTGCAGCCGCAGAAGAATGTGTGCATGAGTCAAACCACGTTTTTGCCACTCGACACTATAAAGAAAACATAAAGATGTGCCGAAAACATTTTCTTTAGTAAGCAGGTCGATCATAAGTTTTATCTTTAATTTAAAAACCCTTGCTATTATGTCGTGCCTGTCGTAGGAAGCTTGCCCTTCGAAGAGCTCTTGAGTTATTTCAGTCCACTTTGGATTCGTAGTGAACGTAATACAAAGTCTGGATGCCCATACTTTTTAACGTAACAAACGGCATCTTGTGTGCGCCCATGCACATAGCGTAGCCCGCCTGTGAAGCTCGATGGTAAAATGACCAGACGTCCCAAGTTTTCAGTATCGGTGTCTTGTTGCATGGCATCCTGAAGATCAATAAAATTTTCAGTACGTAATTTCCTTTGATTTGTGCGAATGAAGACTACATGTTCAGTCTCAATTTTCGCGTACATATCCACTACGTACTGACTAAATAGTCCGCGAAAATGATGCAAATGAGGAAAACGGTCCCGTCTTAATTGTAACACGTACGAATAAAATTGCATCGCTGAAACTTTTTTGTTGGAATTGGGCGCACCAGTTACGGGATTAACATGGTGAAAGCCGAAATTATAACCATCCTCGCCGCGACAATAAATCAGAGGGTACTGAAGGGCGTCATAAGCCCGATGAGTTTTGCTAATCCGTTGCATGCGTTCATCACGGGTGCGCAATACAATGTCACGCTTGTCGCACTCCTGGTCCACCAGTACAACAGCAACTTCATTCGTGGTAGGGGCGTTGTATCGGCCACGATGTTCTGCTATCGGACTGCGATCAGTACTGATTACAAATTTATAATCGTTTTCTTGTCGGTGCGGAATAGAGTTTAGTGCAGCTTTGAAGTGGTTGATGTACGGGTTTATTTGATGCAACATGTTTTGCAGCTCAGCAGTCACACTTGGGTTATGATTTTGAAAATTGCAATTTCTTATGTTAGCTTGTTCACAATAGTCGGATACAAAGTATATTTGAAGGAATTTTGGTACATCCCCAGGCAAAAGAGAACCTATCAAATGATATGCTTGGCCTTGAATTTTAAAGATAGGTATAATAAATGTACCTTCCACAATTTGCTTTGCACCAAATGAAGTCATCTGAAATGCAGAATTATAAGAACGGACACAATCCAAAAAATGTTTGGAATGTGGATGTGTTCCGCTCAAAAGTGCTTTTAAAGGCTCTGGAGGTTCTTGAAAAATGTCTAGTCGAATTTTTCCGCCGGAACAACACAGTTTGTTTGACTCCTTACATATTTGATCATTCCACCAATAGAGGTGTAGTTAAATCCACTCCGCACCTTATTAGTCCATGGAAGCTGATCATTGAGCGCTCTCTTCTATGAGCACTGTTCTTCACTTAACCGAAATGAGAGCTGTACCTGGTTCTCCGCCAGCCGAGCTTCACGTTCTTCATTTGTTTCCTGCGAGCATATTTGTCTCATTCTCTTGAGTCTTTAGAAAGATTTGACCGCTTTCTGGAAGGCATGTTTAGAAGGCACATATTCTTTCTGGCGACATCTGTTGGCTAGTTTAATACCACAACGCTGAGTCCTTCAGGTATTTTCCCGTGGGAATGAGACATTTTCACCAGAAAAAAGTACCCCAGTTGAAGACTTCGAAGCTATAACCATAGTAAGTTTCATCAAAATCCGTCCAGCAGTTTTTGCGTGATGCCCGAACAACCACGGACTTGTTACACTTTTATTATATGTATAGAAGATGACATTGTTTTACAAATTCCGTTTGCCAACAATAAACATTTCAGATGACACACGTCAACGTCATGGCATGGAATCAAACTGGGCCTGGATACATTTCTGGGGAATTTTCGAACACGCGCTTCCATGCGATTCCACAAAGCATCAACATGGTTACTGGAGGATCGTGACGAACAAGTTACCGACAACCATATCCGAGACATTATCGTTGGGTTGACATGCTAGGCGAGCGTGCAGGCCAGGGAAACAGTGGTACTCGTTGTTCTTCGAAGAAGGCTTGCACATTCCTCCACATGAGGCTAAGCATAGTCCTCCAGAAACAAGGCATGTGGAGTTGCCTGAAGGAGGGGCAGTACCTCGGGCTCTAAAACCTCCTAGATTGTCCTCAATACGTAGGAGTCCAGATCGCAAGTTGTATCCAGTAGCGCCCCGCTATGCCGCTCAACAATGTAGATTTCGTATGTGACGTCTAACATGTATGCAGTCATCACTGAAGGATAGTTTGAAGCGGGACTCGTCCGGAAATACTACATTTTGCCACTCAGCAACGGAGTTTATGTGCCTATTGCAGTCTGAGGCGTTTGTTATCTCTGGGCAGTGGAAGCCAACGTAATGGCATGCGCGCTACCAGTGTTGAGCAGCAGACGGCGTCAAACCCTCGTCCCAAATAGGTTTACAGCCGTTACGGGCTCCAGCATTAAGCCAGCACGGTGGACGAAGCTCTACGGTACGTTACCTCCATGTAGACAAGATGGCGGTCATCCTGTGCTGTGATCATATCTATCCATTGGTTTCACACACTTATCACTGTCGTAGCAGCATGCCGTGTACGAGCCGAAATGTCACGTTATGACCAGTCCGTTTCCCGGAGACCGTTCATTCTGCCCCGTTCGAACACACTCACATGCTGATATTGTGCCCTTTGACGTCGACGAGGCATAATGGCACTTCCTTTCACGTATCCACTTAGTTTGACGGCTCTTCACTGACTGAAAATGGCGTAACACTGACCTTTCCAGTCGCCCAAGTGGGGGCGCTGTTGGGCCTACATGTATGCCAGCACTTATTGCTGGCACAGTGTTGGGTGTTGCAATTTTTACAAATGGTAATGGATTCCTAACGTTACTTTTAAGAGTGTCCCTTTAGTTAGTGACAATTAACATCAAAAAGAACGGGGTCACAAAATCTAATATATTTTGAAACAGTAACAAACAAAATAAGAGGAGAAACCTGTTAGGGAAACTTGAGGAAAGGCGCTATAAATCGAGAGTCTTCCATCGTAGGAAGGAGACGGGAGCAGCCAGTGACGTCAAGCGGACAATTGATGACGTCGAGAGGAGCAGAGAAGTGACGTCAGGAGCGAGACGGGCTCGTGAACGAGCGAGACCAGAGACGTTTGTAAAAAGGCGCATTCGGCGGCACTCAGATCTGAGAGACCCGCGTTCGGCGAGCACTTTGGTACTTCCGCCTGAGAAGAAAACGTGTTCGGCACGCAACGAATCTGTCAGAATCTGAGCTCAGACGCTCAGCCAGCTTTTCTATTTCTGACTGCTCAGAATGAACATGGCGGCGCCCACTGCGATGCGAAGCTATCAAAGAAGCTACGAGAGCCACATCATGGCGATGCCCATTGTACTCTTTCCTCCCTGGCCTTATGGAAAACTCTTATCGCGATCGAATATTATGCATGCTCAGTTGCTCATTTGATGTTAATTTTTATTTCGCGAACACTAAAATTAGTAAAACCGACGTTTCTTCTCAATATTTGTAAAGTCGATAAAGCCATTTCTTTCTGAGATAAAAGAGCGTTCGGCAACAGTCACTCAGACGCTCAGAAAAGCGGTCAGATACCATGTGACCGTTCTCTCAGATCTGAGCCAGATCTGAGTGCCGCCGAATGCGCCTAAAGTCTTACTTGAACGGTCTCTGGCAGAGACTTATTGATGGTCTCTGGAGCGAGAGTGAGAAAAGGAGAGGTAAAGTTGGCGGGAAGCGAGAAGGTACGGACGGACGAGGAAACGAGCGACGATGGCATGGAGAATCGAAGTTTGGCGGTCTGACCTGTGAAATCCTGTGGAGCCATTCTTGCGGAACGAGGGAAGAATTCTCAGCAAGAGGAGTTGGAGCCGGGAGAGACAGCGCCGGTTACAGAGCTCGCCATTCAAAGTAAGAATATCGTTTCCTATATTCCGTAGCGTGCTATACTGCAAGTGATAGACACTCAGCCACATTTCTTCATTTGTCTCTGGCCACAGTCCGTAAAAGTTCCATTGATATCGTCTACGAACTTTATCACGGAGTGAGCTCGTTTTCTGGTGGCGAACGAAGGCGGCCACAAGCTCCATTAACGTCTATCAACTACGTCGGGCAAAAGGAGTTTTTCCATCGGGTTTCTCGACGTACTGCGAAGCGAAGCGAGGCCAACTGGCTTGGAAATAACTTTCTTTCGCACGAGGTTTCCTAACATAGCTATTCCCTGCTCTATCAGTGTCTACAAACTGTTGTTTCTTTTTGACTGTTCAAGTGATTCATAGCACAGGAGTAGGAGGTCTCTTTATCTCCCCGTACATTAAAATTCGGGTTCTTATTTTGCCCGCTATTTTCAATTACACGAAATGTATTGCCGTGATAGAATGGGTTTTGTTGCTTACCTACTGCGTCTAATTCTTTTCTAGTGAACCTACCTTGTACTGCGTAAAATAGAAATTTGACTAATCTGTGCAGTTTGTGACCGAAACTTTTTTTTTTTTTTATCTCGGAGCTGACCTTATTCAAGACCAAGTGTGGCTATTAGCCTTAAATTGTTTCTTTTTTTGTGAGCAATGTAAATTTTTAGCGTTGTGCTCTGTTTTCTGGCCCATCTCCAGATTTGGTGTACGGCGATTGTAAGACGGAAACCAAGGAGAATTCTTTCCCGATTGTAAGGCCGGAGATTTTGTTTGTACACATCCTGTGTGGACATCCTGTATCTTACAAGCTAAGCAGGGGGTTTATAATTACATTGTGTTTTTTTACATAGCTAATTTGCCTTTGAGACTTACATCTTGTTATAAATGTTATGTAACTTTCCGTTTGAAGAGAATTGTCAAGCGGCTGATTAACTAATTCGTATGGGCCTTTTCATTCCATCAGATTTTGTCGTATGCCCATTTCTCTTTTATCTTTTATTTGTAATGCTCATTAAATTAAGATAATTAAATTATTTATTTCCCAAATTAACCTTTGTGTATTTCTGTTGGGTGCTACAGCTTTACAGCGTTTATTCCACTGCGTTACCAATCCATTTAAAAATTTTATACCTAACAGAAACCACAATTCCACAGATGAGATTTTTATTCTGGAGCCATGGATGTATATTTCGAAGACCCTGTCCTCTTCATCGGCCTGTAAATTGGAAAAAGAAAGAGTAAATATATAGTAAAGCCATTAATAACCATTCAGGTTATTTTACAAATAAAATAAATTACAATTAGCCAAACCAGGTAATATAAACTGAGAGATTACAGATAGTGGTAAAAGAAATAATAACAAACGAAGTTATTTTAAAAGGCAATGACTAACAATACTATTTAAGACAGGACAAGTTCTGCAAATTGTAGCCAATCATTGAGGCATAGGGCCCAAGCCACTATTAAGTAAATTTCCAGTAAATTTTTTATTGCAAATTTCCATGGATTCAAGAAAATACAACAATTTGCTGTCTTATTTACGGTCTTAGAAAAAGGAATAATCTTTGTAGGAAACTTCTTTTTCCTATCGGCATCCTCAGGGAATAAATAATAAAAACACTTTCAGGTCACGTATTTGTAATTGCCCTGTTATCACCGAAATACCTTTTTCCAGCGAAGAAGCGTTTAACATATTGATGGTATTAGGAGAATGTCAGCAAAACTATCATGCTACGGAGAGGTTGTACGCTGTACGATATCTTAATCGTACACATCTTAATCGTAATCCAGAATCGTTTTTCAGCAGTTCGTGTGAGGCACAATGGTCAGGTACAGCCCAACAACGACACGGATGCTGTGATCAGAAAAAAATTCTTATAAAAAATGAATCATATATGCTATCGAAAATAGACGTTCCTATTTAAGATTTCAAAGTTGTCTCCTGCCCCACCCAAGGTAGTGGGGGAGGGGGTCTATTTCAGTACCATTCGATTGCTCCCTCCGAGACAAATAAATTTTATTCGGAACTTTTCTCGATCCCATGTGTTGTTTTCGAGATATTCCAAGGGAAACTTTAAAATGGGATACCTGTATACAAGGAGTGGCCAAAAAAATTAGAGACACCCTTTATTTGAAAGTAAATCACGTCCGAAAGTAACGTAGAATGACGTAACAAGACAGAGCTGCTTATATAAAGAACGCTCAGCTTCGGAGGACGTAGTTATCACGGAAGTTAATGTCAAAATGGGTAAGATGAACGATTTAAGTGAATTTGAAAGAGGGATGATCGTCAGTGCAAAAAGAGCTGGTGCCAGCATCTCTGAAGCGACTCTGATTTTCTCGCCCAACAGCATCTCGGATGTTTAGAGAGTAGCAGTTGAGAAAAAAACTTCAAGATAAGGACTATTCTGATCGAAAAAAGCTGGTGAACAAGAGAGATGAAAGACGAGTAGCACGCATAGTCCGCAAAACTTGACAAATTACAGCTGTATTCAATGCAGGTGCATTACAAAGCATATCCCAACGCACAATAAGACGGACTTTGCAAAAGATGGGCTTTAGCAGCAGGAGACTATCAAGAGTGCCTTTTGTATCATAGAACGCTAGGAAAAGGCGACTGTTGTGCGCCCAGGAACGACGTAATTGGTCACTTGAGGAGTGGAAAAAAGTAGCTTGATCTGATGAACCTGGTTTCTTGCTCCATCATGCAGATGGCAGGATCAGATTATGGCGCAAACAGCACGATTTCATGGACCCCTCTGCCAAATGACAACTCTTCAGGCTGGTGGCGGTGGAATTATTGTGAGGAATGTTTTCCTGGAGTATACTGGGCCCCTTGATATCTGTGGACACAATTTTGAATAGCACAGCTTACCTCAACATCGTTGCCGATCACGTGCACTCGTCTATGGCTACGATGTTCTCTTCTAGAGATGGTTACTTTCAGCAGGATAATGCACCTTCCCGCCATGCTCACCTTGCCTCACAATGCCTTGGGACACCCCAGTTGAAACAAAGAAATTTCTAGCAGATAGGCAATTTTTAATTATAACATACACAATGTCAAATAGATCCAAAACAGTCAAGGAAACTTCCGCAGATCCCATAGGACCGCGATTTAGCGAGCAGATGGGCGTGAGGAATCATTGGTGTCGAAGGCTTTCGAAAAATCAAAGTACAGTAATCCCCCGCTATATCGCGGTTCAAATTTCGCGATTCCCGTTATTCGCGGATTTTTATTTGGAACATACCTAATTTTTTTGCAGATTTTTCTGCAAGCCCTACGATGTCACCCAAACGCTGTGCACCTTCAGAGACTTCTGGCAAGGTACCTAAAAGCCAGAGGAAAGTTCTGATGATCCATGAGCAACCGTACCGTACTCAGTATAAATGTGCTATTTCTACGAATTTATGCAAAATTCATTTCACAAAGGATTGCGACAGTTATGGGCTCCAGTATTTCTAGCAGACGAAAAAAGCTAAGATTAAATGCTGGAGTTCGTCTGTCGTCATCCGCCGACAACAGATGGCACCTTCCGCAATCAAGGGACAACTGTTTTTATATGCTCCCTGATGGCGGAAGAAGGCGAAGGAAGCGGCGCAAGCGAATGCGCAAAAAGAGGGCGAACGAGTGGGAGCTGAAATTCGAGAGAACGGCTAGTGAGAGTGAATGGGAAAGGTTACCTAACAAAAGGCTCCCCAAATCTTTGGAGAATTTTCGCGAAGGTTCGATGACGGAACCTTCAGCCACCAACGGTCGGAAAGAGTTCGGCGAGCGAAATAGTGAATGTGCAAACGGCGTTGCCATTGCCTGTACGCTAGAGTGTGCTGATATCTCTTCTCACGTTTCCATTACTCATTGTTCTTCATTAGTTCTCCCGTCAGCTCCTTTAGACGTGGACTACCTTGCCGATGAATCTTTGGTTCTCTGGTCGCCGTGCATGCCACGGCAGAGGACAGCTTTATTGCCGTCAAGTTCCCTCGTCGCAAGCAGCGAGCCAGCGGACGAAATAGAAGACAGTGTTCAGTGTAAGCAGAGGTCAGCATTCTCTCCATTTCATTGTGAGTCGTTCGGGTCAGAGTCCGACCAAATTTTTCTCTCAAGACACATCGAAGCATCGCTCATTGTAGTAAGCGAACTTCGGGTCTCTTCGTGCCACGCCGTGTTTTCGTCAACGGACTTTGCGTCATTCCATTTAAACGACGTAGTCGTCGGAATTTTTCCCTGGGCCGTCCCAGCGTATATAAGGGAAAGCCTCGGCACTTTCGCCCCTCTCACAAGGTAAGCCGACATTTCTCTCTTTCGGGCAGAAACGCTCGTGAATTTTTTTTTGTGGAGGCCTAACGACCCCTCGTATGAAGCCAAACAAATTAGCTCTCGCTCGCTGCTCCACTCAGATCCAATGATTTGCACCTGGAGTCATATTTGTCGCAAATTGGTTATTCTAGCGTGGCCAACAGGAAGGTTAAAGATGGAAGGGTATTTGCTAAAGAGCGTCTAGCTATTTTCTGGCATCATCTTTTACTCATAGGTTATTTAAGTAATTTCCTATGCTGTCATACTGTGTAAATCCCACATCCGTCCGGACCTATTCAGTTCTTTGCTAATGGCTACTTATTTTATCTTTTTGGAGCTTCCCTTGCGATACGGACCCGGACGTTCAACGCTTTGCGTAGCCGCTAAGTTTGGTGCGGTTAGCAACGATATTTTCCCCTTTCAAAGGACGGCATTAAATTCAGCTCCAGGAGTTCGTAGTAGCGCCGAATGGTCGCGTTTTTTTTTCGCGGTGTAATTGGGCCGGTAAACTAATGTAAAGACAAAGTGTCTTAATTCTTTGTGATTGTAGGAACGCCCGTCATATTAGGGTTAATTATTTTCTTAGACAGAGACGTTCAGTATACTGTATGCGATAGCAGGGATGATTTTCCCCGTGTAAGTGGAATTCCCCCTTAACCATTAGTTTTTGTATGGTGCCTCACATCACCTTAAGTGAGTGAGTCTGACCTATTCTCAGCTTTTAATGTTTGTATTCATTATACTTAGTCTATTAAAGTTAATGGTTAAAAATAAAACAATAAATGTATGCTCGTGTTCGTGACATTGCACATGTTTTCTCTGAGACGATAATTTACACCTTAAACAATAAAAGAAGAGCATTTGGGGATGGCATGCGTGTATTGCGGATGTTCGTTATTCGCGGGTGGTTTTAGAACGACCTGACCACGCCTGTAATGTATGAAATTAAATTTGTTGTCATAACAGAACGTTCTTAAAAAAATCTGCGATGACGTGTTGAAATAAATTCCTTCTTCATATAGTAAAATAATTTTTCATAGACAAGTTTTTTTCAAAATGTATACAGGGTGAGCAGTCTTTCCTTGATACAGAAAATAATTATTAAAAAAACGATATTTATGATCTTAATCCTAAAAAGGTTTTAAACTGCTGGTACGGTAAGTGCCGAAGCGTGTAAGTGGCGCTAACATCGGTCATATTGAAAATGGCGTCTATGAGGGAGAAAGCTCAATGCCTTCTGTGGTTTCATGAGACTAAATCACGGATTAGCGTGCAGAGGAGATTTAGAAATGAGTACGGATGCGACCCTTCTAATGTTAAGAACCGCCAAATTGGGCAGTATCATCGGTTCATTTCCTAACCGATTTCATGGAAGAGGTTTTTCTACAGTATGGCCCCTACGTTCTCCGGACATAACACTCTTAGACTTTTCCTGTGGGGCTATGTTAAGAATAAATTGCTTGCTCCACCGGTACCCGATGTGAACACATTAAAGGCAAGAATAATGGATGCAATATTGACGGTAACAGAAAACATGCTGACGAATACGTGGCGAGAAATTGAATATCGTCTAGGTGCCCTCTGAGTTACGAAAGGTGTAAAGGAAGTATGGACAATTGATTGTTGGATGCAGCCATTTTGACCCTTATTTCATATGATGATTGGTCTTGTTTTGCAGCAAATTCAAACTTCAGAGACACATTCTCCTCTAACTTTTGTCAAAAAGGAACTGTTCAATCTGCATGTTTGATTTTACTGCAAAACAAGAAGCAATCGTCATAAAAAATAGGAATGATATAGGTTAGGGCTTCCGCTACTTTCCAATATCCTCTTCGGGGGGATTAATTTATTGTCAGGGAAAGACTTAGTGCTCACCATATGTGTACCACTTCATTAATATATTTATAATTTTCTTGAATATATCTATTTCCTATAGCCTTTGTCGTTGTTGGGATAGCCTTGTTGATAGTGGTGCTAGTCTTAGCTATTGTCGCATATGGAAGAAAGTAAGAAATTTTTTTCCTTTTTAATAAATTTTTTTAAGAATTATTGAAAAACAACATATACAAAGACTGGGTCACTTTTATGTGGACGAAATTGGAATACTTTGTACTGCTATTAAAACCCCATACACCACCGTTTGCATATTGGCTTTGCATGACGACCATGGATGAAATAGAGATGGATGCGTAACTCTAACTATGTCAATGCTGTTTTAATTGATCCTAGTGATGCTCTTGCGGTTGGCGATAGAACTATTGCTCAGAATGCAACGCGGCACTTTTCCGTTTCTCCCCTTCCACTCCACTCTCACTTCTTCTGGGTCACTCTCCTTCATTCCTTGTCAGTTCTTTTTCTTTCGTTAGTATTTGAAGCCCATCAATATAGAAAATTCCGCTCTTCGATTTGTAAATTGAAACTGCGTATAATTAAATTTTTTTTTAGTATTATGAAAAATTGTTTTCAATGAAAAGAAACATAGAATCAAGGTTCAATGATTTTATTAAGAACCACTATAACGAGGGTGAGTCAAATGAAAACCGCAAAATTGTAATTAAAATTCCAAATTTTGCCCCACAGTGTTGTATGTCTGCAGATCCGTTAAAAATGAGTTGTAGAAATGTCCGGTAGAAGGCAGGAAAGTAGAGACAAGCAAACAACTCACCGCAGCAGTTTAAAGATGGTCGCCCCACTTCAAACATCAGGGTTCTTGCCAGGCCCTTTTGAACGGGCGCGCCGCCCGGTTGATTTTAGTGACCGCCCGGCTGAATACTTGAATAACTGCACAACACTGCATAATATTTTTTTTTTCTATTTTTGTCCGCCCGGCTATTTTATCTTTCCACCCAGATGATAAAATTTTCTGGGGAGAACACTAAACATGCACCAAAGAGGAACCGCGTTCAGTTATCCTGTTTTTGGGTAGTGAAGGTGTGAAACCTATTGAAATTTATAGAAGAATGAAGCTTCAGTATGGTGACGCATGTCTGTCACAGCGGCAAATTTAAGAATGGAGTGTGAAGTTCAAAAATGGTGTACGAGTTGTGACATCAGTATCAGACGCCCCTGGCCCGGGTCAGGCACAACGAGTTGTGACGCTAGAGAATATTGCAACAGTTGAAGCCTTAATGTTGGGAATCCGCCAAGTAATGATTGATGAAATTGTTTGGGCTACTCAAGGAGGCAGTGGGTGGAAATAAATTTCATTCAGATGAAGAGGTACAGCAGTCGGTGCACGAGTGGCTGCGCAGACACCAAAGAATTTTTTTCAAGCGGAATCTATGCACTTTGTAAACGCTGGAAAATATGTATTGAACGTAACGGAGATTGTGTAGAAAAATAATACAGTTATTCACGTTTGCTCAATAATTGAAATTATAAAAATGTTTTGCGGTTTTTATTTGATTCACCCTTGTAAAATGTACAGAATAAAAAAATACAAAATAAATGTAAAACTGAGAGTTACATTGTTTACAAAAAGCATTGACTGTTTTCTACCTAAAATAAAAGTTTATAAAATTTTTATTTCATCGGTTGCTTACTGATAGATGAATAAAAGGTCCATTTAATAAACTAATACACTTCTAAACAGGTGGTGGCCTTACAGTATAACAGAGGGACATCAGGAGTT